>LUGF01046839.1:199107-238608 GCA_001625245.1 Calycopis cecrops | reverse complement strand
ACCCACAAAAAAAAAAAAAAAAAAAATTTTTTCGAATTTGATATTGATCAAAAGATAATTTTATATAATTTAAATTGGAAATATTTTTCTATCTTACAATAATTGTTGTATTACACTGGCCGATATAGATAGCAAATGGCAAAAGAATGTCACTAATGAAATAATTTCGCTTGTTTTTTTTTGTATAAGAGGGCAAATGAGCAGTCTGCGCCATTTTCATGACTAGCGACGCCCATAGATATCCGCATCCGCACAGATGCGCTGCCCTCCTTTATCCTCTCACTTCCATGGAACACCAGCTACTTACACACCGCACGAAACGCGACAGCACAGTTGTCACATGACGCCAGTATTGTGTAAGCGAGACGCATATCTGCAGCTTGGCACTACCTCTTACTGACTTTATAATTAATACATTATTTAACAGCAGTGAGACCAAATCCTGCGAGTTTAAAAATCTTTCTCAATAGGAAATGCACCTTTGGGACACTGAAGACGGTCTGCGTTCCACGGTGCATTTCCTATTGAGTGAGTTTCTTAAACTCGGAGTTTTGCTGAACTGTGACATTCCATTCATTATACACAATAGGATGCAATTACTGTCTGCCGTGCTCACTGCAGGTAAGACGGAGGTTACACGACCAGTGTTGCATCAGTTCAGTCTGCGAGCGTCACTCCTACCAGATTGATTGAATATAATTAAAATATTAAAATATTGAAATAATAGTCAGTTTGGACCGTGGTCCGTTTTCCGTCATTCTAAAATCAATCACAGCCTGACGCCGAACTGACCGTGTAACCTCCGTCTAACAGTATTTTCAGCATTGGGTGCAAACGGGTGATGATGATAATGTTTTTTAATAACATAAGAGGCAAACGAGCACTTGCGTAAACTGATCACCAACGTCCACAGACATCCGTAACACCACAGGTCTAACAGACGCATTGCCGACCTTTGAGGAAAGAATAATAAAGAAATTGATAACGACTAGATTGCTTTTTGTTCTTTATTCTCAAGCTGCTTAGTTTTGCCGATACTTTTTAAGTTAACGGCAAAGTTTCAGAATATGACTATGTTATTAATTACTTCTAAATTGAGGCTGTGACAAACTTCGTAGCTTATTCGCGCCTTAACTTCGTAATAGGCTAATGTTATGGTTTCAAGAGGTAGTGCCATGCTGCAGGCATGTAGCTGAATTGGGCCAGTACGACCGGACCGAAACCAACGTGACAGCTGTGCTGTCGAGTTTCGTGCCGTGTGTAAGTAGCGGGTGGCCCGTGGAGGGAGGAGGAGGAAGGAGGGCAACGCATCTGTAATCTCCATGTTGGCGTCTTTACTCATGGAAATGGCACCGATTTCTCGTTTGCCTCCTCACATTATAAAAATAGTTTCGAAAAATAATAGGACCCTGTGAAGTTGGTCCCAAGTATGTTATTTTAAACAAGCTAATCTAAAGACATACGAATCGTATTTAAAGGAATATTTAAGGAATAAATGCAGAATATTATGCAGCATCCAAACTTTTGTCCAAAATTTAAGCCGAATAGATTAGCCGACTAGCCGATATGTTAATGGAACTGCGACTTGTCGTTCACACGATACCGTCTCGAAGTGACAGCTATGCTGTCGCGATTCGTGTGGCTTATGACCTTAGGGTCAATTAGAGGGGAAATAAGAAAGAGAGCAACATATTTGCATTATAATTATTCTGTCTCTAGGTGTTGGTCATAAAATTACCGGTTTATCCATAAGACAAAACGGCGTTTCAAAAGAAATAGTAAATTTTGGGCCACGGGCCAATATACGGGGTAATATAATTTAAGCTGCTGCGAATCTCGAAAGCTTATTACAAATCCGGTGTACAGATACAGGGATTCGCGGGCCGGGGCGGAAAAGCCAGGGCATTAGTCAGCTTTTGCAAGTAGCTTTTATGAATGGAATCCAAACGACGTGGCGGCGGTACGAGGTATAAAATAACCAACATTAATTACCGAGCCAAGCTTATTAATTAAATTTTATTAAATATTCTTTGAGCGTATTCTGAATTCATACTAAATGATTTTCTTTATCATTTCAGTAAACCGTGATGCCCGCAGCAAATTCATCGGATAACCCATCCTATGAATTTTGAGCATAAAGAAGCTTTTTTTAGTTGGGATTCTCCTCTGACCGGTGGCCCCTTCCGGCTGGGGGCCCGTGTAAGGTTGCCTACTTGCCACTTGTAGTTACGCTACTGGCTTCTACAGCAACATGCTGTGGCGTTTTCAGGGATGTATGTGTCCAGTTGCTTAGTGACGTCAGAGGCATACATTACATGTGTTTGCACGGATATAGGAAGCCAGAAGACACAGAAAGTCTGAGAATATACGTTTGCCTCCCTGTTTATTTACAAAAGTACCATTTTGGTCAACCGATTCAAGTTGTTCTAAATATGTCAGCAGCAGCCTACACAAAATTATATTAATGAACCCCCAGACGCGACACGTAACACTATTTAATAAAAAGCAATAAAAATGAGCGGGTAATTTAGTAAAAGGTGTCACGCTGCATGCATGCATGCAGTCCAATTAGGCCGGCACGACCAGGGAGGGGACCACAAAACCGGCGTCAAGTGACAGCTGTTGCGTTCCGTGCGGTGTGTAGGTACGTACCCTGTGGCCCATGGAGGTGGGAGGAAAAAGGAGGGCAGCGCATCCGTATAGTCTCCGTGCGAATGTTTATGGGCGTCGGTAGTCATGGAAATGGGTCCTATTGCTCGTTTTGCTCCCTATGTTATAAAAAGGCAAACATAAAATATGAACATAGAATATTAAATCAAAAACCATTTACGCTCTAATATTAAACACAATATTATTATAAAGTACAATGTACATAAACCAACGTTAAAGCTAATAAAACTATAAAGTAAATTAATCTGAAGAAAATAGAAAATAGAAATTCAATTAACTTCTAGAAAAAACTCCAAGCGGATAAATTTTTAAAAGAAAAATATTTGTAAGAAACACTGAAACATGCGATTTTCAACTATCTATCTTGAAACATAAAGTTTATATTACCTTGATGTAATCGGGATCCGGCATTTCAGACTTTTCGTCATTGTTGTTGTTATTGTTGATGCTCGTGTTGTTGTTGTTTATGTTCATGTTCATCCCACTGTAACAACAATAAAATGGAGCGTTAGCGCTGTGTTGTAATATAATGCACAGTTCAAACGGATCCACACACTCAGTATAGGTGATAGATACATAATTTAATAAGTAGTGGTTAGGACATGAATAGGATAATAGTTCTTCTCTTACACGAGACCGGCGTAAAGTGACAGCTGTGCTGTCGCGTTTCGTGCGGTGGGTAAGTACCTGGTGGCCTGTGGACGAGGGAGGTTAAACGAGTGTGTATAGCCTCTATGGGGATGTCTATGGCCGTGCATAGTTATGAAAATGACTCCTACTGCTCGTTTGCATCATAAAAAAGGCTAGATCATAAAATGTGTATCAGCAGAGTCAGGATGGCAACCTGGCATCTTTTTTCAACTTAAGATTAGCTTTTTGTTTCTCTACAGTACTGGCAATACGGGTGGTATTGCCAGTACTATAAAATGAATGATGAAAAATATGCTGGATCTTAGAAACGATAATAGTGCCTATTTTTTATTTTTTTTATTAAACATATATATGAGAAAAACAGTATAAAACACGCACTTTTAAACCGCTAATACAAACCTACATTTAGCTACACATTTAACTTGAATGTATATCTTATTTTTTTTAATTATACTCTAGACTTGACTTGTTGGTTCCTAACCATGAACCCCTCATTTTTTATGATGTACTAGATGTGCTGAGAGTTTTTGGTACCAATCCAGTTCATTTTTTTCGGCATAAATAGAAAAGTCATTTGAATAGGTAATGTAATTGAAAATGTTTACAAAATATTATTTTCGAAAAAGAATAAAAAACGAATACACAAAATTGCGCATTATTTACAGTATAAGGGGACAAACAAACAATCGGAGCAATTGTCATGACTACCGAAGCCCATAGACATCCGCATAGAGATGCGTTGCCCTCCTTCCTTTTTCTCCCTCCATAGGCCACCGGCTACTCACACACCGCACGAAACGCGACAGCACAGCTGTCACTATACGCCGATTTCAATTAAGCGAGAGGTACCGCCTCGCTCGTGCCGGCTCATTTCGGCTACATACATACATACAACGTGGCACTACCTCTTACCAAAACATTAATCACAGATGTAGGACTATCACTGAAATGGTATCACAAATATACTGCATAGAAGCCATACACATGCGCTGGCCTTCCTCCTCCTTCCTCGAATTGGGTGTATATAAAAAATAACATAATCTAATATATAAAATTCTCGTGTCACAGTTTTCGTTGCCATACTCCTCCGAAACGGCTTGACCGATTCTCATGAAATTTTGTGAGCATATTGAGTAGGTATGAGAATCGGCCAACATCTATTTTTCATCCCGATATTCCCACGGGATCGAAAGTTACGCGGGTGAAACCGCGGGGCGCAGCTAGTATATTTATAGCACGTTGAGTAACTAAAGTGTTAGATCAGTTCTTAATGTTAATGTACAGATGCTGGTCAGCTATTAAAATAAACTATCAAGCTCTGCCTTTACACTTGTTTATCATCTTTCTTGATGAATCTTAAACTCATCAAGAAAGATGTAGATGTTAGTAGTTATATCCATACTATTTATTCTTACAAGACGATATTAAAAATAAAATTATTACACAAGAAAATGTTACAAACTAATTAATATATAATTTAAAGTTGAATATAATTTATATTGGAGTTGGGTAACCTATCATGAAATTAAATCTAAATGGTTACTGGCATATTCTTGATGTTATACTTCGGCGAATTATAATTAATACTAGTAAATAAAATAAATGATAGATTATCAATTGGCTTATAAGTTATATGATTAATATATATAAATAATAAACAAATTGACATTCTCAAAACAAATCGTACAGTGACCACATCGTAAACCTATATTCAATTAAACTGTTACCTTATTGTTCTCGAATATTCACTACTCCATATTTTGTATTCGGCGTACTTGTTTGCCGGCCTCTTATCACTGATAAAGGCATGCATTGCTCGATTACACACTCCTTATCACTTATCAAAGTCGATCAACAGCGCGAGAGCGCAGGTTACATTAGAACTACGCGTATATTTGTAACATGTTTAGTTTTAGATCTACCTGCATATCGCAGATATGCAGGTAGATCTAAAACTGCTGCTGCTGAAATATTATTTGGGAATACGTATTAAATTCGGTCGGATTATAATAATATTATAATTCATAGTAACGGCAAAGTATATGAATTCTATTAGAATTCTTGCTAGCAGGCTTTCCCAACTTTTCGCCTAAAGTTAAATATATGAAATAATTGAATATTTTTTATTTAATGAAGGAGAATGATCACTATCTAATGGTAAGTGACTAGTGAAGTCCCCATTCGCAGGACATACATACGTTGTTGTAATTTATAAAACCCAACTGTTTTCTCCAAACTTCTACGTACCTACGACATAAAACGCAACAACTTAGCCGTCACTTCAGCGGTGTTACTCGAAAGAGTATTTGCTTGGACGTACCCGTCCTGACGTATCCGTCCTTTCAGCTGCCGCGCAGCACAAGCCTTTTAGGAATAGTCGATCGTGACTAAGATTAAATCGTCATCTTTTTTCGCTTCTTGTAACCTGCTGCCAAAGTATGAGATAGAATCTAAATAACATTCTATCTCACTTTCGCAGCTGGTTAAAATAGAATAACAATAACTACAGCACTCACACAACGAAATAGTTAATCAGTTAGAAAGCAAACACTGTTGAAAGCTATCTAATATTATCTCTTAATCGATACCACAGTTTCAGTTACATATTAAACTCGCGTCATGTACGGTATACCGTTATAACTCATGCAACATATGAAATTGGACCGAATGACATGCAACATTAGATGTATTTTACTTTGTATCATATTTATGTAGTGTATTAAATATAACTAAATGTTGTATGTGTGTGTGTATTTTAATATTCAACCCATAATAACGTACAGTACAATTTTTATTAACGTGCTATAGTATTCAAGCCTAATCTTAATTTATAAAAAGACTTCCGTTACTGAGTATTGACGGACTGTCAGACAACGCCCAAACTACGGGATTTAGAGGGTTAAGGATTATCAGGTAGATACATACTTTGGGGTTTATAAGGGAGAAGGACTTGTTATTGAAATAGGTTCGATTTTTTTATGAATGAATCGAAACTTATGCAAGTGAATTTGTAACTAACGACATCCCGCTGATAGTTGTTATAGGGAAATTAATATCCCCCTGAAGATGCTGCCACCTTGTCGTGGCTTGAGTGCCTTAATGATAACTTAAACTATGATGGACAGAGATACCTATACCGGGCCTGTCGGGAGAGGCCAGATTAAGAGCGGGTCAACTGAGGAGTATTCCACTAGTTCCTCTGAATCACCCGCAGGGGTTTAGTCGGTATTGCACTAAGCATCAAGTCCGACATAGGCCTAAGGGCCGAGGCTTCTTGGTATTATACGTAAATGTATTCCCCAGCGTAATAAAAGGTAAATTAATACGGCAATAATAATAAATAAATAAAAAAAAAAAATAATAATACCAACCCACAAACCCAGACGAAAATCACTTATTACGGTTTTTGTAATTTTACATTATATTATTCTTTGCTCAAATCAAGCATCATCAATTGTTTTAAAGTTCTGGGTTGAGATTTGAATCCGCAAGTAATAGAAATACATTGAAATAAAAGAGACTGAGCGAATTTATCTCAATCTCTTGTTGGTTGTTTTCCGAAATTTTCTTAAAATAACATTAATATGACTGCGAAATAGACCATTTCAAGAAAATCAATTTAGCTTCTTTCATTTATTTTATAGCTGAGCAACAAACAAACGAGCCATCGGCGCTGTTTGGTGACCACCGATGCCCATTAGCACCAGCTTGGTTAATGGTTATGCAGATGCGCTGACCTCCTTTACTCGCAAACCGCACGAAACGCGATATTATCACTTTAAAGGCGCTGCCATGTGAACGAGAGATTCATTATCGTTTTTATTCTTCTTATTCTACGTCAAATTCATCCCTTATCACATTTATATATTTTGACGGTTTAGTTAGGGCTGTACGTACACTAAATTACTTTAAAAAGATTGTAATTTAGTATTCTGCGTATATATAATGTATACTATAGATATAATACTCAGAAATATACTCAGAACTCAGATTTCGGATTATAAAAAATCCCTATCAAATTTATCTTATTATGTTATTCTGATATAAAACCTATATTACTGTAAAGTTTCATGAAAATCCGTTCAGTAGTTTTTGTGTGAAAGAGTAACAAACATCCTTACAAAAGTTCGCATTTATAATATTACCTAGTAGGATATTAATAGCAGTCCGATATTGTACATGTCCATACAAAGAAAGGCGAATTACTTAAGAATTTCGCCAAGTAATAAATTGCTGTTGTAAATTAAGCCAGCACGCAAATAAACGAGTAATCGAAAATCATAATTCACTCTTGCCATGTTTGAAATATTTTTTCGTTCGTACTTTCCACAAACGGTTTTCGTTCATGGAATATGCCTTGTTAGGACATTCTTCGTCACGAAAGTGCTTTCAAGCGAAAAAATACATGTAAGTACTTACAGCCATACTTCAGCCGACTTGTTATTACGGAGAAAACGGGGACATTTATATAGTTATATTAATGCTTGAATAAAGAGCCCATCTCTATTTTCAAGGAATTGCTTCGATGATTATGTGAAATGGATTATATGGATGTGCAGGAAGATATTTGTATATAATATAAAGAATTACAAATATATTAAATTAATTAAATGATATAAAATAAATAAATGAATTTATAGTCATGTTTTTTACAAATTGATTACACTACGTAGTTAGGTACAATGGCAAACACATTATGAAGAATTAAGTTTTGATTTGCAACAGGTTTTATCGATAAATACAGTACAACTATGTTAAAATTATAGGTTTTTTTTGAATTGAGATCGAATTATTATCACTGGCTTATTTATTATAAAAGAGAAATCTAATCCGATGCTAAATAATTGTGCTTTTCGATATGTGCAACATCAAAACGCACACCAACAGATATGTGACTCCTTTTGAGAATAATATATCCCCCACAAGCCACCGGTGCTTCACTGCGGTACTTCTATTTAACGGAATGGCAAAGGATTAGGCAGCACTCTGTTTATTGGCCATACTTCTTTCTCGTTTATGATGGGTAGGCCGTTTTCCTGTTCTGACTTGTGTCAGAGTAACCAACTAGAATATGGTAAATACTAATAGTTATGCTATGTAGATGAACCACGAAGGAGCGATTATGCTATGCTAATACATTCTTTTATTAAATTATGTAAATACCGTTTTTACATTTCAATATAAATCTCAAAATTATGCCTTTGTATATTAATTTAATAAAAAACACTATGAAATATTTTATATTCTGAAACATAAAGACCCCATCTGCTTAGCAGATTGAGGCCAGACTATAAGTTCGATTCTCTTTGGAAGTTTATGTGTGTTGCGAAAAAATCACGATTAGTTAGTAGTGGATATGTGTTTGTGTTTATTTTATTAAAGTGTTATTTTTTTTTTTATGGTATAGGAGGGCAAACGAGCAGTTGTAGCCATTTTCATGACTACCGACGCTCATAGACATCTGCATAGACTACAGATGCGCTGCCCCCCTTTCTCCCACCTCCGTGTTATTGATTGATTGAGATCGTGTCATTCCGTTTCCGATCCCATTGTCTAATAGACAACCTTTTGATGTTATTTTTTCTACCCTGTAGCAGCGGTAAAAAAAAACAAGCCGTCATAGGGGATGTCGATAAAAGCGAAAATTTAAAACTATAAAGTGATAGGGCCTGTATTTAGTAGTAAAAGTTATCGGTGCTACGATTTAGCGTAGCTTTACTTTTCTGTGCTACGATTTAGCCTAGCTCTACTTTTCTGTGCTACGATTTAGACGAGCTCCAGTTTGTTCTGCTACGAGTTAGCATAGCTTTACTTTTCTGTGCTACGATTTATCCTTTAGTAAGAGGTAGTGCCACACTGTATGCTTGCATGCAGCCGAATTGGGCCGGCACGTCCGGGGAGGTACCTCTCGCTTACACGAGACCGGCGTGAAGTGACAGCTGTGCTGTCGCGTTTCGTGCGGTGTGTAAGTAGCCGGTGGCCCATGGAGGTGGGAGGAGAAAGGGGGGCAGCGCATATGTATATTCTCTATGCAGATGTCTATGGGCGTCGGTAGTCATGGAAATGGCTACAACTGCTCGTTTGCCCCCCTATACCATAAAAAAAAAATCCTAGCTCCACTTTTCTGTGCTACGATTTAGAGTAGCTCCACTTTCCTCTGCTACGAGTTAGCGTAGCTCTACTTTCTTGTGCTACGATTTAGCCTAGCTCCACTTTTCTGTGCTACTTCTCGTTGTTGACCTCATACCCCGTTCTAATGTAAGTTTTCACTGCAAAAGCTCTCACAGAAATTTATCGCTACAGCTAGCAAGAAGGGGAGATTACACATCCTTCTAGCACTGATCCCCACTAGAGGCGGTCTATTAATTTTCCTGCACGTGTCACGGCGAGTGCACTTGACCTGGCTGTATCACCTACTTTTAATAACCGCCTTCCGCCCGAGGGGGCCGCGTTACAATATCACGCTTTAATAATACACTTCCTTCTTACCTTATAAACAAAATAGGTCAACTATATTATGCTGCCAAGTGATGTGTTTTTACACGCCTACGGATGAGAGCAATGTATTTAGAGCGTATATAATATGTAGATTCCTATATTCCCTGCTACAGCTGAAAGGGTTTGGCCGGTTTCAAAATATGAAGTGTCGTAGAATGGTGTTGATAGAACGAGTGACGCTGGGTACGTTATTTGATATAATTTTAATGATATCAATTTCTTCCCACCACAGAGTGTGAGGGGTTTGAGTCCAAGGTTGGACTAACACTTGTTTATAGATTTTTTTTATTTCTAAAAAAAACAGTATCATATTAATTAAGTAAGTAGGTAAGGCCGTATTATAGACACTTATGCACTATAATATGTAGTAGAAATTCAGCTTTGAATACATTATTTGTTATTATAAAACATGATGTTTTATCATTAATTTATCTATGTATGTACTGATATCAGTAATAGCTTTATCACTAAACGGACCCGGCAGACGGTGTTTTGTCATTATTGGAAAATATGTTGTCATGGTAACGTGTAATGTTAAGTGGAGGGATGGTGGATATTTATTAATTATGGCCTAGGTGTTACGCTATATTATTGTATATTCTGCTGCTTTTAGTTGTAACATACTTTTCTACAGGTTATCGATTTTTTTATCGGTCATTTGTTTAGCGTTTGTGTGCATTATTCTAATGCGTGAGTTTGCGTAAATATGATAATCGTACATGTGGGTGAGCGTTGTTTTGTGTGTGTGCTATCTATAACATGTCCCCCACTAAAACGAAAAATGGTACGATAAAAGCAAATCCCGTTATTATTACTACAAAATATTATAGTACTCTCACATAATTTATCAAGCAAATAAAAAGTGTTTCGTATTTAGGCAAAGTTGTTCGTTACTTAAAAACCCTTTGGTATTTCCGGACCGATATCACCTAGGGGTCTTCAAGGAAAGAGCTTATTCGTCTCTGAGAGGTCGGCAGCGCATAGGTATGTTAGTCCTTTCGTGTTACGGATGTTTATGTGCGTTAGTGATCATTTAAATCACAGAGTAAAAAAATAACAACAACGTTGTAAACAGGGTTAATCTTTGAACACCAGGAAGGAATACATAGCAAATGTTACATACAACAACTTACGTTCTAAGACTTTTGAAAATTTTAATTTTTTTCTTTAGAAAAACAAATATTTATTTTAAGGTCCATTGAAATTATATGAGATCTACGAGCTTTGAAACAAGCCGGGGTGCAGCCGGTGCCGCTTGCTCCTTAGGTCATAGATTTACAAATGTCGCCTTATTACAATCATACCGCGCCTTAATATAATAAAATATAATAAATCTTGAAAAAACACATAAAATTGTACTTAACATATTTGTCGAAAGTCGTTGAACATAAAAATGCCTATGATGTTAGATTTCTTTTTTTTGAAACATTACATTAGAATAGGAAGGTTCTTATTTTTAAAGTAGATTAAAAATAGAATCGGGATAAAGAGTTATAAGAATACATTATTTATAAAACCCTAGCTAAGGTAGGTATATTTTCCATTCACATATATTTCATCTTGCAGTCAGAGACATTATGTCTCGCAGTCTCTCCAAATATGATCTCGAATAAATATTTTCTCTGTCAAAGAGGAAAATATTCAAATTGTTCTTTTTCTTTTAAATTCGAATTGATATGTTTTTTTATTAAAAACATATCAATCGTGGAGGTTCCCCTCATTAAGAGTATGGAGCTTCCACTACACTACAGTACCAAATGTGTGACATAATATATGATACCAGATTTTTACACACAAGTTAATAACGTACGTGTGTGATAACATTTTAAATTAGGCGGAGAATTTTATAAAAATGCATGTACGATGCCATGTTACCGAGTAATAAAACAAATACAGATGCTATAGTGACAGTTGTACGTTATGAGTTCTGCCGTCGGTGTTGAGGGTGAAATACAAAGGGCTGTACAAGGATACGTAAAATCAGTGCTATATTAGTTGCTATCTGATTTCCAGGGTCAACGTCATTATTATCATAATTAAGACCTTTTTTGGACCACTGCTAAATTGTAAGAAATAATCTCGTGCTCGTAATCTTGTCCATACACATATCGTCTAAGGGAGTCATCACACACGAGACTTTTAGACGCGGCGACCGGCGACTCGGTCGGTTTTTAGACGCGGGATGCAGCGACTAGATACACATCAAGACGCCAGACGCAGCGACTTAGACGCTAATGTATGTCAATTAACGTCTATACTCGGAATTAAGGCCGTCACACACGTAGCTATAATATATATTAATATAAATTATAGCAAGGCATATTACGATATATTTTCTATACAAATTTTCGAGTGACCACACACGCAGCTATAATATATATTTTTATGACGTCTCCAAAATATGTCGAGAAACATATTTCGATATATTTTGCCATATTAATATATATTTTGATATATTTCGTGAATACAGTATGTTCCATTTTACGAGTCCGACCGAGTCCGAGTTTTTTTGTTGTATAGGGGGGCAAAAGTGCAATCGCCAGCCATTTTTATGACTACCGACGCCCATAGACATCCGCATAGAGACTATACAGATGCGCTGCCCTCCTTTATCCTCACACCTGTATGGGCCAACGCACTAAGATACTTAAATTACGTACTTTAATTAATTAAAAGACAAGTAATGCAATAATAATAATAATTGGTTCAAACATTATTGAAATTACTTACATAATAATCTATTGCTTTCTTACGAATTAGATGCTTAAATTACGTTGTATTCTAAATACTAACAATAAATGATTGAAATATGATTTGTGTTTAATTCTTACCTTAAGCATGCTGCTAGACATTCTTCAAAACTAATACTATTGCGCATAACTTTATCGCATTTTATTAAATAATTTTTGATCAATTGATGAAGCTCGACAAATGCCGATCGTGAGCTTCTAAAATACTGTACAAATTTATTCGACGATAAAACGACGAACTCGTGGTGAATTTAATTTGTATCATACAAATTGAGTTCTCTTTTGTTTTATATGCGGCTCTATCCAGATGGTTCTATTTTTCGGTCCTGATAAGGCCACATGCATATCAAATTCAGCATCGAAATCATCATCTGACGAACTTTCAAATAGATCTAAAAGTAGTGCTCTTGTTGAATTCATTATGAATTTAAATAGATTTCAAGGTTTGAACATCCTGTACAGGAAGTAAACGCCTAAAACCGTGCTCTTGCAATGACGACCGTAGACCGACTGAGGGCATAATATATATTATAGTATAGCTCCCGTGTGTGGTAGCTAGCTATAATATAATATATAGCAAGGTATATTAATATATATTATCGCTACGTCTGTGACGGCCTTTATAATTCGATTCCAGATTTGACAATTTCAGTGTTGTAACGTTATGACAAGTACTAAATAGTGACGTGCGAAATTATTCGATACGAAAATGAAATATTTCCGAATCGATTCCTCTTGTTTATAGTAGTATCAACTACTACTTTATTCGAAACTAAGTACATCAAAAAATTAAATATTGGTGAACGGATAATTTAGTTATGACGATTAATTAAGTATCTGAGAGTTTTCTCTAATAATTATATGTGAAATTAATAAAAATATGTGATAATGAAGGAACATGAGAAATAAAATAAATGGTTGTAATATGGGCCTCCAATTGCACAGAAGTTTCATTTTTCACGTACCTACTTTTCGTGTAAAAGTTAAAGCTTTTCGTGGACGTTTTTTTCTTGGGGACAAGAATATGTCCGCGTCTTTTTGTGATGTACTTGGCTGAGGATCAATTTTGAAAAAAGAAACACTCAAATTTCACAAAACGTAACAACAAACACGACGTAAATAAACTTTAACAAAAACTCAACAAAATAACAAAATATCGCAATTAAACAAAATATTCGTGCAGTCAGACTGGAAGAATGAAGCTGAATGGCAAGATAAACAAAATGGCGGTAGCTGTCCGATCTCGCGTGTTTTGCCAAGACAGAAAACTATCTATCTAGGCTCTTTTATTATAAGTTTTGTTTTTTAATATAAATAACAAAGTAATATAAAAAACAAAATATTAACTTTTGATAAAATAAAGCACTTGTTATTTAATTAATAATGATTATTATGAATTATTATGTATTTATTTCAATAAAAATCAATCATTTATTCTTTAATTAGCACACCGACATTACAATTATAATTACATAAACATAAAATCGCGATTGTTTATCGATTGTTGTGTTCATCACTATTATGTTATATGTGGTATCATTATTTTATAAAATGACAGTAGCTATTGTCAAAAGTGGAATCGAATTATAATTCCGATATAAATGAAGTCACGAGATCGCGGTACTGTCGTAATTTTCTAGCTCAACTTATGGATTTGTCGACTGACAACTACAACAAAAAAGTTCTAAATGGTACTGGCAGTCATTTTCGGAACGCTACAAAGCTATTGCGTCCCAAGACGTCATTTTGCTTAGAGAAGCGTTTTCGCGGGTTTTATAAATTATGAATCTTTAATTTGAAAATTTGAGATAATTACTTGACCACTGATAAACATTCTGGAGTGGTTTTTGAAAACTTGGAAAATAGCCCATTCTTGGGTCTATCGTATTGACTACTTAGTTTCATCAGGATTTTATCAATCCTTAATTTCGACTCGATATTATTTACTTGGATATCTGTCAACGGCCCTCGTTCTTTCAACATTATCATCAAAATGCCAAACAGTATGTAGCTAATAGTGTGTACTGTTTACTGCAGACAAAATGTCAGTAACTGTGTAAAAAGTGATCATTTTAAGGCTTTTAGGTCAAAGCGTAGGCGAAGATAGATAAGGTAAGACTAATTTATTTTCTTTAATTAAAAGCTATAAATTACAAAAAAGAATATAATATTCTTTTTTTGTAATTTATAGCTTTTAATTAAAGAAAAAAAAATATTATTACAATGTTGACAATAAAGTATAGCTTTGATAATAATTTAATTAATAGCGAGCTCAATATTTACTTTTAGAGATTCGTATTGTGTTTATTTATGTCAATATGAGCATATAAAACTTTTGTGTAGTACCTAGAATCTTAAATACTTATAGATAAAAAATTAATGTTGATTGTCTATATGTAAACCAAATAATGTAAAACATGAAGCGACGGTGGTGCTTTATTTTGAATATTTAATAAAATTATGAACTCCTAAAAATTAAAAAGTATTATACAACCATTATAAAAAAAGATTAAACAGAAATCGTCTTATTTAACTTCTTCACGGGAACGTCAACGAAACTGAAAGTTTAATAATATCAGATATTTCTGAACTTGACTTCATTTTACCGTCCGAAACGTCAGCAGTCGGACTGCTATTGAGTTTAAAAGGCAAGGACAGTAAAAAGATGGCACAGTACAAAATAAGTATAGCAGAAATAGTCACAGTAAAATGGTTGAACAGTATAATAAAGCCAGCGTAAATGACTTTAAAAACGATAAAAAGAAATAAAAATGATAATCAACTATTTAATACACACTGAAAAATAAGTATAATACTAGAAATAAATAATTCTAAAATATATAAGGCGGTAGGCTAAGGTACAATAACAGAAGTGTTTTAGTGGATATCCAATATAAAAAATAAAAGAACTTAATCAATTTACTGTAATATTTTAAATGAAGGTGATATTACCTGGATACGCCAGTTTATGAAGTATTTTATTGTAATAAAAATATACGACTACATTATAATATTGTTTCCCATTTAGCACATGTAACTAAGGGACTATATTATATATAACATTGCATAGATAACCGACCTATATTTAAGGTATCTTCGGTGAAACTAACAGGTTGGACTAGATAATTCTTATCAGATTAGCTTAAGCCAAATAAAACGTGACTCAAATTTTGTATCGCGGTGAGAATATTTTTAGCAGACAAATTCAAACAAACAACCTCGAGCAAAATGACAGTTATAGTTGTGAAATAATTAATTGACAATCCTTATATTTATACGAGAAGCAAAAACTTTAGGAACATTTTTTCGAAAATTGCGCGGACGGAGGAGTATGAAATTTGGAACACATATAGTTTACGTGTAAAAGAAGTGCAGAACGCTAATACATTTAAATAATAATGTTTATAAAGTACTTTAATTTAATAAATAAAACTTTACACACACTACCATGCATTTGACATATTCATATATAAGATACACGTTTGATAAAGTTTCTATGGGTTCTTTGCAAGTGTTGAAAATTCTACATAAATTATTGTTTACCTTAGTTACAATGTTATAACATGTCATAACATGTCATAATATGATATATATAATACTAGCTGCGCCCCTGGTTTCACCCGCGTAAATTTCGATGCCGTGGAAAATCATCCCATGGCATCCCATAGGAACATTTTTTCGGGATAAAACTAATCCTATGTGTTAATCCAAGTTACACTCGATGTATGTGCCAAATTTTATGAAAATCAGCTCAGCTGTTTTTGCGTGAAGGAGTAACAAACAAACAAATAAAGAAACATACAAACTTTTGTATTTATAATATTAATAGGATGATATAATATAGTTTTGAATTACAAAAAAGTTTCACTTAGATCGAATATCAATCTTCGCGGGTCCACTAGTAGTATTCAACTGTTCAAAACCCAGATTCTTATTGTTTTTACTTATTGTAACAACTAGCTGTGCCCCGCGGTTTCACCCGCGTTTAATTTCTCATATAAACTGCAACACCTGATTTCACCCCCTTAGGGGTTGAATTTCTAAAAATCCTTTCTTAGCGAATGCCTACGTCGCGTCGTAACATCTACCTGGATGCCAAATTTCAGCTTGATCCGTCCAGTGGTTTGGGTTGTGCGTTGATAGCTGGCTATGTCACGTTTGAGTTTTCAACTAAATACGATAACTGATTTTAGGCTAGTCGTCTTTTTCTTATAGTATAAGAGAGCAAACGAGTAGTCAGAGGCAATTTCATAGCTACTGGCCATAAACATCCGCAGATATCCTTCCTTCTCTATTAGAAACCGGCTACTTACACACCGCACGAAACGCGACAGCACAGCTATCACATTACGCCGGTATCGTATAAGTGTGAGTAACATCCCCGGTAGAGCCCGTACAGTTCGGCTGCATGCATGCATAGTGCATACAGCATGACAGCCTGAGTTGTTAGTTATCTCATCAGCGTATTAATCCTAAAAGACATCAAATAATTTGCCGTAAAATATTATTTTTATATATAGAACCTTTTTTTTAATGAATTTGTATTTAGATAATTCACAGCTGTAAATTAAGCAAGGAATATATTAGGCTCCAGAGGCGCTGAACTCGAACGTGTTGGAAACTTTACATTTTTTTATTTTTTTTTTACGCTTTAGAAGGACTGAGGTAATGCCACGCTACATGCATGCTCGTAGCCGAATTGGGCTGGCACGACCGGGGAGGTACCTCTCGCTTACACGAAACCGACGTAAAGTGACAGCTGTGATGTCGCGTTTCGTGCGGTGTGTAAGTAGCCGATGGCCCGTGGAAGGAGGGCAACGCATCTGTATAACCTCATGACTATCGGCATCGGTGGCCATGATAATGTCTCCGACTGCTCGTTTACCCCCTTATATAATAAAAAAAATAACCTAATAAGGTTTTTATAAATGAGTCGAAACATAAAATCAATTTTCACGGGTAGACGGACCAAACCAGAGATAATCGGCCTAAAATTTAAGTATAGTCCTTATCCAAACTGAGCAGCTCTTACTTAGATGTAATAGGCATGGATAAACAAGGTTATCGGGACTCACTTATACTTAGAATAAATCTTTGATTTTCGTCCAAAGGAAATCTTATAAGGTAAATGTTAGGTACATTTTCCGTTTCATTATTATTATCATCAGCATCAAAAAAAAATTAATGTAAAATTAGATTAAGTATATAAAAGTGTAATAAATATTTGCATGCTAATAAAGCAGAATATGTTAGAAACTCATACTAAGTAAAACACCTATTTTGTATGTACCCATATTCAAGCAAATAAAAATTTCTTTCTTTCTTTCTTCCTCTCCCTCCCTCTCATTAGATGGCCAATATACGGATAGACGGCTAATACAGAAGTTGCATTTTCGCCAGTAAATTTTCTTACAGTATCTTTAGTTTACGTCAGAATGACTTATTGTTTGTAAACTGATAAGTCTTGAAAAATACTGAGGTCCAGGTGACATACATAGCGTAACGAAAGATGTGTGATGTGGCCATGTTAATTATTTCAAATAAATCGTGTTTTGGCTCCTTTACTATGTCTTTAGCTTTAGCTATATACAATATTTCTACACGTCTTGTACTTTTTAAATCAATTTTAAAATAATAATACTATAATAATACTACTGATCATTTTATTTCTTTTATGTAATTTAACGTATCTTATTTATAATATTACCAGCTGCGCCCGCGGTTTCAGCCACGAAAATTTAGATTCTGTGGAAAATAGAAAATCATCCCATGGCATCCCATAAGGACATGTTTCGAGATAAAGACTATCCTGTGTTAATCCAAGTTACTCTCTATGTGTGTGCCAAATTTCATGAAAATCGTTTCAGCAGTTTTTTCGTAAAGGAGTAACAAACAAATAAACAAACATATAAACTTTCGTATTTATAAGATTAGTAGGATAAATGTGAAAGTTTGTATGTTTGTTACTCCGTCAGGCAAAAACTGCTAAACCGATTTTTTTTAATTTGGCGCACACAGAGAGGGTAACTTGGATTAACACAGGATAATTTTTATCCAAAAAATTTGTTTCTATGAAATTTACGCGGGTGAAACCGGGGGCTTTAGCTATTTGTTTTAAAAATATTAAAGCTTTACGTTAAAGCTATAAGAGGCAACAGTTTTAAGCTGTATGCTGTCAATTTTGGGCGACACACCTGTGAACGGGTCAATAAAACAAACTAAAAACTTTAAAGCAAATTATTGGTTGTGTTATGTTGAATCATTGCCAAATCGGGCCATCACGACTAGGGAGGTACCTCTCACTCACAAAATACCGTTGTGAAGTGACCGATGTGTTGTAACGTTTTGTGTGATTTGTGATTTACTGGTAGTCATTTAGAGGAGGGGAAGAACACTTCTGTAAAAAAACATGATGTTGTCGTGAGCATCGGTATTCATCGAAGGGAAGACTTATACTATAAAAATATCCAGGCAGGCATGCAAACTTACGGAAACCTTCTGAAACACAATAGCAAAGCTGGAAATACTGTAAAGTCAACGAAAAGCCCTTCACAGTTTAAAAAAGATGACAATAATACAGCAAAATATGATAAATTTTATGCAGTATTAATCATAAAAGATACCCACAGTATAACACATATTGAAATAAAACTTTTGTTTCTTGTCATGAAAAATTAAATAACAAAATACAAATCAAAAGAGTTGCACAATGTTTATCACAAACGTAAGTTTCATATAAACTACTGCAGTTATTTATAGCTAGAAAGGGCAAACAAACGTCTTAGGAACCGCACCGAAAAATATAGTATCGTGACTCGGTATTTTTAAGCAAGCTATTATGTATTATTCCATGACAATTCTACGAAAGTAATAAAACTTTTATAGAAACATGAAACCGTCAAAAACTGAGATCAAGTTTCATGCTTGAATTTTCCTAGTGTATGTTACAGAGATTAGCCAGAGCAAACGGACAACTAGAGAGACAACAATTGAAAACAAAATGTTATTTTGGTATATGTGTCGCAGTCGGATTGTATAATCCGCCGTATTACATTACGGTTAGCCATTTAGAAAAACAGGGCCGTTTTGTAATGCGGCGGGTCAACGCTTAGCCGGATCGAATACGGCGAGGTCAAACTCCGCCAGAAAGTGTTCGCCGCTAAACGTTATTCAATATGGCTAGTCGTAATGTAATAGTCCGTGTCTTTATTCGCCTCTTTGACAGAATATAGTTCCCAATTTTAACACTCGCGGCGCTCACAACAACAATGGCGTCAAATAAGGAAAATGTCTCACTAGAATGCGATAAAAACATTGATTTAAACAAAGGAAACTTGTTAAACATATACGCAGAATCATACTTGGATTGGTTAGGTTAGGTTAGACTATGTTTATACACAACGAGCGAGCGAAGCGAGCGAGTCCTGTGGATTGGCACAATGAGGCTAAACGTGAGCCGCCATATTGTAGAACGTTTCTCAACGACAATCCGGCTAATCGTTGACCCGCCGCATTACAAAACGGCCCTGTTTTTCTAAATGGCTAGCCGTAATGTAATACGGCGGATTATACAATCCGACTGCGACATATTATGTACCGTATCTACATTCATATGCATGTAGTAAATAGTGGTTATTTTAATAATACAAACAGACACTCCAATGTTATTTATTTGTATAGATTTAAATTAAAATGGAACCTACTTGTAAGTATTCTATCTTGAATAATAAAATAATTGTGAAAATAACATCCTTTTCTGTTTTGCACATGGTCTTAAATAATAAAAATACGCGTCGACTTGTGAACCCTCTATTTTACGTCGGTTCAAAAGTGAACACAAACTTCAATTTTGCTAAAATGATAGACGCTGTCACCAGTTGGCAACTAAAACATCCCAAAATGCCGCATGAATATTCATTTCGCCCTAAATAGTACGTTGTCTTAGAGGAAATTATTTCTTATCAAGATTCTCCTTCATTAGGGACGCAATGGTTTTCAATGTTGACTTTATTTTTGTGCTTAAAACAGATTATGATGAAAGTATTCCATGAAATGCTTATAAAATCGCTTTGGGTCGCTTTGGAAACGTTCTCTTAGTAAATATCAAATAAAATATGTAAATGTTATTTCGAGATTTTCAAAAGACTTCGTCTTCGTGTTTTTACCGGTGAAATGTAATGTTTCATAAGTCGACGAATGGAGGCAATTAAGATATTAATTTGTTACTTGTATTTATAACAAATTATATTAGCCGACTCAAATTCCTGTAACTCTTTCACTAGAAATGCTTACATAAAACACACCTTAACAATGCATTGATTAATTATTATGATCAATACTTAATACGTATTTAAATATTACCCCAGATAGGTACATTTGTATTTGCTACCATACTCATAATTAAATAAATAATTTAAAAATAATTGCATCCAGATAATAGAATAACAGTAGACTGCAATAGTCTCATGATGATGAATATGATGAATAGAATGACAACTTACTACTATTATTTTATTATTTTGGTGACCAGAATGTGCAACTGAGTCTGAAGAAGTTATTTTTGTTTTTTGTGGTCTGAAACTACCTACGCCTTAACGCTTTCATATGAAACTTTTTATGGCCATCGATTAGGTAGAAAAGTGGACATGTTGTCTTCAGGATAGATAGATGTATTCAGTATTGATTAACAGAAATGATATTGTGCACTAGCAGATTTCATTCAAAATCAATTTAGATACATAATATACTATAATACAACAACACATACTGTACGAGTATGTGCTAATGGAAAACAAACCTGTAACAGAAACCATTTGATAATCTGTAGATACGTCACAAATTAAATCTACTGTTTTTGTTAAATGCATATTGTGTGGATATATGTACACTTGACGACAATTTGTACATATGGCTAAACAAATAAACTATAAATTTTGGTTTCACAGGTTTGGGTTAGAAATTAGAGTAAGAAGCATTTACGCTGTGTAGTACTTGGAGATTATGTACCGAACTTAACACTTTAACAGTAACCTTCTAATGAACAATGTTTCTGTTAACGTTGAAAGTCACAGTGTCAAGTGAGTTGCATACATTGTTAATCTGACGTAACGTGTGATAATCAACACTTAAGAGGTTAGTGGATAGATAACGTCTAGCACTTACTTCGTCTTGGAGTAGGGCGACGACGGGGAGGACGCCTTGTGGTTCCTGTTGGGGTGCGAGTGCCTGTTCGCGTTCGAGTCGAGGCCGCCGCCCGGCGATATCTTGCCGGCGAGTGCGTTCAGTGAGTGCAGCATGGCGGGCGGCGGCCGCTGGGTTCCAAGCGGCCTGGTCACGGTGAAGACTCGCCTTCGTTTGCGAGCGTGGCGCCGTTATCAGCCGACGCCTTATCTCCTGATAAGCGCGGGGGCACACCCGTCCCCCGCGTCATCGCCACCTGACACTCACACACAAACACACATACGCTCTAATGTTTGCTCAAACTTCGTGGCGGGTCAGCGTCCTGTCCGGCTGTAGCATCTCCTCAACATATTTGATATCAACGCACTTGGAGCACTCACTTTTTATGCACTAACGTTTATTCACTTTTTTGATGGTTCCTAAAAGAAATTGTAGATGAGATTATGAACGGCAGTTGCGATGGAATGATAACAACAATTCATTTTTTAAGTGGTCGTTTAAAGTTTGTGTTTCATATAATTGTAAAATTCATAATATAACTTGGTGACAATCTATTGGAGCAATACAGATTGGCATGTACGACGTGTGCTTTAAATCTAAAATTAGTAATCTAAAGGTTATCTTAAGGTACTTTTTATACCTACTCTAAAGTTTTTTCTGTTGTAAATTGTACCTTAGGTGTGAGTTCTCGAACAAACGCTCCCGTTACGAGTCCTTTAAATGACACCACTTCAATAATATTATAGTGCCTAGGTAATTAGTTTAGCAATAGGTGTGTCTAACGTTGAGCATAATGATTTTTCAGGGAACTTAGGTTCTAGAAGTGTTATACTTAATCTGTCGATATTACTTTTAAACTATTTACAAGTACGAAGTAGTTATAATGTATATTGCGACAATTTATTGCTTAATCTAAAGAATATGTAAGGCTACGTTATAACTACATAGTATAAAAGTCGCTTTCCGGCGACTGTGTGTCTGCATGCTTAGATCTTTAAAATTACGCAACAGACTGGCTTTTTTTTAATAGATAGATTCAAGTGGAACGTTTATATGTATAATAATTCCATTCTTAAAGTCCGAAATACACGCGGGCGAGGCTGCGGGAGACGCTGCGGGCGAAGCTGCGGGAAGAGCTTATGGTATGGGCGGTTTGGTCAAGTTAAAAAAATAAAAACTAATCGTTCTCACTATAGTACCCTGGTGTTGCAGTATCAGCAACGGCAACCACTATGACCGCTTCATTTGATAGTCACGAACCCCATAGACGATGGTACAACTATCTTGGAACCCGCATTGAATTTAATAAAAATACTACAACTAGGTACTTAGAAAGTAATTTTCTTATATTGTTCATGTATTATAAAGTAATGCTCACTTAAATCTCCCGGTACCGACCACGTGTTCGCTGCGTGTTTTTGAAGCGTCAATGAACGTCCGCGGTAACCGAAAGGTTAAGTTTTAACATTTAAGAGGTAGTGCCACACTGCATGCTTGCATGCAGTCGAATTGGGCCGGCACGACCGGGGAGGTACCTCTCGCTTACACGAGATTGGCGTAAAGTGACAGCTGTGCTGTCGCGTTTCGTGCGGTGTGTAAGTAGCCGGTGGTCCATGGAGGTGGGAGGAGAAAGGAGGGCAGCGCATCTGTATAGCCTCTATGCGGATGTTTGTGGGCGTCGGTAGTCATGAAAATGGTTTCGGCTGCTCGTTTGTCCTCCTATATCATAAAAAAAAACATATACAAAATGATATAAGATTATTTAGATGTAGTTATAAGATACAGTGACAGTAGCTGATCATAATTTTTTTATAGCATAGGAGGCAAACGAACAATTGGATCACCTTATGTAAAGTGATCACCAACGCCCACAGACATCCGCAACACCAGAGGTCTAATAGTTGCGTTGCCGACCTTTGAGAAAGGAAAAAGCTCTTTTCCTGAAATATCAAGTTACTTCTATTCGATGTGCCTATATCTTAAGTCCATTTTATATATCGCAAAGTTTCCACATGTTTAAATTCCATTATAACAATTCAACAGATAATGGTTTACAATGGCCGCCGGCTGCCAAGTGCTGAGTAGTTTCGTTGCTCGCCAAACATTTATGTAACGCTCAAAATGAAACAGCTAGCAGCGTTTCCTTAAAAACGCTTAATCGCGCCTATGAGACTAAATTTAAGCTGAATTTTATTATAATCGTTATGTTTAAGATGTATTTTCAGAATTTAATCTAACCATTAGCCTTAATTGGGACGGTTTTTTTTTAATTTTTTCTGCAGCATTAGTAAGAGGTAGTGCCACATTGCATGCTTACATGCAGCCTAATTGGGCCGGAACAACCGGGGAAGTACCTCTCGCTTACACGAGACCGATGTAAAGTGACAGCTATGCTGTAGCGTTTCGTGGGGTGCGTAAGTAGCCGGTGGCCCATGTAGGTGGGAGTAGAAAGGAGGAAAGCGCAGCTGTAGCTTCTAATCGGATGCCTATGCCCGCCGGTAGTCATGAAAATGGCTCCGACTATTCGTTTACCCCCCTATACTATTAAAAAAAATAGCCGCATAGAATTTTTTTTATTACATAAACTTTTTCCATAGTCGCTTGTCATCCCTTACATCCAATCCCCCTGATGTCACGGCTTAAAAAGGTTAGCAATTTACGCCGGTTTTAAAGAAAGGGCCGTGGAAGGCGCAATTTATCTGCACCGTCTATTCGGAGAACATAAATTGCATTTTTTTTTAACATTGGACACGCGAATCGACGTCACGAAAAGGGCGCACACCCTTTAGGCCCTTTCAAACGCTTCAGTCGAAGGAGAATTTTTTCTCCTCGAATCCCCCTCGTTCGATTGCCATATTTTCGACAGAGGTTTTAATAAAGGTTATTGTCAGTATTCCGAGGACGCGAATAAATTACGTCGGCATTTCCTCGTAAATTGGAAAGCCATTATGTGACATTAGAAGTCAGTCTTTTAAGCCAACCTTAATTTCACGTCGATTTTTTCTCTTATCCGCTTATATTTTTATGACGGAATCACGTTTGACAGAATCAATTTGTTTTTATTGATGTTCCATGTAAAAACATTTGTTCTTTCCCTAATTTCGTTGGAACTTGGAAGGTCGTTACAATTTACGAATGTTAATATTTTATCATCCAATTAGAGTTAATTGCAATTTTAATTATAACTATTACCGCACTGCAGTAAAATGGGCCATGGACTATTAATACCTACAAGTCTTCCTTCATCCCGCCCTTCCCGAAGATGCTGTCACCATTGCGTGCCTGTGTGGCGTGTGGCTATTCCGGACAGGCTAGGGGGAAGACGCCAAGAGCAGCTCAGCTGGGAGGTCCTCCACCTGCCCCTCTGAATCAGCAGCCGGCGCGAGGCGGCGTGGATTTGTACGACTGGCGTGGCGAGCTCCTTTGGAATTTTGGGGCCACGGGTCAGCATGGAAACATGACCCCATTACACGGTTCCGACGTCTCAGTAGGGACTGTTCAGAGGCAGCCGGCGAGTCCCCAAGGAGGAGATCTCTGGCCTCATCGCCGAGGCGAGCCTGTAGCTAGAGGAATTCTGTTGCTTGCAATCCGAGACCCTCAAATAAAAGCTGCTGAAGGCACCCCCGCAGGTGTTTAGTCGGTAGTGCATCCCCGTTTAGGAGCCCGACACTGTACCCGGTTGTCTACCCCGGCTCCTAGGTGGCGTGCGTAAAGGCATTCTCCAGCGTTACCAAAAAATAGAGGTATTCCATTATAGCAATGGCAAACATATTACGTGTGATCAAAATGTGTTAAGTATTGAAAAAAAAATACGAAATTATCGTATTGTTTTTTAAGAGGTAGTTCCACACTGCATGCTTGCATGCAGCCGAATTGTGCCGCTACCACCGGGGAGGTATATTTCGCTTGGAGATCGGTGTCGGCTGTCGCATTTCGTGCTGTGTGTAAGTAGCTAGAGGTGGGGGAGAAAAAGGAGCGCGTCGGCTCTGACTGCTCGCTTGCCCCCTATACCATTAAAAAAAATATTATTTAGGTTAGTACCGGCGCTCATTCACATGATCTTAAATGTGATCAAGATCTCTTGTCCTTGATTCCTCCTCCCTATCTAATGGGCCAACGGAAACTCACAAACAGCACAAACTTGACGTTACGTGTTCGTTTTGTTAAGACATAGTTTGGCGAAAGGAGATAGGGTAAAGGAGACAAAGCAAACGTACATCCCACGGTGTGTGGCTGTTTGTCAGTGATCCACGGCAGTAGTAATCTACAGTAAAAACCATGTAAAATACTATCATAATGGCCATCTAATAAATAGAATACTTAAATGGAATAATTTATTATGCAGGACACGCAAACAGCGTGGCTTTTTATAAAAGAATCCATGATTAAAAAAGCGCCTTTAGATTCTAGAATCCTTTCCTCGTAAATGTGAACAGGACGCTTGATAACCCTTAACCCCCTTTTTACAAAGCACTAGGTCAATTCTTGTTCTTAATCGGAGCAGTCTCGAGATATACGTTCATTTATGTAAAGGAGGCGCGCTCTTCAGAGGTAAGCGGTTTATTTTTTTCATACTAAGAACATCATTATCAACATTCGTTCTCATCTTCATGTATAAGGTTAAAACCACGCCTAATAAATAAATACTGTATAAAGGAAGGCAACAATGCAATTCCTATGATACCTTCACCTATCGACTTGTCACATATTGATCAGGCAACTTTTGACTTCAACACTATTAGAAATTTCAAGCTATCCAGATTTATCTCATTATGTTTTTTATTTTTAGCTACTTTACTTGTCTCTACTAGTATGGTAGCTAAAATTCCGTTTCTCGTACAGTGTTCAAGAAGAGAACTGTCGGATTTATATTGACAAGGCCATATATAATAAATAAAAAAGTAAACATGTATGTTTTTTATTATTTCAAGTCTAAAATATTGAAAAAGTATGCGGAAGAAAAAATTTTTTGATCCTAAAATTTTGGAGGGAGATTTATTTTACATGAGCAAAACCGGAAGGTTGTAGGTTGTCGGATATAAAATTATGTACTTAATTTTTTTATACCACGATGGTGGCAAAAAAAAGCATACGGCCCACCTGATGGTACGTGGTTACCGTAGCCTATGGACGCTTGCAACACCAGGGGCATCACATGCGCATTGCCGACCCTTTAAAAACAATCCTTTTATTATAGGTACAAAATTTAATTTCGGCACAAAGTTATACATAGCTTAAATTTTAAGTAGATTAAAATTAGCTTACATAATCTTAGAGCAAGTAATTATTTGTTTGTGTGCACAAGTCCGCTGCGGCAGTGGGTCATTCGGCTCAACCGAGAACTTGTAGAGCCGAAGTTAACGAAATCAAGTGGAGAACGGCGAAGTGGCGTGAAGTCTTCGGCATAAAGTTTTGGCAACAGTCTCGCTTCACATACAATCACATACAACTGTGTAGCGAATTTACAGTTTGATTAATTATGTTTCTACAATCCGCATCAAAATAAAATATTAATATATTTTATTTATTATTAGTACACTAAGCCGATTTTGTCCAAGTGATCATAGGATAAAAAATATGGTGGCGTCTGAAAAGCGCCAGCAGTAATGTGCATAAAAATAAAGATGAGGAAATGTTTTATTTCCTAAAATTTAATAAAAATTATGTCAACGTGTTTGTCAATGACAAGTTATTTTAATATAATAATAATAATAATAATGACAAGACAACGGCTGGTGGATCGACTAGTTAATTAATAAATCGGAAACATGACCGGCGACCCACAACATAACTAACACAACTATATTTTGTATTCTTTTTATAGTATAAGGGGCAAACGAGATATCGGAGCTTTTTTCATGACTGGCGAGTACCGACGGCCATAGACATCCGCATAGAGGATATGCCTACAGATGCGTTTTCCTCCTTCCTCCTCCATGGGCCACCCGCTACATACACTCCGTACGAAACGCGACCGCACAGATGTCACTTTACGCTTGTTTTATGTAAGCGAGAGGTACCTCCCCGGTCGTGCCGGTCGAATTCGGCTACATGCGTGCATGCAGCGTGGCCCTACCTCTTACAACATTCCAGAATAATCTAAGTAGATACAAGTAGTATATTATACCTTGTTTATTCAAGAATGTTTATATAATTTATAGTAAGTATAAAAGCGATGCAGATGAGTGATGCAGTACATTCTGTCAGAACGTGACTTATCAGCAGATGGATTTCAGTCGTTGAACTTACTCTTTACCCGCGGCCATAACAAGGAATTTTATATTTCTATTCAAACCACGATCTTTGCTATTTTTTTTACTTTTTGTTAAGCGAGCAATCCGAAGTCACCGACGCCCATAGACATCCGCACAGAGGCTATACAGATGCGTTGTCCTCCGTCTTCGTCCCTCCTACCTGGTCCACCTACCCCACCTACATTGTCTTATCGCGAAACAGACAAGGACTAAACCAGGGACGGCGAACCAATGGTACGCGTAACACAATATTTTGGGCACGTTTATTTGTAGTAAACAATGAGCTTTGAGTTGATCATATTTTTATTATTATTTTTCCAGTTATCACAATGTCAACATCAATTGATGATGAACGTATTCATTAGACATTTTTTAAGCCGAAGAGGCCAGTGTCGTGCTATGTGAGAGGCCTATGTCCAACAGTGGATTGCAATAGGTTGATGGTATGATGATATGTATAAAGGTTCGCCTGCCCTGAAACTACACTACAACTACAAATTCTTAAGAGCACAGCTCTTGTCGGTGGAGTCCCTTCCAAATGTCCCTGTCCTCTACCAATCTCTTTAGTTCCTCGTACGTCACGACTAAACTGCCCTGAACTAAACTATTAAAAATATATAAGTTATACGTCCATTTGAATGGCATCGTTAAAGAGATCGCGGTACATTTGTCCGCGGACTCTGGCCGTGCAAATCGTCGGTCGGTGCGGAGTATTTCATTAATTTTCACTCGTCCAACTTTTGCTTTAGCTCCGCAATGTGTTATTCTGTTTTGTGTTTTATCATTTCAGCGCTGTATTGTAACCTCAGAGTTGAATGAGTGGCTAAAGGTTTTGTACGCTCGCTGTTATTTTCAAATGAATGAATATTAATTGTTTAATTAATTGTACAACTTTATTGTACAAAAAGGTGCTTCTGTATGTTAAATTAATTAGAGTTTAAAATTATTACAATTTTTAAGGTGCATGGTATAAAAGGTGAGTAGAAAAATAGCGTGAAACAAAACACAAACAACACAATTGAGCAGCTGAATGCGTACTAGCGTAACGCTGTACAGCGCTTACGTTGCAAACGTATCTTGAGCATCTTTTAATTCAGAATATTTTTGTTGTTATTCTCTTCTCTTGGGAAAAACAATGTCACCATTTATTTGAAAAATAAATTCCAATTGGCGGGTAACACGCTAGTTGCCCGTGAAAATATTTTTATTTGCTCAAAATTTCCTAATACCGAGCAGTTCGGACGCCAATGGCGTTCCGTGAGATTTCCCCCGCGTCTCAGTGGAGTTTGTACCCGCAATTATTCAGCAAATTAGAAACACCCGTCGACCTTTGCCAACGTACACTCGGAGGAAACGTAATTTCCTCCCCGCAATGTTTTCCTGCCACTGGCGCCGTTGCCCCCCCTCCTCTTCACACACTTGCCTCTGCCGTCTTTTTATTAACCTGCCTTTTATTCATTTACTAATTCATTTTCCACTTCGTTGTGGTACTTAAATATGTATGGTACTAGGTCAACAGAAGTGATAGGCAAATTTTTTGTCCAGGGAGGATTCATAATCAGTAATATTGTCTAGATATTATCTAGATTTATCTAGATTTTATTGTTGACGTTCAAAAAGTAATTCCTGTAATTCTATTTTGATTAAAAACATTTTAATTTTGATATCTTTGTTAGATTCTACAATATTACTGAAGATAAATATTAAGTAAAATTTATCGGCAATGCAACGGGAGGAATGAGCTGTATAACTTTTAGTCAAATTATAAGTTGACAAACTTACATTTGCGGACATTTATATTTTACGTGAAATGAACTACACTTTTAAGATTGTAATATATTTTACGAAGTTTGGGATTTATCACGTTTTAGTATCTGTTGTTATAGCAGCAACATAAATACATCCTCTGTGAAATTTTCAATAGTTCATGAGTTTCGACACGAAGACGGACAGATGGATAGCGAAGTCTTATCAATAAGACTCCACCCTATTATAGAACCTTTTTACATTAGGTATAGAGCCCTCAAAAGACTCCTCATATTGACACTCATTAGCCCTCCAGCGAAGCGCGACAACCCGAGACCAACATTAATTCCTGTTCCAACATGAGCTGCATGATAAACACACATCTTCCCTCTCGATTCCGCATCGGAACACATTATTTTACGCATTGACAATCAGACAGGCAATTAGAGACCAATTTAGACGTTTGCTCTGAACTTCAAAGGACCCAGTGCGGGATATTAATTGGCACCTATGTGTCTTCTGTGCCAGTTAGTTTGCGTTACATCGAGCCCCAATTTTAGGGGTTATGTTTGATATATTATAACATATTAACCGTCGCTTTGGCCTTGTGGCAGGCGAGCTTGTGAGGTGGTGAGCTCTTTAATATATACATCATGCAGGACCGGGAGAGTATTACTGAGGTATATCTGTTTGAATCGAGAAAGTCTTTAATTACTTATCATATGGTTAGTCTCTAAATACAATGTGTTTCAGTACCGGTGTCGGAGACTTTAATGGTATAAAATATGGCATTTTTCATCGACAAATTGCTGTTTGAATCGTTTTTGCTCTCACGGTTGTAAATTGGCCACCATTTTGTTTTTTAGTTACCAAAACCGGGCTCTCGTACTAATTCGACCACTACTAGTCGTGTTAATGTCGTATATTTATAAAAAAGGTCTCATTCGATAGCCTAACGTGTAGACAATAATAACACACCCATTATGTTTTAATTATTATGAAAAAAGAAATTTAAAAAAATATTTAAAACTAAAAAAAATTGAATTTTTTGTGAATTTTTTTAATAATTGGCTTTTTGTGAAAAATCTAGCACATTAAACTGCCTTTTTTTATTTTAAAACGATAGAAGAGAATGTTTTCTACAATTTAATACTACACTTCTTTGCTCCCAGTGAGATAGTTTAGAAGTTACAAATTTTTTTATAAGACCCTTTTCATTGCTTATTTACGGGGCAGTTGAAAAAACCGGCCAAGTGCGAGTCGAACTCGCACACCGAGGGTTCCGTATGAATGGGAAGAACATTCCAAACGTAATGCATGATTTTCAAGACCTTTTTCTCTAAAACGCGTGAAGGGATTAAGCTGAAATTTTTGTCAAATACAAAGGTCAATAACGTCTTGATGCCTTGAAAAAATCACACTTCTAAGTTAACGAAATCAAAAGTTATAGCCAATTATGCACAAATTTTGTATGAAAACGTACTTTGTCGAAAACCTAAAATAATCGGGTACTTCCCGTTGACCTGGAGTTGTAAAATTTGGCAAGAAGTAAGAACTTATAGCACATAATATATAGGAATAAATCTGAAAACTAGTAAATTATATGTAGATCATTGGAAAAATCATTATCAACTTATAACTAATTCGCCTGAAAAATTCGCACACATTTTTATCTAATAATCTAATAATGATTTTTCCAATGATCTACATGGAGCATGGAGGATACCACATTCTGGAGCTACCATTAAATTACAGGAGTGGGATGCTACTGCAGCTGGATGGCGCTCTGGCAGACTTTGCAGCAAGCGTGAGCAATTATCTTAATCAACATTACACTCGATGGATTGGGCGTGGTGGAAACATCTTTTGGCCTCCCCGTTCACCGGACTTAACCCCACTTGACTTTTTTTGTGGGGCACAATGAAGCAAAGAGTTTATATCGACATGCCAAATACGCGTGAAGAATTAATACATAAAATTTTGCAAGCTGGGAATGAATTACGAGAAAACAAGGATATGATGCGACATTCTACACAAAATGTATCACTACGAGCTATGGCATGTCTGCAACATCACGGAGATCACTTTGAGCAATGGTTGTAACTACATTACAATGTATGTTACAGGCATATTAAATTACTTTGGTACACACTTTTGCATTTTTTTCAACTGCCCCGTAGATAAGCAATAAAAAGGGTCTTATAAAAAAATTTGTTACTTCTAAACTATCTCACTGGGAGCAAAGAAGTGTAGTATTAAATTGTAGAAAACATTCTCTTCTATCGTTTTAAAATAAAAAATAAGCAGTTTAATGTGCTAGATTTTTCACAAAAAGCCAATTATTAAAAAAATACACACAAAATTCTAAATTTTTTAGTTTTAAATATTTTTTTAAATTTTTTTTTCATAATAGTTAAAACATAATGGATGTGTTATTATTGTCTACACGTTAGGCTATCGAATGAGACCTTTTTTATAAATATACGACATTAACACGACTAGAGGTGGTCGAATTAGTACTAGAGCCCGGTTTTGGTAACTAAAAAAACAAAATGGCGGCCAATTTACAACCGTGAGAGCAAAAACGAATTCAAACAGCAATTTGTCGATGAAAAATGCCATATTTTATACCATTAAAGTCTCCGACACTGGTACTGAAACACATTGTATATAGTCTCTCTCAAAGGTCGGCAACGCATCTGTTACACCTCTGGTGTTGCGGATGTATATGGGCGTTGGTGATCACTTAACATTAATTGGCGCAACTGCTCGTTTGCCTTCTATGCTAAATAAATACCTATAACTATGTATCTCCAAACTTGTATAAGCCGTGTAAGCAAAGTCGTCATTTTATGTCTACTGTGTCGTGTCGTCGTAAATTTTTTGTCCAAATGTAATTTTAGACTAACAAAGAACACATCAAAGTTCTTTCGCTTATGTGACAAGAATACAACAATTTGATTGTATTTGCGTTTCTGACTCATCGTAGGATACATTTGCGTTTCTTAAGGACGAGAAAATTAAAAGTCAAAGAATTGCTTCTTACTAATATTATGTTTTTTTCCAATGAATGAAACCAGAATGCTTATAATATTTGTGGTTACGGTTATGGTCACTGTTTCAGTAAAACCACAAAAGGTTTATTAAAAAAGCCTAGTGGATTAATTACTGAACATTTAGGACCGAGCGGAAAGCAATAAAAATATACGATTGGCAGTAAAATTGTTTATTTAGCTATAAAATACCGTTTTGTATCAGTACGACATAAGAACTATATGTTCCATTTATTTAGGCATTCTGCCGTTTATGATATTGCGTTAAGGTTTTTATTTCGTTGTTTCCTGAAAATTGGAGGCCGATTCGTTTGTTCCACACAGACAGAAATAAAACGATTTTTTTATTGTTTAATTTATGAACATGGAAAGTGATTCTGTAAAAATATATTACGTAATAAAATTCAATTCACCATTATCACGTTTCGTTTATTAATGTCTGATTTAAACAATAATTTTTATTCATTGTAGAAGAGTTAAGAATTGTTCAAAATGCAAAGCCATGTATGATAAAGTTTTTTTTTATTTATATTTTTTTATATTGTTATGCTTATGCTATTGTTTTTTCTACAGATAGTGAAATTTGAATGACCTAATCGGTATCGATTTATATTAAACTAAACGTAAGTATACAAATAGGAATATTCATTGGATTTACTTTCAGTTCTAATTTTTCTAATCAGAATTAGTTAAATCAAAAGGTCAGTTGGTAGAGACAAATCTTACCGTATATGGTATTTTTGGATATATCAGGCTAGCTTTATTAAAGGAAAACTGTTCTACTTGTAACCTTTGAATAATATACTAAGATAAAGTAATGAATAAGTCAAATATTTACGTTATGTTGAAGAGTTGGAACAAAACATAAAGGAGTAGGCCAATGCTGATAAAACAGATTTGGATAGCAACCATCAAAGACAAATAAAGCAATTGAATTGAAACGTCAAAAGAGTATATCTTTGTTCTTAGCGGAACCTTGACAAGAGTTAAATATACAGTGGAATATTTTATTCATAAAAGGCGTATTAAATCTCTAGCCGGCTAAATCAACGGGAAGGGTGTTTGGGCGCAGAGAAGCGGGGGCGAACTGTTAGCACTGGTTATTAAACTCGATCTCAAGTCAAACATTTCTTCGAGCTGCCGAGCCAACTGCTTCTCTTGGTTTGCACTTAATTAACTAATATTTGCATTGGAAGAGAGAAACAATTTCAACTCGCACACCTGCCGGCTATATTGTGGTTTAGGTCGCCTTCGCTGAAAATACACGCGCCGATGTTTTATGTCTTATGTAATTTAATAGCTGAAGGTCTTTGCTGGGCGAATTACGATTACTCTCGTGATCTTTTTATATGGAACATTTCCTAAGTAAGGCAGATGTTATACGGTAACATTTTTATTACGATGCTATGTTACATGTGCTATTTAGTCTCGATAGGCAACCAGGAATGCCGGGCTTGTTGGTCGTCCCTGCTCACAACTCTTTAGATCGGGCCTACATATTGGCACGCTAAGATGCAGTATTACATTTTTGTGAAGACAAAATTCACAATACCGTGAAATGGTGGAATTGTGTAAAAACTAGTACAATGTTCTTTACGTGAAAGAGATTGACAAACAGAAGCCGGCAGTCACACTGCAGTCCTTGCCTTTATTTTTGCGTTTATACTTTTTGATAGGCAAGAACTTATTGTAAGTGGAGATGTTATAAATAGATTATAGAGTGGTCCGAAAAGTTTTCAAACCTTCTGTTTGATTAAAAAAAATAATAAAGGCAAAACGTGTAAAGAAAAAATATAAATAATCCTATAAATTGGATGTAGTCGCTATCAAACGTTAGTGTTGAAAAAACAGAGACCTTCTGCCACTCGATCTTTTATAAAACCTCTCGTCATCAGACATTGTTCGTAGGTAAAGAAAAACTCCGGAGAAACTTACTTTAGGGTTGAACAGACACAAAATATTATATTTTTGACATGTAACAAAACTCTTTTTTTTTCAGATCGCTTAGTATCCTACAAGGAAAATATATATGTAAACCTATGATAACTCTAGTATCCTTTAAGGCAAACATTTATGGAAACCTGAAATAAAACCTTATTAGTAGATTAATATGGTGTAACTTTTCCACATGGGTGAAGTGAATTGAACCGAACTTTCTCTATGCATTTATTTCACCATAGAATAAATAATCAAGCTGTAAATATTGAGCATGTAACTTGCTTATTTTGATATGCCTGCAGTCGTTCTATGGTGCAAGAAAAAAACAAGAAGTGAAAAAGTTTAAAAAAAAAATAGTATACATATTGCAATATAGCCTCTATAGTAATATAATGTAAGTCGAAATGGAACGAACGAGGACGATCAGAATATATCTAGTATCTAGCAATTCCTGATGTACCTAAATATATTATTATGTATGAATCATTATTGAGAAACTAATATTATTGTAGAATATGTTTAAGTATTTCTTCTACTCTAGAAATAAAAAAAATATTTTATATTACAAAACTTTTATTTAGTGTTTGATTTCTGGCAGCCCTATTTGTATGCTACATCGTGACTCTTTTTGTAAGGATTAAGTGAGCGCCTTTCAAATTCGCTGACGTAACTTTTGTAGTAAAAACTTATAGGAATTTTGACACAACTGAGAAAAATGTACGTAAATTGTATGATTTCAGGACTGGTTAAATGTGCATCGTTTTAAATTTAATATAATACAAAACTGGAAAGCCAGTGACAGTTAATAATATTAACAAGTTTTATAACTGAAATCGTTGAAATCAATTGATTGATATATCTAATAATTGTACCTGAGTGAATAAACGGAACACTTTAGTTTATTCAATAACATATTTAAATGTCTGATTAAAAAATAAATTGCCTAAGAAGCATCAATAACTTTACTTAAATTTCTTAAAACTCAAACACTTTAAACTCTTTACTTTAACAAAACTAAATGTATAATAAGAAATTGAAATTAATCAACTACTTTTAAAACTCACTGTGGTCAACTCCAAAGCAATCTTATTCAAACTTGTCGCGATCCGAACGTTTGTTAAACTTCATTCGCATATCGTGGTCCTGGTCTGGAACATTTCCACAAACTGGCTGCAAGTCCCGCGCGGCCTGAACTTAAGAGTAAAATGTAATGGGAGGAGGACTTTATTCTTGACCTGCACATGTTCTAAATTGTCGTTGTTGTAAGTTTGTATAACTTGCACACGAGTAGAGTTCTAGAAATTCTTTATAGGCATTAATATTCATAATGAAAATTTCCGTAGGCAGTTATCCTACTAATATTATAAATGCGAAAGTTTGTGTGTTTGTTACTATTTCACACAAAAACTAACTGAACGGATTTTTATGAAACTTTACAGTAATATAGCTTTCATATCAGAATATCATATTAAGTTCAAATTTATAGGGATTTTTGAAGTGCGAAATTCACGCGGGCGAAGCCGCGGGTGGAAGCTAGTACCTAATAAAGTTCTAAGTAGGTGGTTATTTGTTTTTTATATGTCGAAGTCAAATTCTATGAGTCGCCTTATTTATTGTAATAATTTATTGTAATGCGGCTAGCCGGCTAGCTAGTTTTGTATTGTGGCGGGTCAACGATTAGCTAGATTGAATACGATTGAATATATTTATACTAGTGGCGTTATGCGGTATTCAAAAAAGCTGGCAGTAATGTATCAGAGTGCGACATAATATACATCTTATGTATACATATAACTTAGATCATTTAGTAAAAATGATCTAAGACATATAAATAATATCTCTACAACGTGTGTCTTAGTGTACGTTATTTTCATGATACTAAGCAACCTTTTTTTTAATTTTTAATTGGGCTATTCTCTGAAACTACTGAATGAATTTTGATGAAATTTGGCACAGATATGAAATTAAATTTCTATATGTAATAAGTTGTATCTTTGTACTAATATTTTTGTTTTGTCATTATTGTTTAACAAGTTTCCTGTGTACATGAATTATTTATTAATTAAGTCTAACCGCAAAAATATTTTAATTAATAACCGCGATAATTTAATTGCCATATGGCCCGGGACGCTAATTTAGCAGTGCAGTACCTAAATACACATCAACAGCACCTCTGCACAACAGTTTTTTAGACGGAAAACAGAATGCAACGTAAAAATTATTACCCAAATGCTCCGTGATTTACTAACGTAAATTTTGATAATTTTATCAGAATTATTACTATTCTACTTATTTTTCGGCTAGCAAAAGTTAAATGAAAAAACCATTCCAATTATTTTAAAGTATTTAGTATAATCGTTGAGGATAAGCTCGCTAAAGTCACCCCACTGTACAGTAAGATAAGCGTCCTGAATCTATTGCACGATCTCGACGAGACAGCCTCCCCTGTGGAGTAATCTAGGCTTAATGATGCACCGGCCAATCGCCGAGGTGTTTTGTTGTTGACAGATCAGGGATACCTTATCAGTGGTGCCCAATGATACTCCTGTTTTGGGAGATCGCTCTCTTCTTGTTTCAGACTTCGATGTACTTTAAACGGTGCGCAATTCAAGCCCGATATTTCCTTTGCTGTGACTGGTATAAAAGTTTTTAATTTTTTAATCGTAATAAAATATAGCCTATTTTTTTTATAGCATAAGGAGGCAAACGAGCAATCGGAGCCTTTTGATGACTACCGACGCCCATAAACATTCGCATGATTGTTACGCAGATTCGTTGCCCTCCTATCATCCCCCCCCCCCCCAATGGGCCTATATTATAAGTTGGACAAAGTTGCACATTTGGTAATATTACTCAGAGCTGTCTGTGCCAGCGACTTTGAATTAAGAAAAAAATGGAAATTGATGATTAAAGTAGTAGAGTAGCTTGTGAGCCCTGTCAAAATTGGTCAAGCCGCTTCCGAGATTAGCAGGAACAAATAGCCGTCGACATACAAAAATTGTAAAAAAGGTTATTTTGGTACTTTGGATATAGATTTATGCATAATTATATTATATATGCATTGTAGTAGAAAGCGGTTATTTTAATATTATTACCTGTTTGTGATATTAAAATAACACGAATAGCATTCCAATTTTATTTCTTTGCATGATAGATGAGTCGTAATCACTTCAATAAACAGTTATATTATTTATAAAAATCGACCCGGTATCGGTTTTAGATTTTGATTCAATAAATTATATCTTATCACACTATCGTATTGAAAATGATCATAAAAGATATAAGAGTAAAAAGGAAAGAACATCTTTATCTTGAAAATATCATCTAAGATTCTTCAAAGCAATATCTCAAAACTGATCACAAATCTGAAGAGATGAACGTATGGAAACTTATATCGCCGACGTCGCGACGAAGTACGGAGTGTTGCTGTCTAAAGACGACATCGACAGATAGTGCCATACATCTATTGTGAGCTCTATAAATTTAGTTTCTTCACTTGCTCGCAAAACTTGAGAATCTAGCCACAGACTGACTAGATTTCGAGAATATTAATCTTAACAGCACTCTGTAAATGATTTTCGTGCTCGCAGTATGTTATTTCTTTTCGAATTAGAAACAAGGAGGTTTTTATGCCAAGTACTACTAATACGATTATTAGTTACGTAATGTAATTTGCGTGCTGATAAATGTATAGCTACATACATATTATGACTGATTATTAACATAGTTATTTTTTTCCAGTAATTATAGTAAGTAGTAGTAAGTACAATATTTTATTTACATGTTTTCACAGGTTGCTAAATTTTATAAATGATCCCAGGTTACTGATATAATATGATGCTCGGACTTCCACCTGCCCCTCAATGAACCTAACGTATAATACGGCGTAAATATAGAACATTTATGTTAAATTTTAAGGATAATGTACCAAGTAGATTAAATTAATAGAAATATCCCCTGTTTATGTTGATGTATATACGTTGTTTACTTGTTTTTAGACATACACTAATATATCACGCCTTATAATATACTATAATAATAAAAAATATATTATATTCAAAGATTATTTGAGATAGTCCGAGCGTCACTCATTTATCGCAGCGCCGCGCCGGGCAGCGCATAACAATAAAATTGATCTTGCAGTTTGGAAGTTTGGAACTTGGCGACGCGACGGCCAGTGAATTTTCGTCGAAACTTTATCAATTTTCAGCGCGCCCCGGCCGCTGGCGGTCGCCCCATTCAATTACAATATCATCTCCACGAGCGCATCAGTTCAACGGCTCGTGCTATCGGCATAGGTATTCCGATACAGCATACCGGCTTGTTATATTAAAATTCATCAAACTTTCAAACTGCATGCTTTGGGGATACAATCATTTTAATGTAGCACCTTTATACTCAAATGTAATATATGGTGCATCAAATTTTGGGTAATTTGTTTTTTCTTTATTAATATTTTAGTAATCTAACATATGCTTAACGGAATACAATAATTTCAAAATTTTAATGTAACTTTATGCTCAAATTTGATATTAGGTGCATCAAATTTTGTGTAAATTTATTTTCTTTAATTAATGTTTATGTAATATACGTCACATCTGCTCACTTTACATGATAGGTACCTATCAATTTTAAAATTTTAATGTAGAAACTTTAAACTCAAATTTAATATTGTACATCAAACTATGCGTAAATTTATTTTCTTAAATGAATGTATAAGTAATCAATCTATCATCTACATGTTGTAGATGATTCAACCAT
>LUGF01046839.1:180912-192273 GCA_001625245.1 Calycopis cecrops | reverse complement strand
GATAACACATGAGCGCATGTACCTATTGTACGTCTTCCAGTTAGGCATGTACAGTAATGTTGTACAATGTTATGTATATCATTATTGCCTACTAAAATGTAGCTTAAGTATGTCCGTGCTCGAACATGCCGAGACTGGATTCTTCCGCGAAGATGCCAAACATTTTGATCTATGCCGTGGTCAGGTAGTTCTTCTAGGGCATTCTCTCTATACAACCCATTTCGCATATGCTCGCTATTTTCATTTAACATGTGTCGCTGATATCGTCCCAGATGAAGTCCCCTCCGACACATCACACGGTTCGGGAAATCAGCCATATTAACAATCCAATAGATGAGTAGTTCAGTAGTCCAGTATTCACGCCAAATTCAGTATTTACGGTTCACTCAAGTCGCGCTTAGATGTCGGCCGGCTCCGAGTGCCAATCTAACCACAAGTTTTTTTTATTTTCACAGTAATAACACGATAAATAATTGTTTTAATTCATACTTATTCAAACCGATATAACGCAAAACCGACAACGAATTCGAGGTTGATGCTATATTACCTTATGTTCTATATGAAAAGACCTATCCAATGACGTATCACACATCCCTATTGGGACCTGGTACCAAAATGCCCATCCTCCTTTGTATTTGCGTTTTTTGAAAATGTATTATTGCTCTAAAACGAATATCTCCCTCAAACCAGTTTTCAATGAGATCTACAGGATATATTTTAGATTTCTCACTCTTTTATTTTAAAAGTTAGAGGTTACACACTGTTTTTTCCACTTTTTTTACTTTATTTTTTAATTTATTTATTTTTATTCTGAATTCAAATAGCGGGTAAAAGAATACATCAAGCTATAAAGTTTCCACAATGAAGCCCCAAAAGTTTCGAAAAAGACGGCTGTGACATACGGTCGGACAGACAGACATGACGAAAATTATAGAAATTTTCTATAATTTTATCTATTTATTATCTATAATTTTGCCATTTGGCTACGGAACCCTAAAACGCAACAATTTTTGACTTGCAATTCGACTACCACATTGAATAAAGTTAATCGATTTCCCGTAATATTTATTCATACAATTAATTAATTCATCAAAAAGTTGTTTTATTTAAGTCAATCACAATGATAGAGCATTCCAATTATTACATATTTGAGAAGTGAGAGTCCGGATTACATTTTGTTGTGTTATGCGTTTGATGGTTTGATTTTGCGAGGTCCTAACATTTTCCCCTGTGTAACGCTGCTAAAGATTATTTTACTTCAAATATTGTAATTATTATTTCATCACCATCATCGGCCTTTATCAGTCCACGGCTGAACACTTTCAATCCTGTCTCCTTCAATGAACGCCAAGACAACCGATCTCCTGTCACTAGCATGCCCCCCGGACCGGATACACGGTAACTATTTACTTAAATAAAATATAACCTATATTTTAACTTCGATTAAATTATATATCTACTAAATTTCAATAAAATCCGATTTATTGAATTAGCCCCAAGAAAATATTTATTTTAGAGAGAGACTTTTTTATTTTAGAACTAGTATAAGAATAAATATTTAATCGAATATACCGTCGATCAGGGTCTCAAGCTCGCTTTAAAGTCTTGATTTACGCACTCGGCGGTGGCTACGTTTTCCTCCACTCGTATCTTGCCGACCGCTCCGGCACGGTGTTTTGTTTGCGATAAATAATTGCCATTCACAGAATAAGGCCGATTTATTACGACGACCATTTACATTAATGCAAGATACGGGCGCTCTATACAAGTGAACTCATGTACAAACTCAAACATTTAGTCTTTGAACAAAGGTAGCAAATTATTTGTGCATAGTTTTGTTACTTCATATTACTGCAATGTACTCGTATGCATAGCCCATTAGGGAACTAGGATAAATATATTATTATTGTTGTCGTATATAATTGTAGATATTACGTAATGTTTGTTTATATTACAATTTCCTTAAAGGACTGATAGTCAACCACTGCAGTGTGGATGTGGATTAATAATGGTGTACCTTGCATATAAGTTACAAATCTGCTGAATGTTCTGCAATAAATATCTGACAATATTATTATTTTTTAATCTTCAGAAGCATGAAAGACGTTGTAGGTGATATACAATTAAAATACGTTACATACATTGAAGTCGTGTACCGTGAGCTGTGGCGCTTTCTGGGGAAGGCCTACGTCTAGCAGTGGATGTCTTACTGACATACATAAGTATGTTTGTCCTCACCAGGAATTGCTGAATAGAGATATTCACACGCCAACATCGTCTGTAGCTAATGTATATTTCGTCTTATACGATAAATGATAGAGTTTTGTTATCCTGTTTATAGTCCGCCAAATGTTTGTTTTTTAAAAATTTTTTGGCCCGTTAGTGCATACAATATCATGATATCATGCCTGTGACACTAATTCGTAAGTTCTTAAAGTTATTGAACATATCAATATTGAAAAGAATAAATTAATATTATTTTTGTTTTTTACCAAGCTCTCTGTAACTCAAAAAAAATATTATGTCCTTATTGTATTCAGTAAGCATGCTAAGTGCCCATCCTCTTTAAGTATACTGTGGCGAACAAATACAATATTAGCTTACAACTTAGTATGATTGTTAAATAATCCTCGTCTTGCGAATCAACCAAAATCGCCGACAAAAAGAGTATTCAACTTTATCATCCCAAGAATACAAATCCAATGGTTGTAAAAAGTGTAGATTATACAAAGACACCGAGAAAAAACGCGATTTTGATATTCAAACGTGGCATTACTCACTCGGACGTTTTGACTCTTTAATCAAGAAAAATATAAATAAAAGTTTACGAGCGAAAGTTAGAAAAACGAGAGGGCGCCTCCTCCGGTCTACATTGTTTGCATACTTCACATTTTTCTTCTCGATTCTCCCCCTCGAAAGGTTTTCCTGCTTCGGCAGTCGTTAACGAGTGATCGAACAGGAGCTCGCGATTGTTTCTAAAGTCGTCAATTTTAAGGGCCGAGTGCGCTTGAAACATTTATTATTTCATTTTTATAAATGAATGTGTAATAAGGAAAAAAACGTGATTTGCAAAAGAATAAGCGGACAGGTGAAACTTAGTTCGGCAAATGCTATGTTCAAAATCCTGCTAAATGCTATGGTTTTATTATTTACGATTGACGAGTTAACGAGTACAATAAACCGCTTGTTTATTTTAAATGTTTTTGTGATTTGTTTTAAAACGTAGAACTGTCGCTCATGCATTATCGTTAAATCAGTTCTTCATATTATGAGAGACTAAATGAGGAAATAAAAAAAAGTAATTGGACTCGATGGAAGAGATGGGGTCGGAAGATATAATTTCTAGCCATCTTTATGTTACAAACGTAGTAATTCGCTCTTACAGATGTGTATACAGTTCTACACCCACATACACACAGAAACGGTAATAGGAATCGAGATTCCCAGATAAAAATAGACTCCTACTCCTCCTAGAACAAATATGAAGGCGGTTCAGTCGTTTGGTTGTAAAGTAGGTATTTTATTTATTTATTTATTTATTTATTTATTTAACAATTTATGTACATGGAAACAAACTTATATGCTAAAAAAAGGTATTATCTGGATTAAAAGTTACGCAACCTCTCCTTTTTTATTTATTTTAGGAATTTTAGTTATGATTTTTAATTAATTGAATTATGATCATTAGTCTTGTTGTTGTCAACTTGGCAGAATGAAAACAAAGTGATGCTTGATTTCCATATTTTCTTTAGATATACGGAATCCAAAAAAGTCCCAAAATCTGTACTGCTAATAGTAGAATACACAAATACAATAAGAGCACAAAAGGCTTTATAATCTTTGTCATGTAAACATCAGTCGGACATAGAGCACGACTTACTGGTGTCGTATCGATTCGGCCGGCGAACTATAAATCCTCCGATGGCTACAGACCGAGTAGACAAAACAGCAATTAATATGGCCGTAAAACTAACTGCGAGTCATTTGTTGCTGAGATATAACATCGCTCGAGGTGGAACATAGTCGGGAGTTTGATTATTCTGACAGTATTCGCGCAGTAAAAAAAAACAAAGATTTATATCCGTATATAAAATCGACAGGTTGTTTTTTTATCGTTATTTTGTTTAGGTACGCTTTTGATTTACCATTTTACGGACTTATCTATATGGTGATGCTTTTTTGTAAGGCATATTTTAAGTCTTTTTTATACAATATTTGGTTGCACATCATCATCGTTACCATCATCATCGTTACCATCATCATCATCATCATCATCATCACCATCATCATCATCATAATCAACAGCTAGAAGAGTCCACAACTAAACATAGGCCTTTTCTATAGAGCTCCACAGGTCCACAAGCTGCTTGCATCCAGCGGCCTCCCGCGATTTTGATAGGACATAAGTTATAACATACAGAAAATGATATCTCTAAAATATATTACATCGGGTAAAGTTGGCCCATATAGAAGGAAGGAGCAAGGAGGAGAAAGCATCTGTACACTGCATCTGTCATGAAAATTACTCCGAATGCTCGTTTGCCTATCGTATCCTATCTTATCTTACTAATAATATTATAAATGTAAAAGTTTGTATCTTTGTTTGTTTCTTACTCCTTCTCGCTAAAACGGCTGAACCGATTTTCATGAAATATGGCACACACATAGACAGTAACTTGGATTAACACATAGTTTTTATCCCGAAAAAATGTTTCTATGGGATGCCATGGCATGATTTTCTATTTTCCACGGGATCGAAATTTATTCGGGTGAAACCGCGGTGCGCAGAAATTTACTATATACAAAAAAAGTTAAGTTAAGTACAGATTTAAAACAGGCCGTTAAACGTTGGCGAATTCGATTAGTTATGAACGATTATGAATTAAAATAAAAATGTTAATGAACTAAATTTAAAAGTTTTAATATTATATTTATTCGCGTTCGCTTTATTCGAGTAAGCTCCAATTCACAAAATCATTTAGCCTAATGAAAGAGTCGCAGTACAAAATCACACATTTATAAAGACTGGATTGTATTTTCTAATTAAATTTGTTTCGAGCGTGTTTTAGCATAAACAGGCTACCTGGCCAGCGTCTATATTAATGCGGGTTTTTAGCGAATACGGTGTAAATTTCACATAAAAAAAATGTGTGATTCTTTAGTACATTTTTTGAGCACTTAAAATCTAGGTTAGCAACATCAGCGCCATAATGTATTGTGGAACAACGACGTGAGAATAGTGTGAAAATGCAGGAATAGGCAGCAGTAACTAGAGGACAAAATCGTAAACAGACTATAGACATTTGTCATATTTTAAGAAAAAATACCTATAGTTTTTTCAAAGGTTTTTACACAAAGTACATAGTTAAGTTAAAATTTTATAAGTTCCATTTACTGGGAAACTTCACTGGAAAATTAAATATCCGTTTAACAGGTTCCGATTGGAAGTAGCTCATTAAACACACTAAAATAAATACCGAAAGTAAGTAAATAGTTGGAAGAAAAATAAATAATTAAGTATCAAGTAGTGAACTTGAAACATTATTATTTATTAGTAACTTTCGAAACCCACTATCCATTTTCTCTCTCTCTTTCTACGAGTATTAATTATACCAACTTTCCAGCTGCTTGTAATCATACATTTTAATATTCTTCAATAGTGCAGACATAATTTCACAAAGCCGTTATTAAAATACCGCATCCATTATATTGTTGTTACTTTATATCTTGCGGCGTTCGGCGCCGGTGCGCGGTACGAAGCTTACTAAGTTACAAAGAGACGTCAAAGTTGAGAGGAGCTCGGAACTTCATTTTGCACCTCAGATATCTTCATTAGTTTGTGGACACCTTGGGAATGTTCGTTTAATTTTGATTACCTTAATCTCGTTTTAATATCATAGCTGGATAAAGTTTCACCGTGCCATAGTGTTTTAATGGCTGGAAGCTGTTTTAAGTGAAGTTAAATACGCCTTTTTCTTTTCTATGTCAGTGTATAAAGTATCATTATCGTGTCTCCTGTTCATTTTACTGTTGAATAAAAGTTTTTTTAGTAAAATGTGAGGAGCAACTTTGCGATCTTTGTTCGTGTATATTATTTTTAGAAACATTTTATTAATTTCTTTTGCCCTTTCATTAATCGTAGCATTATTCATGCTGACGAAGAAGTAATGCTCCTAATTTTTAGGGTTCCGTACCCCAAAACGAAAAGAAGAAGTTAAGTTTAAGTATTATAAGATCACTTTTTTGTAGGGGTAAATGAGCAGTCTGATATTTTTGACGCCTACAGGTGCCCGTAAATATACGCATAGCGGTTATGGAGAAGTTTCTCTTCTTCGTTCTCCCGCGAAATGCGACACCATAGCTGTACCTTCACTGCGGTATGGCGAGACCGAGAGGTATCTCTCCGATCGTGTCGCGCACAATTCGACTACAATGCAACAACATTTCTTTGGACAATATTTTTCACTTCTTATTTTCGGATAATTATTGATAGCCGTAATTATTTTAAACTTTATAATTATAATAAAGTGTGTATTATAAATGTGTAATAAACTTATGAACTCACTAATTGCTACTCTAAAGCTCACATTAAAATAAGTCTGTGGGCCACAGGGAAATTATAAACATCAAAGTTGCAGAATAAATACCTCCCAGCACGAGGAACTGCTATAGACATATTGTGTGTCTCTGGAGAAATTATGTAGTTACGGGAACTTGTTCACATAAGACGGACAGCACTCGCGCACTGCGAGTAGCGAGTCTTCTTATAATAAAGTACCCACAATATTTCTCATGTGGAATATAACCACGTGTCATTTGATAAACAAAAACGTTCGATTGTTTGAGCGATGTTTATTACTAGTTTATTGTCTTCATTTGTTTCATACAGCGTGCTTTAAATGATTCCATGAGAAGTTAGTTTAAAAAATCTTTAGATAATAATTTAGCTCTAGGTACAAAGTAGTCTAGTTAATGCAAAATATATCTATTTTGATACTAAATATTTTAAAAAAGTTTCTCATCACTCTTCACGTTCACAAGATTGACATTCATACCGGGCCAGCGATCGAATCACCCGATATACATGCAAGATATATTCCGGGGTAATTCCGGTGCTATCGCGTTACATAACGATGTCCAATCCGTAGTTCCAATTTATAGTGTTCACTACAAATAGGCGACGGCCATCGGAACGTGAGCGGACTCAAATTAGCTCTCTACGTACTGAATAAATGGACTTATGCATTGGAACGGTGTTATCATCAGTGCGATGATGCGCCACGTCCCCGGACTGTAATGAACGAGGCATTACCACGTCTCGCGTGGGACGGAGTTTTTATTTTAGCGTAAGGTCTTAATGAAATTTGGGTACACCACTTTCTTTTCGTATCGTTTATCGGTAGTAAACGAAATGGAATTGGAGCATTTTCTTAAATTATAATGTCAAAAGTTGTTACTACTAAGAGAGTACGCCTCGCTTACACACCATTGATGAAAAGTGATTTTTGCCGTGGTTATTTCTGGATGTCTCTATATGCCTTTGCTGAATGTTCTGAATTATGAACAATACTACGTTGTACTATAAACGGCACTAGTCTTACCAACAGGTGACACTTTACGTTTGCTTCTATTATTTTATCAAACTCTAGTATAGGAATCAGCTAAGCCCTAACATTATTATTTATATTATAACATTTTGAATAAAAAATATTTTTATTTTAATTCATTTTTATATCCAAAAATCGTTCAAGTAATTATTGCTGCACAAAGTTAATGTGACACAAAAGGGGAATAAATATACATCAAGCGAGGTGGGTGAGCGCTACGCCGCGCCGTAGCACCGTAGTAGCGTAGCCCGTAGACGTGGCAGAGGCGGCCAAGCGTCAAACGGACCGTCGCGTCGTAAATAAAGCTGGGATGCAAAGAACAATTATTAGATATATAATAATACTAGCATCAGCCCGCGGCTTCGCTCGCGTGAATTTCGGACTTCAAAAATCCCTATATTTTTTAACTTATTATGTTATTCTGATATGGAAGCTACATTACTGTAAAGTTTCATGAAAATCCGTTCAGTAGTTTTTGTGTGAAAGAGTAACAAACATTCTCACAAACTTTCGCCTTTATAATATTAGTAGGATTTAAGTGCGCTTAAAATACAATATTAAAGATAAAATGATTGTTTTCACCAAGTTGTATTTTAAAATGTATGACGAAACGGTTACTGATTTAATAATACATCGAATGCATGTGATAAAGGTGGGGATTAAAGTTAGGTTATAAAAAAATAAAAATACAAGTTTAAATAAAAAAAAACTTACGTAACTTTCGCTATACACATTATCGGGGCGGCCAACGACTAATTCCATAGTAAACATCTTATTATTATATTACTAGCTTCCGCCCGCGGCTTCGCCCGCGTGGATTTCGGACTTCAAAAATGGTGTTGTTATTATTAAACATAATCTAATAATATACTGAAATATATATTATATTAAATATACGTATTGTATGAAACAATAAATCGCTTTGAGAATCAATTTTGTCGCTGCGCATTTTAGGCGCTTTAGATGTTCCGTTTAAGTCAATCTTATCGTGATAATAACTTTTAATCTATTCGTCCAAATTACTTAGTGCAAAAGACAAAGTCTGTCTACATTCGACACGTAAAGTGACAGATGCATAAATTTTCATAAGAGTTCAATAAATATTCTAAAATGTGCATCGTTAAAAAATATCCAATTTAATTGAATGTTTGGTTCACTATTTTGGTCATAGTGATTTACACATAAAAGATAGATATACGCTGTCGCGGACTTTTATTTAGAACTATTTAAGATACCTACAGTAATTATCTTTGTGTAACTCCAACCATTAGGGCAGCGCACGCCAATATTGCTCTCAGGGGGCTGATTTTTTCCGACTTACTTGACAGTTATCGTTATATTATAACCAAATTATATAAAATCCCTATAAATTTTAACTTATTATGTTATTCTGATATGAAAGCTATATTACTGTAAAGTTTCATGAAAATCCGTTCAGTAGTTTTTGTGTGAAAGAGTAACAAACACACTCACAAACTTTCGCATTTATAATATTAGTAGGATATATAGTAATTAATATACATTGTAATCATAAGCCTTTTTTCTTCCCACCTATCTAATCACTGACCAATTCTCCATCTTCCTAAATGGCCTCTACTCTACAAAATAATAAAAATAAAAACAAAACATTAAATATTTTAATGTTATATCTTTGTATTCTTTTGTCTTTCCACCTGGTCAATTGTTGAGTAATTCATACTTATTTTCTTCATACTTAAAAAAAAAACAACACAGAATATAATATTACTGTACCCATTTCAAACTAAAATATTCTCTTAATTTTACTCCAGAGAGAAGCGAAGTATCAAAAACGGTAGCTATAATAAAAAAACTGGGCCCCTCAACGGGGTGAGGAGTCCTTAATACCCGTCAGTAAATAACACCCTTGCCTAACCTGTATTAATAGGTCAGCCTTAACGCGATAAATTACGGCCGCCGTTACCTTTGAACGTATAATTGATTTTGTAAATGAGCATCATATCGACATTTACACTATAAAATGAAAGACTGATAATGAATAAAGATACTAGAATGGTGACGTAGACTATATGGAGTAAGACAACAATCACCTAACAATCAATCACAGCCCCATGATAAGTACCGTAAGGACTTATGTTACGGGTACTAGACAACGGTATTAAATTTAAATGTTTTATAAATTTAACAAATTTTATATATTTAAGACTTTTATTAATAAATACATATTATAATACATAGATTAACATCCATGACCTAGGCGGGGTTCGAACTCGCAACCACTGGTGCAATATGCTCCTCTTATTTGAGCTCTATACCACTGCGCCAACCGGTTGTCAAAATATTATAGTAATACTAGCTGCGCCCCGCGGTTTCACCCGCGTAACTTTCGATGCCGTGGAAATATCGGGATGAAAAATAGATGTTGGCTGATTCTCAGACTTACTCAATATGCTCACAAAATTTCATGAGAATCGGTCAAGCCGTTTCGGAGGAGTATGGCAACGAAAACTGTGACACGAGAATTTTATATATTAGATGTTGTGGACAGAACGACGCAATAAAAGCCCTGTAACTTGCAATAGGAACATTTTGGCTGATAAATAAGTAGTTAATAATAGTAGAAGCGACCGGAGCGTATATCTTCGAGTCATACTAATCGGGCGACTTAAATATCTTGCAAAAGTGACAATGATTATAGAAAGAGAGATAGAGAAAGTAAGAGATACAGAGAAAGGGAGAAGGAGAGAGAGAGAGAGAGAGAGAGAGAGTATCTTTATTGAGACAGTGATATTTATAGGCCTCGTGGTCTAGTGGTATGCGTGTTCAACCACAGACAGGAGGTCCCGAGTTCGAACCCGAGGTCGGACCGAAAATTGCTATTGAGATTTTTCAATTTCTAATAACAGTCCGGAGTCAGGAAGTTGGCGGTGATACACCCCCGTGCCTTGGAGAGCACGTTAAACCGTCGGTCCTGAGCCTGATTTCTCTCCGGTCGTGTTGGATTGCCGTCCCATCGGAATAGGAGAATGAAGGACTAGAGAGTGCACTTGTGTCTGCGCACACACTTGTACACTATAATATGTCCAGCGCAGATAGATCGTCTATATAGACGGCCGCCATAGCCGAAATTGGCTAGGATAACATTATTAATATTTATAGGGCATATAAATGCAAAAGCTGCAGATATTTTTACGTGTGTATTTTTGCTCTCCGCGAAAAGTGTAGAAGGTTTCGCCGATTCGCGGTTTTAGTTGTAGTTGGATTTCCACGCTGGCTTTGCGAAGCGCGAACAAAAAAGTCGTCCGCGACCAATGTCATGACGCGGTTTTTCACGCCGTGAATGTAGAGTCCAAATTATAGTTTTTATACATCAAATGATTACAAAGGATATAATTTGTATAATTTATTAAATAAAACGAATGATATAGGCTAACATTGATTTGCATGTTAGGCTATATAATATATTGTAGTAAGATATAATATATTCAATTATTGAAAAAGGAAAAGATAAAAACATTTTTTTTTATTTCAATAAAATGGACAATTTGACATATAACAAACATAACATTAATTTGGTGTAATCAATATAGGTACCTAACCACTCAGCATTTGTCATATCATTGTGACAAGTATTACTATTTAATAAAATTTATACTCATTAATATTTTCAGTCATAATATTTGTTTAATATTTATTAATATTTGCACACTTTTGTTAACTTATAACTAAACTGAACGTATAGCTGAGACCGTTTCCTTACCAACTCATTTTAAAT
>LUGF01046839.1:159527-174642 GCA_001625245.1 Calycopis cecrops | reverse complement strand
TTCAGCTTTATTGCCATAGTAAAAGTTGTTCCTTATGATTATTTCTAAGCATCTGCACAACACATTTCTGTTGGCCGGCTTTTTCGAAAAAGGCCCAATTTGAATGATGACCTTTCTTTCATTTGGTTTAGATGAATTGCAATCAAGAATCATCTTTATTTTTTTGTATATCTCCGCCCAAGCTCTAATTTTTTTACTGTTCAGGAGTAAATTTTTCTTAACTTTAGCTTTAAGCTTTAAGCAGTCATTAGGTTCCGCTAATGACTGGGACAAAATCGGCTTACGCAGTTCATATATAAGTTTTTTTTTATAGTTTAGAGGGCAAATGAACATTTGGAGTCATTTTAATGACTACTGACATACGCATAGAGGTTATACAGATGTGTCCTCCTCACACCTCCATGGGCCACCGAATATTTACACGTCGCACGAAACACGACAGTACAACAGCTGTTATTTTACGCCGGTATCATGTAGGTAAGCGAGTTCCTCCCCGGGCGTCATTTTGCCACATTTGGTCAAACGCCACACACACATTAATTTGCATTTTCCAGTCTAAACACAAATACTGGAGTCACCAGAAGGTGTAAATATGCATTACTTTTCTTTACCTATTGGCCAATTTATTCCGATTGGGTCAGCTTACAAGGACGTACAAATCGAAAATGGGAAAATAAGGTACTAGGTAAACCGTGCCCTCTAGAGCTTTCCGTTAGTGAAAGAGTTTTCACGCTCGGATTATTATTTCTTATTATCACCTTCTAGAAACAAAAAAGAAAAGAAATCCACCCGTAGCTATAGTTGCTCTAAATCTTTTGAAACAGGATTGTAAAACTTTTAAATAAACCGCGACAAAATCCGTTAATAGTAACAATAACAAAAAATAGTTTTATGTGTCGCATAAACTTTTTATCTATTTGCTTTTTTTGTAAACAAGAGAATAAGTGTCACTAATTACAAATTTATTAACAAATGACTGTTCGAATATAAATGGCAATCTAAAAAGTTGTAATTCTGTTGTATTCTTATGTCTACCAAATACACACAGAAAATGTCCTGATATCGGTCACGCCGATTCAGACGAGGACAAACAACGTGACATGAGAATGAAAGATTCCTATAATTATCATTTGAAGAAGACGGGCATCAGCTGATGATAATGATGACTATGATTATGGCCACTTGTCATGGACCTTGTTTATCTCGTCTGCCCCTATACTATAACAAAACTGTATTATAAATGTACAGCATTACACTGACTCGATCAATAATAACACCAACATAAAATAATGACTAATATAAAGTAGTACAGTAGTAGTAGTATTTTGAGCGATAAAACTTCTTGTATAGAATTAAGATATATGTCACTTAGCGTTCACAAAAAAAAACCCTAATAATAATATACTTAACCTTTTTTAAATGAAAAATAAACACGGCATCTCGAATAAACGTAACAGCAAAGGTAAATAGTAAAAAAAGTTAATAAAAAATTAATGTCTCCTGTGAATTGCGACAGCTCCGAAATTCCCCCGTACAGGTATTTTATTTAGAAATATTGTTTCGGGACACATGTGTGGCTCAATAGACATTTACTATTGTACGGAGAGCACAGGTATCGAATTGGAAAGAAAATAGAGCGATTCGAGTTCCAAGCTTGACTGCTATAAAATTTTATGTGTTTCGTATGTAATCGGAAGGTTTCGGTTAATAACATCAATATGTTGGCCGGAATATCTTTTATTAACACATATTTCGATGGCGTACAACAAAGTACGTATATTTGCTTCATGTAGAATACGCTAGTTTTAGGGCACTACCATTTGTATTAAATAGAGATGAAAAGAGGAATTACTGAAATGAATGAAATACGAAAAAAATTACACGATTGGCGTTACTTTTTTCGTATTTCTTTAAAATGAGAATATAATCTTTATAATTTTATATAATATACACAATAAATTGCTTAGTTTCTCTTCGGACCCTTCGCTCAACTTTCAGTGGCTACGACATGACCGCTTGATAGCTATCAATCCATTCAAGCGTTGACTTTCGTATAATATGTTAAGTTACTATTCGGGCTCCGTGTTTTCTTTACCGTACTTACCACTGTACACCTCAAATGTATTATAAAAAATACAGTGACCATTCATGTACACATAAAATTATACCCCACTTACCCCAAAAGGCTAAAAAGGTTAATGACATTCGTAAAACACAAACAAGTACCTTTTCAAAAAAATTTAAGACGCCTCATTTTCGCAACGAAATTGCAAGATATACTACGCAATTTAATACAACGGTTTATGCTTCAAATTCATTACTGTCACAAACTTTTCAAATTGTCAACAATTTATTTCAACGAGCGTTCACAAGGAACCCCTATACTTTCACTTTTAAAGGTGTGTAGGAGCTTTGGCTTAATGATGTAAGAAATATGAGAACGCCAGACCTCTCGACAATGTGCTCTATTATTACAAACTAGTGATGCGCATGGACATATTATTAAGTATCGATCAAAATATTCTAATAGAAGTATTCTTTTTATCTACCATTAAATTGTAAGCTATTAAGCCGATCGGCAATACCATTAGCCTTGGATATGGAACTTATATTATATAAATGTTATAAATTATTTAAACCTAAGGTAAGAAAATCAATTTTACTTTTTGCACTCCGCTATGAGGGCTGGAATATATAACAAATCTTAAAATAAATATTAAATACATATTTAAGTATTTTAGCATTAACATTCAAATGATAATAACTATTTAGTAATCTATTTATTAGCAGCTCTTTATTAGGTCATTTAAAAAGTAATAACATAAATATAAAAGGTACATAATTTTTGTGTCTTAATATACCGTAATATTTTTACTTATAGTTAAACTTCCGCAGAGCATGTAATAAAAATGAAATCTATATGTCCGGTAAATAGTTAGTAAAACTAAACTAGCGCGAGTTTAGTGAAGTAGTTATGAAACAAGTGTAGTAAAGATAAACGCCGTCCATTTCTTGTTATCACGCTTAGAAAACACAATATTTGTTGGAAGTTCCCATGTAAGGCTTTGCGTTCCTGTAAAATAGAGTATATTCAAGAAAATCTTTAGTATAAGTGTCACAGAAGTATCGACAAGGGGCCATCTCTAATAGACGTAACGGGCGTTCCGTGCCTCAACGTACTCCACAGCTCCCCTAATGATACTAGCGACGCTTGCAGATGAAATTTCGCGGTCTTGATAAAGCCCCTCTAGTGATTCTGACCCGGCGTAGGGTCACATAACGTTAATCAGTTTTTCTGCGGCTTCACCATTTACCAAAGTAGCGTTGAAACATTTTGCGGTTTCTTTAAAGATAACGTTTGTTTCTTTTTTAACAAAATGGAATTACGTGAACCCCATAAATGTTTTTAAAGAATGAGTTTATCTTTTTTATCTACGTTTATTAGCTTTTATTGTAAGGCTGAGGGTGCCTTTTTTAATTACGCTGGTTTCGTTTTTAATTTAACCTTTACGGTGCACGACCCTAATAAAAGAAGACCACATGAGTTTAAGTTTAAAGGGAGAGTAATAAAAAAATGATATTAGTAACGTTTAAAGATAGCAATTTGTATATATTATGCTCAAATAATAAGGGAAACAATGATATTTTTAACATTACTCTTGGAATATATTACATAAAATTTTAATATTAAAAAACCATATTATACGCCTATTATTATAAATTAACCCTTAACAACCATATAGTTTGTTTCTACAGACAGATAATATCAGAAATCTATTTTATCTGACTTCAGATTAATTATATAATTAATTTTAAATTTCAATGTATAAATTCTTTATACTTATTATTATTTTAAAAAAATATCGTGCTTATCTTATATAATTAAAAAGTAATTTACATCTCAATACCTTTCGACCGTTGTTATTACAACCTTGATATAACCTAGGGGGTAAGTCAAGTATTTTTAAATGTCATGGTCAAAAGTATCGAAAATAATCACAAACTCCACAGTTAACACATGCCATCTAATGATTACGATACCAACAATTTCGACACGGACATGCCACAATAAAAAATATTAATAACCGAAAAATCTTATTAAAAAAAGTTATTGTACCGTAATTTGTCATAAATAACGCACGACACAGGGAGCCCGTAATTAAAGTGTGATAAAAATCTAATTAATTATTCAGAGAGCTCATGTTAATCCCTAATCTAACATGGGGCAGTGACACGTCTAACTGCTTAAACGAATCACTGCGATTACGTCGACGGCCCGTCGGGAATAATTTGTGGGGCCGGGGGCCCTTGCGAAATGTAACACCGCCGGTAACGGGTTATAAGCGGGGGGCCGCTGTCCGGCGAAATTATCCGCTCGCGGTTACAATATGGCCGCCGCGATTATTTAGACGTGTCTTGTTTGACAACATATTAATACATTGACACTTAATTGTGAAAAAAAACATATATTTTGTTTAATTAGTTTAACAATAATGCTTTGACGCTTGATTGTAAATAAAGGCAGTACCTCATCTTTGCTGTGCCACGAATAGTATGTCTGCTGACGTCAACACATATACAAATAATGTCATACCCCTGCTTCACGCCACTAAAGAAGTTTTAAGTTTCAAAGACTACTTACAAATAAATAAAAACGGAGATAAAATATGATTGATGACTATTAGATTCTGCGGCATTGAATCGTTAGCGCGTAACTTATTGATACTTAGCTACAGACTTCAATGTTTTGTTATGAAGTGGTTCAGGTGTAGTAAAATTTTAAATAATCTTACAATTCACATTTGTTGACATGACTTTTTATTTAATCTATTATAAAACCAACAAATCATATTGTAGGTATTCAAATTGTTTTGTTAAAAATCTGATCGAATAATAGTAATTGACAGAATAATTAATACTTTTTTAAAAATAACTCTTTCTAATTTAAAAATTTTTAGTAGTATACTTTTAGTCCTTTTTCTATCAGTATTTATAAATTATCCTCGTACTTATCAAGCGTATAACGTTTAACTAGCATCCACCTGAAACAAAAGAAAACGTATTATTAAAACTATGTTACATAAAAAATACAAATGAGAACCCTTATCTATATTTTAGTCAATTTCGCCAGAAATAGGGAATATTTTTCTTAAATACAGAACGGACTAGAGAATATTCTCTATACCCATATTCTCTAATTAATTCCGTAGCGCGGGGTATATAATGTACAATAACGTGACAACGATGCTTTGTAAGACAGATCAGTTGAATTTTAGAACTCTATATACTATAAGTTCATTTTACTGGTGACTGTCCACAACCACGAACATACGCAACTAGAGCTTGCGGTCTGCCTAATCTCTTACTCTATGGCATTTTATTTTGTAACTAGTAGCCCATAGATCTAAATTCGATCGAAGTGAAACTTTTTTGTAATTATTAAAAACTAAATATCTCATGACATGTTGTGTCTTTGTATTTATGGTAATCAATTTGTGTGATAAATTAATTTAAGTAGTGCGTGTGTGCCGTAGTGTGGGTATTGTTTTATTTAATTAAAATAATAAATATTATTTTAAAGTATTAGCTTTGTGCATATCTTCTCGATATAAATTTCAACGGCACCAAACTTCAAATTTCTACACTCGTGTTATACTCAAAGCAAAAAAGGGATTTGATTTTTTGTTCACGTATTAATATATAGATATAAAGAGGTAAGGGAGTAGTTTGATAACTTTACATTTGTTACAACCTTAAACATTTGTATAATATATATATATGTATACCCTACTATCTACTTTCGTCCATTAAGCAACCAGAAGCGAACCTCACGAGACGCGACACTTCCTTGCTTTGCAAAGGTATCATCTGAGTGAGAGGTTCAACAGGGAGGCCGTTCCCGCCTGTCGCATTCGTCTGTGATACTGCATAACACTACGTTTTACTAGGATGATGTACAAAAAGATATTTTACAACAACGAAAGATGACGAGTATCACAGCCAGCCAGTGCAGCGGGACGAGCGTAAGCTCTATCATAGAATTCACAAGTATTATATGATAACAATTAATTTGTCTTGTTAAATAAATTTCATAGCGAGGACGTATTAATAATCAACACCCGAGTAACAATGTTGATTTCGAATGCGGTTAAATTTTCATTTATCTGTTTGTACGCCACTCGCATCTGCCGCCCGTGCCAACTGTACGGAGTACGGAGTACCCATCTACTGTGATAACAATCCATTAAAGCACAGATTATATTAACGTTAATGTTCTGATTAAATGTCGCTGCGCCAATATCAGATTTAATAATAAGATTGCTATTAGATTTTTTTTTTTTACAGCTTACAATTTTATGCCTATTGCCTAATGCGACAGCTAAGTACATAATCACTACATAATATAAAACAAAGTCGCTTTCAACCATCTGTGTGTCTGTATGCTTAGATCTTTAAAATTACGCAACAGATTTTGAATGAGGTTTTTTTTTAATAGATACAGTGATTGAAGAGGAATTAATTTATAATTATATTATGTATATATAATCAACAATAGCTCCATTTTGAAGTTCGAAACCCACGCGAGCGAAGCTGTGGATGAAATCTAGTATTTTATTACTAAATAAGAAAAATATTGTTAGTCTAAATTATCTAATAAAAATGTATATACAAGTTTGTATATCTACTATTTTTCTAAGGTAGGTAAGGTATCTTTTCGATTCCTTTCAGAGACTATAAAACATAGACGCCCTTATGAATTCACTTATAGAACAGGCATACAAGTCAACGTTTTCGACTAGCTATGTACAAGTCATGATAAAGATTTATTGATATTTTTTTATATAAAACTATACGAGCTCCGCACCTTTACCCGCGTGCTCCGTACAAACTTCCAACCAACATTTCTTCACCCTTTTTAATAAAGTCAATGCTCTTAAGAGGTGCGGGGCGTTATTGCAAACATCACGATTATTGCACAAATACAAGACGATTATTCCTTCTATTAGCTCACATAAATCAAACCCTAATGCAATTAAGCGTTAGTGGAGTGGCGCGCTGCGGCGCTACTGAGTTGCCCCTAAAAATATTTTTTCCACAGCTACGGTAGTGGAAAAAGCGCGCGAGAGCCTCTTAGGGGTAAAAGCTACCTTTATGACAATTTTCAACTTTATCAGTATATTGTAGTCCGTGGTGCGTTGATTGATTATGCTACTTTCTATACATAAGTATAGACAGATCTAAATAAATAGAAACACTAATAATGACTTATTTTTAAAACACGTGAACCTCAACTATTTTGTCCTGAATTCAAGTTTTGTATTACTTATACTTTGTGTATTATATGTATTTTATTTCGTCTATTCTTATAAATTTAGATTTGACCAAAAATATAGCATTCGAATTTCGGCAATACTTAATGGCCTCAAACATAAAATGCGTATCCTTAAGGGACCGCTAGGAGTCCTTTTGATCAAAAGGACAACAACCGGTCCCAAAAATTGCAAACCTTCACAATTCGCTCGCCAACCGAACGAAGATTAAAAGACTTTTTAAGAGAGCTCTGCTCTACATGACATTCGTTATGTTGTGAAAAAGAAATGCTTTTCGTCAATATTTATAGGAATTTTTGTTTATTATTTCGTAAAAGATAATTAATACTATATTTATTATTTGTATCTGTTTATGTATCTATTACTTTCAACTAAAAAAAGTTCCCAATTCAACATTTTCAATTTAATATAATGTATTATTTGTTTACATTACTCAAAATTAATATATTTTAGAATGTAGGGTTGCAATAATTTTTTTTTTCAGACAAGATAATTTATTGCAATTATCTTACGCACCCTATTTCTGTAAATACACTTTCTTGTAGTATTCCTATTATATCGTGTTGAATCAGTAGTATTGATTCAACACGATATAATAGGAAATAATATAACAGGTTTTAGTCTCATGTTACAGACGTAGACGGAACAAGTTTCTCTTATAGTTTCCAAAGGTTGTTGTCAAAAAGGTCTGACATAGTCATAGATCTTATCATTTTTTAACCATTAATTTACCTTTGCAGCCTAATGCCATCTATCCACTATGAGAATTCGTTGCTAAAGGCTAAACATAATTAAAAGATGAATTATTACAAATGAGTGTGAGAGTGAGTGAGAGTGATTTTCCAATTTATTGATTAATTGCAATATTTTGAAATCCTTAATAATATCCGAACTGGCTTACAATACCAAAGTTTGTATCATTCTCCTAATTTATCATCTAGACTAAAAACAACTAAAGTGCACAATAAACAACATTAGCCGAAATGGCACTCTCAAACGCCCCTTAATATAACCGTACAGTATAATAAATTACACAAATTATAACTAGCTTACACAAGCTTGCCTCCAGTACTTAATGTTTGTTAAATAAAACACGCAATAAGAGTTACCACGAATTTCTTTCACTGAGACATTAGACAGAATCAACAGATTGTTGTTGATAACATATTACTAGCTTTGCCCGTGATTTCACACGCGTAAATCTACCTTACGGGAACCATAACGATGTATTTGAAAGAAAATGTTCAAAATCTTCTTTTTATTCGTGTTTGTGCCAACTACCATCTTTATATATGTTGATTCCTTTGTAATTGTTGGTTACCTGGAAGAGACCGCTGGAAGCGGTATTGCCCGCCTTTTTGTACCTTTACCTAGCTAACTTTAAGTTCTTTGAGATATTGTTATTTGCTGCCAAGTAAAGTATTTTTTATTTTATTATTATTGTGTTTTAGTTAAGCATATCACTGTTTTAGAAACATTACAGCAATCATGGTTACGGGTGGACACTTACGGGAACCATTATTTTATAGCCTACAATCTAGACGAGGATTTTACCAACGATGACTAAAGTTTTTATCAAAATACGTTTAGCAATATCCATGTGCAGTCAGATGAACAGACATGCAGACGAAATTTTAAACATTGATAGAACTTGTTCTGTTATCGATTTTAAGTATCGCAGACTAGTTATTTTCGAATCTCTTCCACAGTCATTGGTTTTTTTAGCTTTTCACCTGCCTGGGATAACCGTCACATTTTGAATGCGTATGAGCTTTTTTTATGGCATAGAGGGCAAACGAGCAGTCGGAGCTATTTTCATGACTACCGACGCCCACAGACATCCGCATAGAGGCAGTACAGATGCTCCTCCCTCCTTTTTCCTTCAGCTTATACGTAACGGTGCAAAAGTATATATGCAACCAACTGTGCTTATAACCAGTACCAATGGAAATGGCCACTGCATCAGTCTTTATAATATTATTATGAAAATGAAAATGTGACTAGGTAGGCTGTATAACGATATCTTGATAAGATTAGAGTATCGAATGGACTCTTTGGCAAGACTAAAGCTGAATACGTCTACATCGTCGTCGGACTATCTTTTGACCAGTCATCTATATTCTCATCGGTCTACGTAACTGTACTGTACTATGTAATCATTTCGTTACATTTAGTTGGCGATAGTCGATCTTTAAATTCGATTCAATACGATTATTTTCTGCTTCAATATTCCATTAATCAAATCCCCTATTTGGTTCGTCTTAATACGAAATTATATGTTTTGATTAATACATATATGTACTTTTACAGTTATTTATTTTGTATTAGACCGAAGTAGAAACCACAATCGCTTATTTATTCCACTTTTGGCCAGTATAATACCTACAATCGTTACAATCTCAATATCAAACTTCCTAGGGTTGTAAAAGAACTTTAGAAATAAAAAACAAACTTGAGCCATAATTCACGAGGCTTAAGCTGTGGGAGAGTCTCTCTATTACAAAACGAGAACTGTATTGAGCTGTTTTATTTATGCGAATAAGTATAACAAAAAAAAACATGTTAACCTGAAGATATTTCTCGTCTACAAAGTATTTGTTGTAGTGTAGGTATTCCCCGATATTACCTATACATAATAAAAATACAAAATTTGTGGTGGTGCGAAATTGGTGGATGTGGCAAATGAGTATTCAGAATATTCTTATTATTATTACTTGATGACTACCGAAGCTTTTTTACATTCGTAAGGTTATATGCATAGTGAGCGTCTTCTAACCACACCGTCCTTTTCTTACCAATTAAAACATTGTAAAAAATATTCTAACACACATTCCGACTATCAGAATAAGCAGTTGGCATGAAAATTGTAGAATAAATAATATATATTATTACGACTTCATAAATTATAGCTCGGTGAACCCTTAAGCCCCTGTTTCGGGGATACAAAACGAAAGAAACGCCAATAGCCGAGCATTATTAATAGAATCTTTTATTTGTGTGGGACGGCGACCTTAGTAATAGGGTTGTCAGTGCTTTTATATGTATAATAAATGATATCCTATTGGTATATCTCTTTTGGGGATCAAATTGTAGATCAATGAGAGCGTGGTTAATGTTCATCATTAATAAGGGCTGATGATGATTATTTAGGATATAAATCTAAATGCAGAAATACGCGATATAAGGCAAAACAAGATATTGACGAAAACCTAGCATTTTATCCTCCTATGCTTATTCATGTATTATCTCTACTTATATTTTCTATGTTACGATCTTTTATTTATTATTATTTAATAAAATAAGTAATTTGGAATAAATGAAAAAAATGCGTTGTATTTGAATACAGAAATGCTTATTCCAGTACAGCTTAGATTTTGTGACTAATTATTTCGTGCAACACCGCAACCGATCCGATGCCACTCGAATAAATTATAATTGAGTGAAAACACGAAACAAATGGTCCCATGTAGCTGTAAACAAACTGCTTCTCCCATATATTTCAGTAGCAGTGCCATTCAATGCTTATGATTTTGCACAGTGGCAGCCCTATTGCTTCAACTTCGTAGCAACCCAGAGGCGCTCTTAATGCTTTAATGAGTTTTTTGCAAGTGTGTGCGTAACCTGACGTCGTAAGGAATGTACGAGGCTGATTTATGCTACAGCTGAACTGACGCCGTCGTTTTAAATCTTAGCATTTACTTTTACGGCATTTAAGTTTCCATTTAAGTACAGACGGCTTAAGTTCTTGAAGCTCCACCATTCGCTGCTTATTTTGTCATTATACCATTATTAAATTAGAACTGCTCTTTGAGTGTATATTTATATCAGTTTTATTAAGAAAGATAATACGATTAACATGAATATCGAAGGCAACTTTATTAATTAATTATTAAATTGGTAAATGTAACGTTTGATCGTTTGCGTTGTTCGCCTTAGGGCCTTAGGGTTAGGGTTAAAAAAATATTTCAAAAGGACTGACCTTGATCGTCCAATAACACAAACATGAGTTTTAAAGATAATAGTCTCTTAAAAGATCTACAAAAAGTAATTAGTATCAGCCATTTTTCCGATACAAATTCTGAAACTACAGTTCTAATCAAGGAGTAATCGCAAGGAAAAAAAAAGAGTATAAAGAGCCTAGGAGTTATCTGTGATATCATCAGACTTCTTAGATATTGAATATTAGAAAACAAGGGAGAGCGCGGTCTTCATGGGATAAAGTTATAAAGAAATAAGTGCTAATATTACATAGGTTCTTTTGAAAACTGCAACTTCCATATGTTGCAAATTTCGTTGTGTCGTGTTGTGATTGTATAGAATATAAGATAGCAAAATTTTTATGATCTTTCAAATTTTCACAAGCTAATACCCAATAAATGGGACTTTACTTCGTTCACCTTCTTTATGTCTGACGTAAATTAAATGAACTCTTAATACATTCGCTAACCAAGCATTATGAACTATATTATAGAAGAACTAACCATCGCCCGCGGCTTTGCCCGCGTGGAATTCGGACTTCAAAAATGGTGTTGTTTTTATTATACATAATCTAATATTATACTGAAATATATATTATATTAAATATATACGTATTGTATGAAACAATAAACCGCTTTGAGTATCAAATTTGTCGCCGCGCATTTTAGGCGCTTTAGATATTCCGTTTAAGTTAATTTCATCGTGATAATAACTTTTAATCTATTCGTCCAAATTACTTAGTGTAAAAGACAAAGTTTATCTACATTCAATACGTAAAGTGACAGATGTATCAATTTTCAGAATAGTTCGATTAATATTCTAAAATGTGCATCGTTAAAAAATATCCAATTTAATTGAATGTTTGGTTCACTATTTTGGTCATAGTGACTTACACATATATACTTACTTACACACTTACACATAGATATATGCTGTCGCGGACTTTTATTTAGAACTATTTGAGATAAATAATCCTACAGTAATTATCTTTGTGTAACTCCAACGATTAGGACAGCGCACGCCAATATTGCTCTCAGGGGGCTGATTTTTTTCTGACTTACATGACAGTTATCGTTATATTATAACCAAATTATAAAAAATCCCTATAAATTTTAAATTATTATGTTATTCTGATATGAAAGCTATATTACTGTAAAGTTTCATGAAAATCCGTTCAGTAGTTTTTGTGTGAAAGAGTAACAAACACACTCACAAACTTTCGCCTTATATTAGTAGGATTCTTTAGTTTCCTAGGATTAGGATTGATATATAATAAAACACACTTTAAAATCATGGGTTAAAAATATCATTATCTTCCAATATTATGAACATTTATATCTCCTGGTACTGGTATTTGAAGTTGAGTTGTCCGATATAATTAAATTCTCCCGTTCGAGTGTACCCGTTATAATTATTTATCGAGAAAGTTTGCGGGTTGACGCGTCTGGACCGCTACGCCGAGATATTTGGACCTTGTAAGCCCGCATTGATATACGACAATTTGACAAGGAATGTCGACAGAGTAGCCAGAAGTGTACCTGGGCTTAACATTATATTGTATATACCTATCTTAATAACTGAACCCTGTCTCGGCTCTGCTGATATACAACTTATTTTATGAAAATCTTTATGAAGTATCTTCAAAAGGCCAAAAGGCCTACGTAATAGTTTTAGAATGCTGTATCTGTCTGTACCAGACAAAAAGTAATGTTATTTGAAACTTTACACTGTAATGATGCATACATAAAAATCCTTGGTGCATATTTATTTATTTATTTAACATTTTTTCTGGTGGCAGTCGAGCCCTCGTCGATGTTCACCGTATAATTAAATGTTTCATATGTACATAACATATCAAAAAACAACAGCATGTCTTTATGATATTCCCCTAACTTTTTTCGTGATTAAAACATTATAATTAAACTATTCTCACTATCTTTTACAGCTGTATGCACACAAACTCATATGAATCACTGGGCATTTCCAATGATATAATATGATATGTTACAACAGTAATTACCATGCCAAGCAAGCAAAATGACTATCGTAAATCTAAGACCACACAGACATACCCAACTTTCGCCAACAAATCCTCCGGGTCAATTTAGTTAACCTCTAACGGGTAGCCCGACGTCATTTAGGTAACTGATTGTGCTTGATTTACAGTTAGTCCTGTGACCTTTGCTGTGGTTTCCAAACTTTTGGAACACAAAACTTAAATGTCTTTTTTATTTACCTCTTTTAAGTAATAACGAAAAATTCAAAATTTGATCATCTAACGTTACAAGAATTGCTTCTTTAATCTTCATGTTGCATGCTTCATGGCAAAATGGAAATACGACTCTAATTAAAAAAAAAATGGATAGATATCTAATTAAAATTGTATAAATATGTATAAATTTAAACATTTTATGAAGAAAAAAGATCGCCACAAATATATAAAAAATTAATAAATTAATCCTTTAGAAAAGAAAATTGTATCAATATTTATTTTATATTTAGATCAACATAAACTCTCTCTATACACATTATTTATTTGAATGAAAGTTTTTTAAAGTAGTTACTTAGTGAATTTGATAAGCCATCAAATAATAATGACGATTACATATTTGATATATTGGACACGTTTTTTTTTTAAAAAAACATCGATTAAGTTCTTGTTCAACTCACTTTTTAAATGGGAAGAAAATGTAAATAACACGTAAGTGTGTTATTTTAAAGTTGTGTACATTAAATTCTTTAATGTGTAGAAAACGCAATTTTTTCATCTTACTGCACTTGGACACATTATACACACTTACATCACCTATAAATATTATAATATATTTCATAGAGTTACAAGAGTTATAACTTTCGCAGAGATTCTGTTGCTGTGACGTTAAATTAGCTGTGTACAAACACGTAAATCGTGCGTATACTTACCATAAAGATTTTTTTGTATTTTTATTATTATAAGAGTACAAATGGGATCGTGAATCTTAAGGAACTGCCTCCATACTTACTAATTGTAATATTTGTAGTAAGACACATAAAAAGCGCGTCTAGCAAAGCAAGAGTCTCAAAATAAACCTAGGGGATATGGGAACATGGGTATAATTTGAACTCCATTTTCAGTTTGAATTTTTATAGTAGTTATTCCTGTTTCATTCTCAACAATGAATCAAACGATCAGATACTGCAACGGTAGTTTTTTTGCATAAGCCAAATTTGACAACCCTAGCACGACCGCCGAGCGTAGGTACGAAGGTGAAGGTGATGAGGTTGCCTTCTGAATCTTTTTATTGTGTGGTCCATCAGTGAACCGATTATCAGTTCCGGATTAGGCTACGCGGAGCCTGTATCAAATTCATTTCAAGGGAGGCCTGATTTGTTATCATTTTATGTAATAGGAGTAACATATTATTTTGCTATAAGCACTGGTAGCCATGTAGACTTTGCTTTATAGCAGAGTTGGTACCTACCACAGAGTACCTTAGTAATATACTTTGTTATATAGAGTAAGTACATAAGTATGTGATAAGGCGTGATAATGATGATAATATTCCAAAGATCGGTAATTTATAACCCGATCTTCATTGTGTTCGCCTTTGACCCCACTGCCTTCACTTACACCTTCCAAATAAAACGTATAACAAAATTGAACTATAGTTTTCGTACATTTACGCGAATGTTGCTCATGATTAAGATTCTTTAAACGGATTCTATCGCGTTCAATGCAAATATCCACTTGCAGAATATGACGAAATCTCCGCAATGAACGAGTCTATCAATTCGTTGGTCCCCTGATATATATTCCTCACACCTTC
>LUGF01046839.1:137140-159186 GCA_001625245.1 Calycopis cecrops | reverse complement strand
AAAATTGAACTACTTAATTGAATAACAAGCGAAATATCTAATAAACATAATCTGATTGGTGTAATAATTACAATGGATGTACTTTGATCTCGAGATAAGAACAAACAGCGGGCCAAGTTTCCAGCTAGTAATTTTGGGTATTTACTTTATAAATTCAATTATGAGCCGCGAAAGTATGGAAAGGCAAACAAATCGGAAAATTGTCAGAAGTTTAGAACAAGTCGGCAGTTTACTTAAACGTTTATTAACGTCTACAAAAGCTAAGCGATACAACACAAATTTCAGAGATTTATTGTAATATTGATAATGTGAAATCGATAATCCTCTTCGCCGAAATTCGGCTATGCTGGCTGTTCTATTCGGCTATTTATAGAGATCTTCCGAGGTAACTTAAATGATGATGTTAAAACACTTACTACTGAATATTTCCAAAAAGAAAAGTTTATATTTTCAAATACTTTAAATCCAATATATTTAATTAGTAAGTCTAGTATTGAATGAATCATATTTGTATCAATGCAAGGTCTCGTATTAAATAATGTGGGTCGATGTGAGCCTGTGATGTACTTTTTAAACTACCATGAACGCATTACATATATTTTCTACCATAAAAAAATACAACTGTCACTTTAGAAAAAGTTTTTTTTATCTTAGAATCTAGAATAGATTCTGATTGATGAGATTAGATTTTTTTATTCTTATAGTGACAGTTGTATTATATATATATCTAGTAGAAATTATATTATGTAATGCGTCCCTGGTAATTTGGAACGTACTTCTTACAGAGGCGACTGTGGATTAAGACATCACAGGCTCACATCGATTCACATTACTTTTACACGAGTGAAATTAATAAATCCCTCCATCACACAGGTGAAAGCCATCAATTTGATTTCGCGTATTAATAGTTGTATTTAAATTAAAGCGCTTTTTAAGTATCGGCTATTTGTTTCATCGCTGTCGTTGAATATAAATATTCGGATCAGCGCGGCGCTTCGATTGGCGTGAACAATATGTCACACACTCTTGGTTGGAAACATCATGCATGATAAATACGGTTATATCATGACGTTGATGTAATACAAAAAATAGATACAGCAAATCGTGATTGCTTAGCATATATGTATTATTTAGCATGGAGTGCTATGCATTGTAGCCTAATCGAGCCGGTACGACAGGGGATGTACCTCTCGCAAACTGGATATCACCTTCAAAGTTATGGCATTTCTTTCACGATCGTTATTTATAAATATATATAAAAGGGGGGAACGAATGAGCATAACAATAAAGCGTCCACAGTTACCAAATGGTTCCATTCGTTTATCACCGTATGTTATAAAAATATCATATCAAATTATACGGTATGTTGATGATGATCTGAAATTCTTTAACAATTTAAATGCTAACGAACTTTTGGCTTTGCGACGTTTTAATAAAAATAATGCTGAAAATAAGTAGCGAAACACAGAGCTAAAGCTAATTTGATTAACCCAATTGATGACCAAAGCTGGTGCTTTAGTTAGCTAGTTTATAAATTCTAATATTTCATCTGTTCGAACTTTTGCTGAAATATTTTTTTTGTCTTATAATTATACTCGAGCTGTGTTATGAATTCTGTTTTTTGTTCAGTTATGAGAAAATATGCAACAGTGAACAACAAATTTCAAACTGTTTGTCACTGGCAGTTTTAATTTATGAAATAAAGAAACATTCTTAATTAATTCAATATACCTATATAGTATGATTTACTGCTGAATTGCAACCAGATTGGGCTGGCAGGACAGGAGAGGTAGATACTCCGTCAGGTTTCGTGCGATGTGCGACTTTCCGGATAATTGATAAAAGCGTGATCGCTTTAGTCCTACGATGTTTTTTTTATAGCCATTTTCATGACTACCGACGCCCATAGACATGCGCATAACGGCTATACAGATGCGCTGTCCTCCTTTTTTCTCCCAGCTACATGGGCCACCGGCTACTAACACCACACAGCTGTAACTTTATGCTGGTCTCGTGTAAGCCATGTCATTTTATTAAAAGAAATCTTCATTATTTTCATCATCATCAACTCGTCCTTGTCCACTGCTGGTCAAAGTAAAATAAAAATATTAACCGTCTAATGTTACACGACTTCTTATTCCAAGTGCCGTCGTAATGGAAACCCGAGCAGCTACGTAATAAAATTTAAAATTTTTATGATCAACGATAAATCTAGATTATATTATACATCTAAAACCTGTCCATTTTGAGGCAAAAGCCATTTAGAACCCATGTGCATACGAAACTCAAACTCTTTTTCGCTAGACTCGAATATGGTGTATTAGGCATTACTGAATGTTGAAATTTATGGCCGCCTTTACGGGCTGTGTCTCACGATTTATGGAAGGGTCTTCCGTATAACGACTTATCTTTACTTAGGGAAATTTTTAACATAAAATATGCTCATATTTTCTTAAAACGACTAAATTAGGGTGTCGAAACATCTGATATAAACCCGAAATCGCAAATGAGATTAAATATATGTTTAACTTATAGAGTTTGTGATCTTATGCGAAATCCTCCACATACGATTCGTTTAGTGTCTATCGGCTAGATTTTATTGAGTCAAAATATTTCCCAAAGTTAATAATCATTTTTGATCACCTTTTGTGATGAAGTAAACTTGTGCTTGTGTCTTTTAGTGAATGCGTGTGAAAAGAAACTTTTGTCCTTCTTTGATCCTTATGGTAAAGTTAAGATAAAGATAAACAAGTAAAAACTGTCCCCATAAGATGAGAAAACTAACAATGAGACAACGGGAATACTGTGTTTTAACTAACTGTTCTCTGGTTTAACTAAACGCGCAACTGAATTTTGTAAATTGATTACAGTTTACATAAATCTATTCCAAGATTTGTGGCAAACAAGACATTTCCTTTTACTTTAGTAAAAGAAAATATTTTCCTTATAAAAATATTTAGAGAGCAAAGTTTCATTTTTCGCGTTATTCTTTTCAATCTGAAAACATTTACCCTCTAATTACTTTCATTCTTGCTCCCATAAACTTAGTTCCCGTTACGCAAACGTAACTTACCTCTCAAATAATGCTCTGACGGTTAAGTAACGACTTGAAAACTTCTAAGACGAGAGCAATAGAAAGTTCTCATTTTGCCCGTCAAATTATATCCCCCCGTGTTGCGATACAAATTAAGATTGATCCTTTGGAAATTTCTGACACCTAATGTTCGAGAGTGATAAATTTATTTCGTATTTACGGACGACGGTGGAGGAAATTACGTAAATCAATGTCGTTTGTACTAACTCCGTATCTCTTCCCTTTGTTATAATTACGACTTAAACCCACAGCAACAATCCAATATAAAGTTTTAGAACCAAATTCATTTACGGAGTTTACTCAAGTCATTTATGAGGAACCGGACGGCCGGGAAAATTCTGTAACTAATAGACCTGAAGCACGTCACTTAAAGTCAGTAAGTCATGCTTTTTATACTTGGCCTTATTGTAAATTCGGTCTCCGTGGAGAAATACACATGATATGTAGAAGAATGCAAACCGTATTCTTCTACTAAAGGGCAAGGTCTATTTTAAGTCGTCTGTTCGTGTGATTTTAATTTTAAACTGACTCTTTGTTGTGGGTACAATAAAATAAGTTATAAACAAATTAAATATAAATTTGTTAATTATTTACTAACACTTGTAGAAAAAATCCTCCAACTTAAAACATAAAAAAGATTACCAAAACCAAGTTTCGTTCTTGGCCAAAAACTTTCATAAGAACAATAAAAAAATAACTGGCAGGTAGATATTGTTCCTATTGAGTTACAATCAATTATGAAATACAATTTTACTGTCCCAAATGAGGTCTATACATGATAGATGCCTCATGAAGTAAATGAGATTCATCACATACCATCAAAGTTACCAAATGAGCCCCCAGGGAGCGATTCATAAATAAATAAATTATAATTTATCTATTGCTAGGTTATTGACGTCTGTCATAAAGCTTTACATTATAGTCTAGGTACTAGCTGCGCCCTGCGGTTTTACCCGCGTAAATATCGATCTCGTGGAAAATCATCCCGTGGCATCCCATAGGAACATTTTTTGGGATAAAAACTATCCTATGTGTTAATCCAAGTTACTCTCTTTAAGTGTGTCAAATTTCATGAAAATCGGTTTAGCAGTTTTTGAGTGAAGCTGTAACAAACAAACAAACATACAAACTTTCGCATTTATAATATTAATAAGATACCTATACCTACTTGCTACTTAATATTATAAATGTGAATGTGTGTTTGTTTGTTACGCTTTTACCCAAAAACTACTCAACCGACCCTCATGAAACTTTGTACACATATTCCTAGATTTATTAGAAATGACATGATACTTTTATTAAAAAATATATTCGAAGGGCTATAAAATGATTGTGGCGGACATTGGAATCCTATTGCAGTTTGATTTGAATGTAATGTGCATTGATATTTATAAAAAAGGGGGGAAAAGCTAGTAATGTCATAAATTGCATGTATGCTACCTGTGCCCCTGGTTTAATGCGCGTTAAATTTCTACGAAATCCATATAAACTTTAATACCCCATTAGCATACGGATGCCCAATAGTATAATTTAATACCCATAGCGGATGCCTACGTCATAATATCTACCTGCAAGCCAAATTTCATCCCGATCCGTCCAGTGCTTTGGGCTGTGCGTTGATTGATATTAGATTATTTTACAGTCACAACCTCACTTAAACTTAGGATGATTACGTAGATAAACAGGTTACCGGTACCGATAAAACCTGTACGGGTCTGTACCGGTACGATAACATAGCAATATTACCGGTACCGACCCGTACAGGTTTTTTTGGTACCGGTAACCTTCTTTTCTCTATGTGAGCACTTTTAGATAGTCTGTTACGATATGTAACAAGCAAGTCAAGATACATGCATTTGTATGCACTGCCATCGGTCATGAATGGGACCTGATGGTGTGTGTAGAACTAGCGGATAGAGACCCAATAAAACCTCGCGGCCTCCTATACTGAAATGCGCTAGATATGACAGCAATAGGTATAGGCGACGATAATATTAGTTAGAGGTAGTGTCACGTTGCCATTCAGTATTGGGTCGGCCCGACCGCGGAGGTACCTCTCGCTTACACGATACTGGCGTAAAGTGACAGCTGTGTAGTCGTGTTTCGTGCGGTGAGTAAGTATGTGATGGCCCATTGAGTGGGAAAGAGGGCAGCGTATCTGTGTAGCCTCTATACGGATGTCTATGGGTGTCAGTGGTCATGAAAATGACTCCAACTGCTCGATTGATCCACTTTAGGTATATAAAAAAAGCAAAAGAAATGTATATTGTAGATGATTTTAATAATAACTAGTTACTACTACTAGTACTAGTTGTGAAAACCTGTAATTGGCTGTAAGATATTTAACCTCATTTTATAATTGTTTATAATTGCTGTTGGTTTTAATAATAAATAAAAATAAAAATAAAATAAAATAAATAGAAAAGAATTATACACAAGTTTGATTATAGATTAAATAAGTCTAGTGTAGATTTTATTATATGGTATAGGGGGGCAAACGAGCTGTGGGGCCAATATCGACTACCAGCGCCCATAGTCCGCATAGAAGCTACACGTGCGCTGTCTTGTTTTCTCCTCCCACCTTCATGGGCCACCCGCTAATTACACACCGCACGGAAAGCGACCGCACGGTTGTCACTTTACTCCGATCTCGTGTAAGCGAGAGGTACCTCCCCGGTCGTGCCGACTCAATAAGGCTGCATGCATGTGTTGCACTACCTGTTACATAAGTAGTAAGTAGTGATGATGATGTATTAATAGTTTTAACAAGCAATTACTTCAAACCATAAGGTGTTTAGTGCGGACAATAAAATAACAAAGCGCTGTACAATCATCTATTATCCGGTGCAATAAATGTTGGACAAGCATCAACATTAGTTCTCGTAATGGTCCGGCATTAGATGTAGTTGCGTCGGATGAGATAATTTAAGGGAGAGGCGGAAAATCTCTTTTTATTTGCGCACATATTATACCGAACTTACTCTCGAGCCAGACAAAGTCCTAACAAATTTACTGCGGACTTCGTAAAAAGTAGGTGTATTTTTTATGACCGGAGTCACGGAGTTGAGAGCTTGTGAGCGTGAGTTGCTTTGTTCTGATGCTGGTGTATATTGCTCATAACGTGCCTTATTTCATACACTAGATACTAGTATATCTATTATTACCTTTTAATTGATTAGAACAGGATAATAAATGGATGTGTTCAAGTAATGCAATTTTTGAAGATGTTGAATCTCCCTCTCCCCCTCCAAAACGTTACGTAACACACAAATCAGCATATTTTACTTAAATTGAGCAGAAACGCTCTCATTTATCCAAATTTTGCCAACCTGTGTGTTGTGTTTTTTTTAGAATGAAAAAAAAAAACAATGTTACGTAACGCGTTGTTTTAAATAAAACTGTAAAACTCGAGTCTTTGCAGGCGCGCTGCCGGCTTTTAAATAAGAGTAAGCTCTTTTCTTGAAGAACCCCAGGTCGTATAGGTTCGGAAATACTGACTGTGGCAGCTGGTTCCCTAATGATGTTGTGCGTGGTAAGAAATTGCATCTGAAACGCACAATTGTAGACTTTGGGACATCTAAGTGATGGCGGTGGAATTTGGCAGTTCTGCCGCGATATCCTAAAGTGAAACTTCGCTGCGGGTATGAATCTGAACAACTCCTCGGAACACTCCGCGTTGTAGATACGGTAGAAAATGCAGAGCGAGCCTACATTTCTCCGTAACGCCAGAGAGTCAAGCCGATCGGATACACATTGATCGTCAACGATTCGAGTCACTCTACGTTGGATGCGGTCAAATGGAGCGAGTTGATATTGAGGGGCTCAGGCCCAAAGGTGAGAGCAGTACTCCATGTGCGGTCGGACCTGCGTTTTGCATAGTTGTAGCACATGCGCTGGCATGAATTTAAGACATTTGATCCTCTACTACTGTTAACTAAAGTAGACCTCGTAATGCCTATTGCTATAATGATTTCCTAGTATGTATTCGACCTACAATTCGTATTCTCAAACGATACCAATTCAAAATCATAGCCATTAGTTCAACCTCATTAGTTAAAGGAATTAATCAAATCCCCTATTTGTACTGCTACACACACCGCAACTGAACATTTGATGTACTGAAGTACTTATAAACATTCCCCGCGAATGCCTCCCGCCTATAAAACGTGTTCTGACTTAGACAATTTGAGAGGCGTACGCTAAGTTGTGAAACTGTGGTGCGAGATTATGAAGCAGTTTCGGCGCTGACGGCTAATTTACCTATTAAACTTATTGTTTAATTTGTCCGCCGAAGCCAGCTTAGCTTATGCCAGTTACTTTTGTGAAAGTAGATAATTTCAATCCATGCTAATGAAGTAGCAAACTTTCTAACTTTGATCGCGTCTAGAAGATAATCTATAGAAATACTGATTCTAACGTATTATATTGTAGGTACTTACAGAAAACTACTTTATTCAGGAGTAACAGAAGCTTTGCTATATAATGCTAAAACAAATTTATTGTTGACGTCTATAGTGCTTAAAATTATATAAACATTTGTATGTTATTATTATATAGTATATTTCACATTAGATAAACCTCATGAAATATGTTACAAGATTGCTATTCATGTAAATATATTTAATATTTATTCAAACTATGAAATATTACTATTAATTCAAAAGAATCTTCTTGGCAAAAATTAATTATATAAAAGATTTTTCTTATGACAAGAGAACTATCGACGTTTCATACCTATATATATATAAAGTCTAACATACGACCAAAGTGATATGTTCCCTCATTTGTTATTTGGTTCGAACAAAAGTCAAGCTTTTTTGCTTTATTAGATACTTTTTCTTATTATTTAACTTAGACATGATGTGTGTGGGTAAGAATTTTTAAATCAATATACACAATTCGGTAAAATACTATCTACAGATGTAAAAATTTTAACATTTCAATGAATAACAATAAACATTTATCTGCGTTTAACTAAACTAGCTGCGATTCAAACATCGACGTGAAAAGCAACAGACATGTTGAAATATGGGTAATTAAATCCGCAATCGCAACACGCCCGCTACGTACTCACCTACGCTCGTAATTAAACCACTAAATTCGCGAGCTGAAAGTCGACGCGCTAATATAATAAAGCCAGTATAAACCGCCCTAAACCGGTTTAATATCAAGAGCGCGTTGGATGGCTCAACTTTTCGCCGCGGCGGGGGAGCATTACAACTTACAACCGGGCCGGATTAGCGTGGGTGTGTACTCAGCTTAATACTAGTTTCTTTGTTTGCACACAACTTTGCCACTTTGCTAAGATTATAACTTCCGTCCGGATTGAAAAGTATTGCTCCAGGGAGGACGGTGTCTTTGCTTCCATGTAAATCCCGTGTCTTTGTCATTACGTTCAGATACGCCGCAGGCAGTATCTCGGCTGTGTACTTTGAAGCGGTGCAGTCGCTTTAACTCGCCATTTTTACTTTTTTTTTTCTTTCTCAGTTCAGTATAACATTATTCATAACACAAATCAAAATAATTTACCATCTCACAGAGAAAGTTGTATCAAGAATCAAATCAACAACAGTTATCGTAATTTAAAATAATCTTTTACTATAATTTTTTTTATCCTATCGCAAATGAGGCGTAGGAACTATTTGTTGACTACCGAAACCCATAAACATCTGCATTGAGGTTATACGAATGCGTCGCCCTCCTCACCCCTCCTAGGGCATCCGGTTCTCACACACAACAAAACACGCGTCAGCCCTCACTTTACACCGGTATCGTGTGAGTGAGTGTACCTCGCCGGTTGTCCCGGCCCTATTCAGCTGCAAACTAGCATGGTACTATCTTTTATTAGTTCCCGTAACTTACAACATTTTAAATTGTATACAGGGTTATTTTTAAAACACCAGCTCTATATAAATAGCTAGCAATTTCTACAACAACATTAATTGTTCTACGGCTCTTGACATAACATGATAAATTAATTTTACTTTTAGTTCATGAGAAAAAATCGCTTGTACACAAACGTGTGAACAAACAACAGTTGCCCTACCATTAAAATGGGGCAGTAGAAAAAAATAATGACGCGACAATAAAATTTATATCCCGAGAAATCGCAGTATAAAACGGCGTAAAAACGTGACAAAACTAATTCTATCTCTAAATCGCCCTCTTTGATCGCGGTGTCTCACATAAAGTGGTCCCAACAAATTGAATCTCAAACCTGTGATACGCGACCCGTAGCTCTATAAAAGCATCCTTTATGTGTTTATCGCGATTCGGGCTTTGACTGCTCTTTTGTGAGATCTCTTGGAATAATCCAGGGCCTTGGATATATTATAATGTATTATTTGTTCTTTTCAAATTAATTATGTACAATTATGTTGTTATAAATTATTGTATACACGTACACATTTATTAACTTTGCGACCTCTACTCACCGTGACCATGGCTGTAAGATAACTGAAACGTCGTAGATGAAAGCCAATATACATAGATTGATATAATGTAATGGTTTTATTGCTGTAATTATACCCGACTGTTTTAAAAGAAAAATTTTAAAAACTTTTTAACAAAAAAATTATACAGGCTCTATTTATGTTTTGACACTTTAAAAGGCTTAAATATCTATTTTCTTTCATTATTAAATATTCAACATCCTATTTTTAAGTTAGAGGTGTCATAACATTGCAATTCTGCATTGCTATAAAATAAGGCAAGCGGGGACGTCGGTAGTTATGGAAATGGCTGCTGTTTGTCTTATATCATTCAAAATAATGCTTCGAATTTCAAAACATTTTTATTCGTGTTTGCTTTAAAAACAAATAGATTGTTTGCTCTTCCGGCTTTTGCAAAACATCAAACTGATGAACGATGAAACCAACAAAACTTAGCGAAATAACTGAAAGTAAATATTTTATTGGCTCACTGTTCACGGTGAGTGTATCTGTAGCAAATATTATTCTTAGGTATTAAAATACTTCGTAAATAATAAATCGTTGGCAATTATAAAATTGACAGTAGCAGTCCATAGACTGGAACAAATATTACAAAGAATATTGCGTATTTTAAAAGATGTCACTTAATTTCTCACCTATTAAATGTTACTCTATAGATAACCTTTTTTAGATTATTTTGCTAGCACTTATGTCTATTAATAATACGATCTCACCTATATAGTAAGTTAATAAAATTCATATGAAAACCGTAATATTTTTTTCAATATTAAACATACTATCCTGTACTAAAATATTAAAAATGTGAATATGTGTTTGCTACACTGTGATGCCAAAATCACTGAATCGATCATCATGAAATTGTATACACATATTATAATATATTATATTTAAAAAAAATAAAAGAGTTTAAAAATCATTGTGGCCGACATTGGAATTCCTTTTTTATATCGTGGAAGGCAAACAAACTTCACTTTTTTCTTTATATCGTGGAAGGTTTCTCTGGTGGAAAGATACATCCGACGCCTATAACACCAAATATGTCAACGATGCGTTGCCGGCCAGAAAGCTAAATTCTATTGCAGTTCTATTTGAATGTAAAGTTCATTGATATTTATAGAAGGCCTTCAGCGCGAACGAAGCCGCGGAGAAAAGCTTGTAAACAATAAAAATCAAGAAACTAATCAGGAGTTATCCGGCGATTCTAATAATTAGGTTTAGCAAATCCAATTTATGCATTTCGCCAACTAATAAATTGTCCGTTATCTATTTAATTATAAACTCATTAAAGCAACTTTTCACAACGAAATTCGAGCTCCGAAAGTTTCGCAGTCTTTTCGCGAGCATTCAACTAATTAGGTTCATTGTACGCGGTAACCTATTTCCGTGTACAAGGAAAAAGTCGCCGCAGTCTACAATTTCACAATTACGACAAACAAACTAAAACAATTTGCTCACTTTGGTTACCTTGTTTTTGAGGACCCGTGTTGCATTGCCTACTGGCTACCTCGGAGTTTTCGCTTATATCATACGGCTATAAAGGGCCCACCCCTTTATAGCCGGTGGTATGGTTATGTCTTAAGTTTAGGCTAATATTTCTCATCACAATACAACTTATAATAATAATAATAAAACTTTATTTAATTCCATACAGATATTTTTGATAACATGCAGAAAAAACATTGATTGAAATAAAAAAATCATTCACAAATCATAATCACAATTAATAATGTAGTGTAAGTAGCATTATATTATTAGTTTTAATTAAATAAATATTATATTAAATTCCGTATGGACCGCCTCAGGGTAAAAGCCTCTTCTAAATCTTTCTACTTTTCTCTATCTTTGGCTATTTGAAACCACTCACGACCTGCTGTGACCGCGATCTCGTCTACCATTCTGGCATTGATCTGCCTCTCGTCCTTGTACCTCGTGGTCGGGACCACGACAATACAACTACTTGAACAGATTTTATTTCGATGACATCTCATCTCATTTATTCACCATTTATTCGAGGAGCAGAGGGTTAAGGAGGGCAAAGAATCTGTATAAATATTACAGTGTGGACGTTGATGGCCGTCGGCAGTCACCAAATGGCTCACTTTATGCTACATAAAAACCCTTACTTGTGTTATTTTATTATTCATTTAAAAATACCTATAAATATTGGAGCCTTAACGAGTATCTGGGGATCGACAAAGCTGCCATTGACTGAAGTTTAGCTGTGGATGTATTGTCGATGGAAATGAAACACAATAAAACTATTTTATCTTTTATATCGATGTTCTTTTATTTTTTATTCATAAATTGGTTGGTTTACAGCAGTTACGAATTTAGTTGATAGTGGTCACCCCTTCATCTTAATAAAGGTAGCCGTTTTGCTGCATAATAGCCAAAATGGGGAAGATGTAGTGCCAAATAGCATGCATGCATGTAGCCGAATTTATTGGGCCGGCACATTCGGGGAGGTACCTCTCGCTTACACGAAACTGGCGTAGTGACAGCTGTGCTATCGCTTTTCGAACGGTGTGTAAGTAGCCGGTGGGCCTTGGAGGGAGGAGAAGAAAGGAGGACAACACATCTGTTTAACCTCTATGCGGATGTCTATGGGTGTCGGTAGTCATGAAAATGGCTCCGATTGCTCGTCGGCTCCCTTATACTATAAAAAAGACACGATCAGGTTACGTCCTGTTCTCACGAATTTCTGTTCAGTGACAAATATGTTGTCGCGCTTCAAGCATTGAGTAATTTTTCAATGGCCTATGGAAGGATTGGTGAAAGTGACCAACATGTCATCATAACCGTAGTACCAATTTCAACACGCGTGGGTACTCAATAGAAGGCTACAACTATAAAAAAACAGAATATCAGACAAAATATGTTATGATGTACGTTATGTACATTTTAATTTTTATATCTTCATTTATACTTGTTCATTATCAAAATGTCACTTGTGGACAAAATCTACTCTAGAGACCTCACAGGTCAGCGTATATACCTCCTACACTAAATTAGACGTTAACATAATATATTATTAGTGTAATATCCTACAAATATTATAAATGAGAAAGTTTGTATGTTTGTTTGTTTGCTACTGCTTCGCGCAAAAACTGCTGAACCGATTTTCATAAAATTTGACACAAACATAGGGGGTAACTTAAATTAGCACATAGGATAGTTTTAATCCCGAAAAAATGTTCCTGTGAGATGCCATGGGATGATTTTCTATTTTCCAAGGGTGAAACCGCGGGGCGCAGCTAGTCTGTTCATAAGTTAATATTGGTTATCGAACAAGAGAGATACAATAAATAACAGTCGAAAACCCGAATTAAAAATCCCCGTGCAACACGAGGCTTAAAAAAGCGCTATTTTCTTTACAGAAATAAAAATGTAGCGATTGTTTTTCTTGAAACAAAACTAAAGGTATTCCCGCTTTAATCTCCAGAGAACCGTACCAACATAACTTTGTTAGACTTTATGATTGCAGTGTATCGTATGCGTTTTATTCGGGTTTATAGCTTATGGCCCGCCCACTTGCGCCAGAAATGAGATTCTTTATTTCCAGATGTTTGCATACGTGTCTTGTAATTTTTTCGTTTTACAAACGCTATACAACATTCTATTAAAACTTTTCGTTTTTATTGTTTAATCGGGTTATTTAGTGATAATAAATAATAATTGTGGGCTGTATAACTAAAAATAAGCAAGGCAATGGGGTACGAAATAGCCTCTTTTCTTTTTGTATACTAGGGAAAAGTTTTTCTACACTTCTTAAAAACATTAATGCACGTTGCGTAAATGTTTTCTAGGGAGTGTAAATATAATAAAACTGATCGTAGTCTAAACTGACTAAAGCTTTTTTCATTCACATTTAAGTCGCGGGTAATTTTAAGAGCACTAAACGCAAAACGAATTCCCCACACCTCAAGATTGAACGCAACCAGGGACACCTCCCGTATCTCGGCTCGCTCCCGCCAGCCGCTATATATTACAGAGATGACAGTCCTCTATCTCGGCCATTTCTTTCCCTTTGTACCTGAGGCCGTTAAACATTGAACCGGGGTACAAATTAATCTTCCCAACAATGGAGGACGGTAAGTGGCGTTCATTCGTATTGTGAGTTATGGTGTAGATATTATTATACTACAGACGTTTCCGTGTCACGTTATATTCTCCCCGGTGTGTAGGAAATTTACGAGTTTACTCCTGATACATAAGCGACAAAAAATAGAAGACCAACCAAGTGTCACAGAAACAGTCTATGGGCTGGCTGATGTCGATCCTCCTTTACTGAGGTCGGTTATTGTATAATTCGTTTAGATGTTTAAGGGCACCTCTTTTTAACCTGCGTAATATACGATAGACAGACAGACGGAGAAGTAGTGGCATGCTGTATTCCATCCAAATTGGTCTGGAGATATCAGGATCTCGCTCAAACGATACCTCTGCGAAAAGACAACTACCTGGAGGGATGGAGACAAGGATGTGCAGACGTGTCTCTCACGCGTCTATATAACATTATACGAATATCAATAGGTGTTAGTCATCAAAAGACGACTTCACTTTTCTCTACTTATACAACAGAAACCTGATATTTTATCATCAGCATAAATCATACCATGTCAGCTTGAACGTAGTTCTCGTAACGCAAACATGGGCGCAGTATTTTAGAGACGTCAGGGCGGCTCACCTTATTATACGTGACCACGCCTCATTTATTTCGATCAAATCTAAGTAATCTCAGTAGATGTGTCATACATATTATTGGCTCGAATATTATAAAATCATACTAATATTATAAAGGCAAAAGTTTGTGAGAATGTTTGTCATGAAACTTTACCGTAATATAGCTTTCATATCAGAATAACATAATAAGTTAAAAAATATAGGGATTTTTGAAGTCCGAAATTCACGCGGGCGAAGCCGCGGGCGGAAGCTAGTCAATTATAAAGTGAAGAGTTAATGACGATTCTTTATAACAATAAAACAACTTTATTAATTTTAACGAGGTTTATCGAAGTTTTTTTCAGAAGCTTTGCAATAACTATGGTCACGGATGGACTGAGAATACAGATGTCCTGATGTCACAAGTTATAAAATTACCCGAAGGTTTACTATTTAATTGTTCCGATTAATGTTAAAAGTGTTTATTAGATCTTCTTGCCTTGAGGTGTTATGTTTTGGTATATGATTTGATTTATAACTTGTTCCTAAGCAGAAAGAAGCAGTCAGGCATCTTCTTTATTGATATTTGCATGTTTCTGAATTTTAATAGCCTTACAGATCATACTTGGTAGAAATCGTAGTTCTTTGGTGAGGATTTGTGCTTTATAAAACCAAAGCCGGAAGCCAAATTCAGTATGTTCACAGAGAGCAGGTTTTGTCACACGACGATGTTTGATATCCGCTATTTATTCTTGAACACACTTGAACTTGAACAGTAAGAGGTAGTGCCACGCTGTATGCTTGTATGCAGCCGAATTGGGCCGGCACGACCGGGGAGGTACCTCTCACGAGACCGGCGTGAAGTGACAGCTGTGCTGTCGCGTTTCGTGCGGTGTGTAAGTAGCCGGGGCCCATGGAGGTGGGAGGAGAAAGGGGGGCAGCGCATCTGTATAGTCTCTATGCAGATGTCTATGGGCGTCGGTAGTCATGAAAATGGCTACAACTGCTCGTTTGCCCCCCTATACCATAAAAAAAAAAAAAACACGAGTATTAATTGATTTTTTAGTGAGTCCCTTAGAGAGTCCACAGTCACAATCTAGATTGTACACTCCTAGATCTTCTAGAACTTGTAAAACTTGTTATGCAATTAAATAAAAAAAAATCTGTGTTTTATTGTAATGAATTATATTTAATTTCACCTAATTAAACTAAAATGAAATAATACAAGTTGTATTGTCTCGATATTCGTTCATGCGACGTTGTCACAATTCATGCGATTCTACGATACCGTATGAAAGACCACTAAATAGAGCAAGAAGTAATAAACACACAGAGCAAACGAAGCCGTACTTTAAAAAATCGTAACTCTTTGAGAATGTTCATAACTCTGCAAGTCGGGAAAGTTGGCCGTGAAAGTTTTTGTCAGATTTATACTAAAGGCGGAGGCAATATGAAAAGTTACAAGCGTATTACAACTCTACTAATATAGAGATGTCATTAGCCAAAGTTCCCCCATATGAAAAGTTATATTAGCTGTTTCGACCGAAAAACAAGTTATTATTACGCTCCACGCGTACGGATGCGGAGGTGTGCTTAAATCCCCATCTAATTACTTCTGTCATCGCCGAAAATTGCTACTATAAATACGGTTGTATGGCTTAGGAATGTATTATTGTAACGCAATATCCTCCTATCATGTATGGTGTAAGAGGCAGTGTCATGACGTCACCATTATCTGTGCAGCGCTTGCCATTTTTTTCTTTTCTCCACAAGACTCTTCGCTTTTCCATAACACATTAAAATAGAATAGAATGTCAAGAGTAAACACGCTGGTCTGTAAAACGGCGTCGTCTTCTGTCTCGCTTTCCTTCTCTTTCCATCTAAAATGGTTTTAAAGAAAATGTGGTGCTTTCTCAGATGCCCTACCATTTTCCCCATATATTTTCTGCCGTACTCAGTAATTTTCACGGAAATGCTACATGTATGATTGTAGCCGGCACTACTTCTCACGAGCTTATTAGTCTCTAATAAGCCAATTGCTTGTAAAGAGTTGAAATTCGTGTAACTGTGCAAAGACGCGATAGATGTAATTCGTGTATTATATCAAAAGATAAGAATACTTCCAAAATTAAATTTGGTGTATTCAAAAATATTTAGATTTAATTAATTCTGTTTCGTCAAGGGTACAGCGAAGAATCCAAACGAGCTTTTAATGCGGAAACGATGACGGAAGATGTACCCAGATACGAGTACAAATTCGGAAATTAATTGCCCAACGTCTAAGCCCTTCACGTTATACCTATAAATAAATATTGTAATACCATTTCTATTCAATGTAATATAACCATCACACGCGTCTTTCTATTTTGTGAAAGTACTAAACAACTTGTATAACGAGTAGTAGTAGAAATAAGTATGAAATCGCGACTTATGGCTATCGGTTGACTTTGTCTTCCTTCCTTTGTCTATGAAGTTGTAGTTAGTGCTATTGTTGCATCGAATTGGGCCGGTAAAACTGAAACTGACTCAGCAGATTGCGACTCGAACTAACCTACAGCCTATATTTCACTCAACGGTATGAACCACCAAATTAGACGTTACTCAAAAACTGGCCAAGCGCAAAAAGCAAGTAAGCGTGTAGTTTTCAAGCATTGATATTGGACTATTAAATTAAATTTATTTGTCAAAATGATGTATAATAATTAATTATTCGATATGTCTATACATAAATACGTGAACTTGACTGACACATTGATATATAAGATACACGTAATTATTAATGAAGTTTCTATTTGTTATAATTCGTTCGACATAATCTTTTTAAATCGTAGCAGTTGCATCCATCTAAAGTTACAAACACTTATTATTGTCTACAAAATATTTAAGTCCCTATTCATAATTTATAGAAATTGTATATCATTTTAATAGTAAAACCCTTTATTGTAACATTAGATAATACCAAAAAACATTAATAGCTTGCGCTTAAAGACAAACTTTTCCTATTATTTAAACATGAAACAGCACAAAGAAATTTCCAGAAACTTTTAAACAGAGAGTAATCAATAACCCCCTCGTGTGCTGTCCCAACTTGTTTCTTAATTCATGAACTCCAAAGTAAGATCATAAAGTTTGAAATATTTTCTACAGTTTGAAAACTTTTTTTTTCATCCGATTTTATACAAAAGCAGACATAGTTACGGTAGTCGTTTCTCACCTCAATTTCCTTCGTTTTACATAAATTCGATAACGTCTGGCAACATTCCAAATATCGGATCGGTGGCGTTGTGAGGTTTTCAATGTTCTATTTGTTTCTGCATTATAGCGCTGTCGCTTATTACTTTAGGCAGTTGGAGGGAGAGGGAGATAGATTTTTTACCCTGTAGACCATTAAATTATACAAATGAGGTCGAACACTAAAATTCCATGGTTATTTTTTAGGAATTCTGTTTTTGTTTGATTAATATAATATTGCGGTTACTCGTAATATATTTGAAATTAAATTAATCGTCACAGAGTAAACACAATTATGCGAACAGATGCGTTTAATGGTTCATTTGTCACATCGTGACAATAAGATAGGCCATAGGACAAGCTGTTGATCGTCCCGAGTTACGGACGACACATGATATTATTGATAGACGTGATATTATAAAACGAACAGCCTTAAGACAATATCAGTGATAAAGAAATTACATATACTGAGGATACCATTTTCCCATTTATGCAAGATAATTTGATAATAAGGACTTAATAATAAAACTATCATAGCAATTTTTTTGTAGTAGAGCTCATCCGAAACAAATAGACATATTTTATATTTTTTTCTGTGTATATTTAGAAAATCTAAAAATATATGTATAAAAATATATTTTCTCTTTATACCGATATTTTGAGGGGATCGAAAATGTTTAATCCATGTAGGATTAAATCACGGGGTGCAGCTAGTTTCGATATAAAATGTCGTGGAACCATTTTTGTGATTGAATAAAAAAAGGATGATCTTGTGAAGTAAATTATATATTATTTCTTTTTAGTAAAAAAAATTCTTTATTCATAAAATATTATCTATGGAACGGTAAAAATTATATGCAAGAACCGCTTAGCTTATACAAAGTCCGTCTGACTGGAAATAAAAAACAGCAGTACTGGCAACACAAAGACGGGAGAAGGAGATTTTTGAAAAAAAATTTAATAGAATCCATTAACTGCCGACTTACACCAACAAATTAATAACTCAAACCTTTTCACAAAGCCAAGAACACTCCGCTCTTTATCCATATTCATGAAGACCAGTCGACTTTATCGGATGCTTCACTCGATATTACGTTTTATTCAATTAATTCACGATATCGATGTTAAATCTATTCCGTCTCCGCGGAACCATTCAACGCTTCCTTTTAAAAGGTTTCCCAGTCTATGAATATTCTGCCAAGTACTTGAGCTAACAAGTTTGATGGGAAGGATTTGTTGAGCGATGAATATGGCGGGCACCACAGAGCTTATCGCAAGAAATTAAAAATTGAAAGAAGCCGGTAAAACAATCGAACCTTTTAGAATAATACTTCGTCGAGTACTCGAGTGGTACTATGGTATATTGAAATTAATAATAAAAGACGAGGATTTAAATAATAACATTAAAACACTTCGTCTATTATAGATGGCACCCAATAAAAAGTCTAAATTAATTACTAGTCTTCAAATATATTAAGTAGCATCTATAACAAAGAAGTATCTGTTTGTTATAGAACTTTTCATGTATGAAGAGATATATAAATTAATGATAATGAAACATAAGCATAATTATAAGAGTGAATAGCGTTTTTAGTAACACAAGAAGACGCATTTACACTACGTTACCAGCCCTGTGTGTAATCCGGTGATATAGGACTCGGTGTTGAATAACTTTCGAGCAGCCACAAAATTACTGCAAGTGTCATCACCACTGCCTTTACTGAGGTGCCCCGGAACTGTTATTCAATAGATCACCCCTAATTTTATATCGCCACTACCCTCCGCAGAGCGGTTGTCCCGCAACACCGAACATCTCACCAACTTGAGCACAGTAACAGTGTAATGAGCTCCCATACTAGCTCCTTATAACTACATTGCGTAGAAGCGCCTCCTTCTTCTGTTCTTACTAAGTCTACTTTTCTTATAATAGAGACACAAAGAGCAGAACCACAAGTTTACTCGGTGAAGGTATTGGGTTCACTAATACCTTCCGTACGGGATGCTCCAGTGATCCAGGTCACCATCACGACAAGGCTTGAAACACAGTGGGGTAAGCAGTAATGTTAATTTACCTAATGGATTAAAGTTATTACTTTTACGTTTTTCTATCATCGTCATCAACATCATCTTTTATCAGTCTGCTGACGTCTATTCCACATGGATTTACGTAAATTACATTTTTATAGATTATACATAAATATATAAATCGACCTAGTTCCAAATAAAACGAGCATGTTCAAAGCTAAACAGGCATTTAAAATACCTAATTGTATTTTGTCGTCACACAAAGAGCAATTTCCATGAAACAAACACAAAGAGAAAGTCAAATTACAGTAAACGTTACATTAAACTTGTTTGGTTTTCATTGAAAAACATTAACATCCAAAAATAAGTATTCCTTGCGTGCCGTAATAGATTTAGAAGAATCTGAAAACCTCTGCCAACCGTTACGTTGCATGCAATGAGGCTATACAGAAAGTAAATAAAAATGTAATAATTAAAATGATTTAACGTTTATGATTGTGATATCAACGTGACATAACGTTTTATTAAAATAATTTGAATTTTAAATTGAGCTTCATTTTATGAAATGATCCCTAGAATTATTTTAAATGTTCAAAATAAGATGTAAATATACTTTTTCATATATATTATACTAGCTATGCCCCGCGGTTTCACTCGCGTAAATTTCGATATCGTGGAAAATTATCCCATGGCACTGCCCGGCTACCATGGATAATTGCATCGTTCAACGAAAAAAAAAATATAAGCATAATTAAAATTGGTGTCAGAATTTCTTCTATATTGTATATATACAATTTTTCTTATTTTTCCCATTTCTCTCATTAGGGCATCTTTATTCTACAAGTATACTCTCCAATCACATTGAGCTCAAATTTGGCCTACCTAATATAAAAATTAGACAACAATACCATGTTATAGAAAATCTAGTTGATAGGATCACGGAGAGTGAAGATGGGATTATTATATGCAAAAAAAAAAAAATACCAAATCCAGCGACCCTTTTGCTTGTTTGTATTGTCTTTGTCTTTGAAATTTGGAGCTAGATCGCACCAAAGGTCTGACGATATGATTTGGAAGAAGACCATGGGAACACTGAAGTGAAATATCGTTATCACATCACGTTTGGACTTTTTCAGGTCTCATTAAATTTGAAAAGGAGTTAGCGATGTTGGGCGCGGGAGATATATTACAATGTGACGACTAGTTTAGTTAAAAGATTTTTAATGTCTGCTTAGTTGTTCTGTACAAAGTATATGGTACAATAATGTACATTATGGAGGTGAACAACTACAGGTGTTATGAACTATTTCATAAAATTGCAGGTACTCGTAACTCTATTCCTTTCTTCGGTTCCTAATGGAATGAATATTACATCTATATACCAATTGGAGACTTTTCCAAATCGTTTAAATAGAAATCTTGTTTTTATTTTTATTATTTACGCTTATTTACTATGGATTAAATTTTTCAAATTGAGTAAAATTCACCAACGTAATATTAAAGAAACAAATTCTTCCCAGCAGTAAACATAAAAATAATACTAGCCAAAAATATACCAAAACTCAAAAGTACGATTAAATTAAAACTTTGCCTCGGGCACAAACAAATTTAATCAACGAAATAAAAAAAAATACTGTTTAAAATTTTCAACCTTCTCCGACGCAATCATAATCTACAGACTTATAGATTAAGTCCATAAAATTTTAATAAATATACAAAGAGAACATAATAAACCGTTAGTTTACAAAATAACTGGGAAGATTGTAAGCTGTTGAAAAATTGTGAACTTTACAAACCATTCACAATGCATTATTTTTAGTTAGTTTATAATCTTCCGTAGTAAACCGTAAAATTGTAAACTGACATCATACCTGCAAACGATGGATGCTCTGATTGGCCTAATAGCGCGTGGCGCACGGAGATTGGTCTAATGTCATGCAGCGCACGCTCCTGCCGAATTTAGCTGTCATTCATTAGGCTTAATAAATAATAAGTGTTATGAGTGCAAATGAAAAAAATAACCACGAAGGCTTAGGCGGAAGCTCCGCTCCTGCCTAAACCTTGCAATCTCAACGGGCCGAGTTTTGGACTCTGACATCTCTATGCAAAAGCCAACAGTACAAACTATTGCTACACCGACCAATCAGGGACGTTTCACTATTTTACGGGTATTCAAAAACCAGTTAGATTGTGAACTTTGTTCATTCGTTTACAATTTTTGGTTTGCTCAGGGAAGATTATAAACTAACGAAAAATAATGCGTTAAATTGTGAATGATTTGTACAGCTCAGAATTTTTTGACAGCTTACAATCTTCTTAGTTATTTTGTAAATTATCGGTTTTTACAATCTTACGGTGACATATAAAGGGTTACAGGTTAAGTAGACGTAAATCATTTAAGAGGTTATTTACAAACTTTAAGTGTGCAAAATTTCGTAATTCTCCGTCAGCACAATTTTCGTAAAATGTACCCAAAGTTTTTCCTTCACTTATTAATACAGGGTGTGGCGTAAAGAATGGATATACCGGAACCGGTCGATGCCCCCCCTTGTAGGCTATTCAAAAAAAATATTTTTATTTTT
>LUGF01046839.1:123921-136847 GCA_001625245.1 Calycopis cecrops | reverse complement strand
ATTATGGTCGAAGGCTCCTTAACAATATTATTCCAAGCACGATCCACCATAAGATCCTACGGTTAATATTTTACTATAAAGTCGACCTTTTTCCTTTTAACCTTTGTACTCGTAAGTCAAGTGTAAGAAATTATACCATCCATATTATCAAGAAAGATTTGGAGTTTTACTTTGGTAGACTATTATTATTTAATCCATGAAGAGGACGAAAAGTACTACTACATCTGTAGTTTAAGATTTCAAAATATTATCATACAGTTTTTTTTCCGTCAATTATTATTGTTTATATGATATATTTTTTAAATCTTCATGATACTCATATCAAACAAATTATATGAGTTCTTTTACATTAAAAATAGAATAAGCTTAATTAATAAATTTATAAAAACATTAGTTTGAGTAATAAATATAATGCATTTTGTAACCTTAAAACATGTAGTAGTCGTATTGTGATTTTTATCTTTTTCTTTTCATATAATTTATATCTTACTAGTTCTGGTAGGGTAAAACCCGGATAGTTGCCGCACTTTTAAAAAAGGCTCTTTTATTGAAAATGGGTATTAGTTATTTTTTTATTCTAATTATATACATATAGATAGTTTATTAGTCTTCCATAGTAGACTATTTTTTTACATGTAAATATTACGAATTTTGAGTAAATCCTGTTTTACTGGACCTTTAAAGAATGGGATAGTTGCCTACTATGGCGGATAGTAGCCTAAAGTTAAAATTACTTCGGGGGATACTTGCCTCATATGAGAATAGATGCTTGGCTATGTGCTTTTTAAATAAAAAATAACTTGTATAATTTGAATAATCTGTTTTTATTATTAACTGTATTAAATAATAAAAACAGATTATATTTTTTTATTAAGCTAATTTTCTTTATTAATTCTTTATTAAATTAGTCTTTTATTAAGTAATAATTAAACTTAAACTATAAATTTATAATTACAACAAAAATATTTTACTGTTGAGTAAGTGTTTATTTTATTTAAGATATTTTTTTCTATTGTATAGGGGAGCAAACGAGCAGTCGAAGCCATTTTCATAATTACCGACGCCTGTATAGAGGCTATACGGATGCGCTGCGCTCCTTTCTTCCCCCACCTCCAATGGGCCACCAGCTACTTACACACCGCACGAAACGCGACTGCACAGCTGACACTTTACGCCAGACTCACGTAAGCGAGCGGTACCTCCCCGGTTGTGCCGGCCCAATGCGGCTACATTCAAGCATGCAGTGTGACACTACCTTTTACTAAAGTAAAATTAGTAAAGTAAAACCAAAACCACCAAGAAAAATCTGTCTTTTCTCGTTAAAGGTTATGCTTACGGATAGTTGCCCTTAGTTGCCCCAGGGCAACTATCAGCAAAAAAAAGTGGAGCAACTATCCTTTTTGATACGGATACTTGCCCTTTTTATTTACTAAATAAATAAGAATTATTTAGCAGTAAAACGTAATAAACAGTGCAATTTAAGCCCAAGTGCATGCAAAGAAACAAAAATTTTACTGTAATTGTAATCAGTAATAAAATTATTTAACATAGAACACTCACTAATTTCATTCTGACGCTCGTTAACGTGTCACCGCGGAAGATTTTCGTTCACACAGACAATACACATGCGTCTACTTTAACGGCTTTTGTGGCACTGAGGCCTGTGCGGGGGACACTTTTGAATGTGATCAAAAACTAACACTATCTACAAGCGTAACATAGGGTATTTGAAACTGGGGCAACTATCCCCTCGAGGCGACTATCCGGGTTTTACCCTATATAGGGATGTAACTCGAATTGCATTCTTTCTCTTTTCCCGTTTACAATAACTGTACCTTAATTAAAATATTTTATATACACACTAGGTATAGTCTGTCTAAGCTGGTATACTAGCAGGCGACATGAAACTTCAGGCAACGCTTCGCACGAACAGCTAATTCGACATATCGGGGGCACGCGAGCTAAACTACAAAAATAACAATTGAACAACGCCTAGACGCAAGGCGTACTTAGCGCAAACTTTTAATTGGAACAAAATCCGCGCACCCAAGGCGTTTTAATTAGGAGAATTTCCCATGAACAAGTATCGCGGACGCGATATAATTTCTATGCAAATTGCGTCTTTAACTTCGCATAACGCAGTTCAAGACGTTACTTCAGACGGGAAGGATGGTTTATTCAACGGCAATAAACAACTAATGGCGCCCGCTCCTCTTTTCAATTAAATACTATTAAGGCACGATGCTAATTTTCCTAACTTTCGTAAGACAACTTTCAACTATATCGTTTAATCTTATTTAAGCTATATGCGCAAATATGGCATTTTTAAATGGCTTTTTAGACTGGATCAGATCTAGTTTATCGTCATAGTATTTATTATAAAAATTAAAGCCTTTTTTTCAAACAACGTTGTAATTTGTCTAATAAGTAATTAGCCTTTTAAAATCTACACTTCGTTGTTCGTTTTTACTGAAAATAATTCAATAAAAAATATATTTATATAATGGGACACATGCGAGATATAAATTATGATAACTAGCAGTAATATTTAGGTTCCTTATTAAGTCTCTTTGTTTCCTATCGAAACGCACGTTTCTTGTAGAGTATAGAGTATGGCGTTGCTTCTCAACTCTAATGTAATGCAGGGCTCAGCAACTTCAATAAATGCGACAACATACCTGCAACAACCCAAACGCGCTGAACTAGTTTGGAAACCATCAAATACCTCTTACAGCATACTTTTTGTTGTCTAGTCGAGGTTAATTTTTAAAGTAAAGTGATAAAATTCGACATGAAATTGGCTAACATTTAAGTCAGATTTACGAGTCGTGCAGCCTTACTATAAAATGTAGCCACAAAATCTGCTCTCGTAGATGTCATAGGAGGGGAGCGAGAAATAAAATATAATGTATGTGAACAGAAGTGCCCCGGCGTTCAGTGAACATTTAAATATTTAGTATTAAATGGTTTGAGTAAGCATTTGATACGAAAACGCTTAGAATTGAGTAGAATAGAGTAGAATATAACTTTAACTATTTAATATTAAAACTAATAGGTTAAACTAATAGACAATGATTATAATAATAATGTACCTACTCATATTTTTGTAAAAGATATGACATTATTAAGTAGCTGTTAAGATATATTTCCATGTTCATGCACCTGAATTTGATGGGTACAACCTCTTGCTCTTACGATACTGTTGTATAGATTAGTTTATAATGCCGAATAGTTATGCTGCGCACAGTATGTGAGTTTCCTGTGGCCCATAAAGGAAAAAGAAGAAAAAAGGGCAACGCAAAGATTTAACACATTTGTATTGCCTGTGTGTGGATGCATATGAGCGTAGGGCCTATCATAAAAAAGCATTAAAAATTTTATCATTCATAAAAAAAATATTCCACAATTAAGGACGTTAAATAAAGGCGGACGGAGTCTCATGAAACAATAACTGAAGCATCCATAGCACACGTATACACAGACGATACACATTGACACAATAGTAAACCAGTCGCCCGCCATTACACACGCAAACATAAATACATGTCACAATTTTAATGCTTCTAGCATTTCTTAGGTGAAAATCCATGTCCTAGTCCACAATAATAAAAAAAAATATTGATACTGAATAGCCAAGTGTACAACAATGTAATAAAGTTGTTAAAATGGAAACCACTGAGTTGTGTTATTGTGGAAGAACCTTATTGTTTTTAGATGCGTATCACTGATGAGCAGTTGGGCCATCCTAGTCCAAAAACGAAATATTTAAATTTATTGAGGTAACTTATAGTTTGTCCGTTTATATATTTATATCTTGAAGCATAATTTCATCGCGAGGTAACTAACACTGATAACTGTATAGCAGAGGGAACAATAATTGGGTTTACGTCAAGTTTACACTGGATATTACAAACAATAACCAACTATTAAATTACAACAGTATAGTATTATCTCCATTGTCAAACCAGCCACGCGTAACATTGTTGGATTCTATTCGGGCTTTTACTTTGTTAATTACAGGCACATGTATTATACAATATGTGTATACGTAAACTAATTTCGAACGTCGTACGTCAATACAATGTTTCAGGCTAATCAATTTTGTAACAAAGCTGAATGTACATGCTACAGTCGCGTCACACGAGAAGGTCGTTGTGATAAGCAATTTTACAAAGCGACTCTATTTTGTTTTTTTTTAAATTCAGTTACGCTAAGTCACAGGTCATCATAATAAGTAGCTAATATAAATTTCAATATACCCAATATTGAAATGCTACAATCGAAGAGATAATTTAATGCTTAATTAAATGATTGCTACTAGAAACGTCAAGGGCTCACAGTTCATTTGCTCATCTTCATGGCACAAACTGCAATGGAATGTGTTTCTGATGAAATCAGTCATTGCTCATCCAATGGGGATACTTCTATAAGTATACTAGCTACGCCCCCGCGCTTTTAACCGCGTAAATTTCGGTCCCGTGGAAAATAGATCATCCCATAACATCCCATAGGAACATTTTTTCGGGATAAAAACTATCCTGTGTTATTCTCTATGTGTGTGCCAAATTTCATGAAAATCACTTCAACAGTTTTTGCGTGAAGGAGTAAGAAATAAACAAACAAACTTTCGCATTTGTAATAATAAATAAGATTAAGTCGTCTGGCGGATACATTTATTAATAACTAACAAAATAAGGTGTAATAGTATATGATTCCCCAATTTAATTATGTTTTACAATATTGAGAGTTGATATAATATATTTTTTAGCGTAGAGGTCAAACGAGCAATTGAGACACCTGATAGTATGTGTTCACCGATGCCTACATACACCGGCAACACCAGAATCCTATCAGATGCGTTACCGGCCTAAAATACGCTCTTTTATTGAAGAAATATTTGAAATGTAATAATATTTTATCCATTACCTTAAGTTTCACAACTAAATAAAGCTTATTGTTGCTTGCTATTAAAAGACATGTATATTCACACTTCGACCCACATTTCGTCCGATACTCGCCTATACAATCATTTAACATCGCTACTGCCGACAGGTTCTCTACCAATTTATCGTGCAAATTTACAATCGGTGATTCCATTATATCATAACTTGTTTATCGCGTGAATTTATATAACGTTGTTACGGTAGGCTGTGGATGTTCAACATCATGAGCATCACAACTCGGTTTCTTTGAATGAACAACAAGATGTCGGACCATCTGTTACAACAAATATAATCTATAATATTTGTATTAAGTCATATACATATAACAAAAATACAGATAATTATTAATTAAATAGTTAGCGATAGTGCTTTCTATTTGATAACAGACGGCGAGTTATGAAGAACCAGAGCCATCCGTGGACTGTCGAGGTTCATTAACACCCCCGAAGTCAATAGCTATGAAGATTTATTGTCCTCCTTTGCCCCGTCCCCCGATGGACCGCCTACTCACAGACTGCACGAAACGATAGCGTTGCCATCACTATTAAGGCACTCACATTTGGGCGAAAGGTATCTTTGCAAACGATCGAGAGAGAAAAGACGGCCTATAGAGGGAGGAGGAGGAGGAAGGGGGCAACGCATCTGTATAGTCTCTATGCATATGTTTTGGGTGTCGGTAGTCATGAAAAAGGCTCCGATAGCTCCTTTGCCCTCTTATGCTATAAAAAAAGACTGATTCGGCTGCAATGCACCCGTCTCCTTATTTATTCTATAAAACCTAATTATTTCGTTGTATGTAATAATATTTTTTATATATAATAAACATGTAATTATTACAACAATTGATTATTATTACGACCTATTTATAATTACTAGTGATCGAAGAACGAAACTCGATCTAAGTGAAAATATGACATGTTATATCATCGTAACTAAGGTAAATAATTTATGTAGAATTATCAACACATGCAAGACACGCCTAAACTTCATCAACGTGTCAAATGCATGGTAGTGTGTGTAATTTTTTATTTATTAAATTAAAGTACTTTATGAACATTATTATTGAAATATATTAGCGTTCTGCACTTCTCTTACACGTAAACTATAAGTATGCCAAATTTCATACTACTCCTTCAGCGCATTTTTCGTAAAAATGTACCTAAAGTTTTTACTTCATGTATTAATATATAGAACCATTACTACAACTACGTAGATTCAATCAATAAGTATTTAATCGTTTCTCACCAAATAAATAAAGCTATTAACACCTTCAGTCGGAAAAATCTAACCTCTCAGCGTCGGCGGTAATTTCTTGAGGCAGCTATGAAGAGCAATCAACTTACTTGTAGAATAGTTGAAAGCGCGCCCGTCTCAGCAAGCCACACTCGAGCACCTCATTCGACTTTTTGAAATACACCACTAACGAGGTACTTTATGCTGTTGCATTCAGAAACAAAATGGGAAAAAAAAGCAAAGGACAAGACAAAGTGAAACACTGTGTCTGTATTCAATTTGTTCACTCAAAGTTTCATTAGAATCGTGTTAATGATAAAACACGTTCTTTTAGAACAGTAGAGTATTAACTATGTCTTTTTGTTTTGTATGATCATTGTTATCACTAGGTTTATAAGAAGTTTTATTTACTTTATTAAAACTATCATATTTATAGACGGAGGGGCTACAAAATATACAAAATACTTTGTTAACCGATTCGCTGCGTCGAATATTTTCCAAAATTTATTGCGGTGTGCGCGGCGTACACATATTTTGTGACACGGCTTTTGAGTCAAACGTCATAGAAGTTGTTGACACAACTACCGTGCCACCAGCCATGTGTAAAAAAATGTATGTAAAGCTGATTCATTGAGTTATATTGACACTCAGAGGGTAAAAGGAAGATTATGTTGTTTTCGAATAGATATAAGTACTGACTATTTTTCTGAAAATGGACGGATTTTATATTGAAAAATTAAAAATTATAAAAATAATTAAGTATACTAAATAGAGATATAAGAGGCACGCAGGCCCCCGCCACCACCACGAGAAGTCGACCGGGGATTATCCCACTCCTAACTTATGGCGACTTAATTTATTATCCTACTAATATCATAAAAGCGAAAGTTTGTATGTTTGTTTGTTTGTTTCACGCAAAAACTGCTGAATCGATTTTCATGAAATTTGGCACACACCTAGATAATAACTTCCATTAACACATAAGTATATAGTTTTATCCCGAAAAAATGTTCCTATGGGATGCCATGGGATGATTTTCTATTTTCTACGGGATCGAAATTTACGCGCGTGAACCGAAGATAAAATGGTACTAAAGAAATAAATAATTGACGTGATGATAGAATCTTAATTTTTTAATTTTTTATTTTAAAATTTGACAGCAAATGCTGAAACTATTGACACAGTCATTATGATAATGATCAAATTGTTTTCCTCAAATTGGCCAGCATAAGAATTAAAATTGTTGTTCTCTTTAGGGGATACATATTTGGAATGTCTGAATGTACTATCATATTACTATAGGCTAGGCTTTTAGGGCTAAGTGATTTCTTTCTTCGATGCTCGCGTGAAAAAGTGAATCAAGTAAATAGATAGAAAAATTCAATGTCATATTTTTGTTAATGGAATCTAATAATTTTGATATATAAAGTTTAAATATTATATAATTATTATAAAAACTATGTTTATTTCCATTTTATAGCCACAGTAATGCATAATGGCTCTACCTTTTACTTGCTTATATTAGAAAGATAACATATTAAGGATATTTACAACATGCGTAACGTAACGTGGAAAGGTCGTTGGATTAACAGGATCAGTGCTCGTTATCAGAGGCCTAATTAGAAGCTTTAGAAGTTTGCTAGTTATTCTTTATATAAAAAACAAAAACGACTAGATCTACACGAAAATTCCTTAATTTCGTCGAAATGGTCATCCAACTCTTGTCTTTTACTGCCTTCTCAGTATTTTCTAGTATGTTCTAGAATCTCCTATTTGTTATTCAAATCCAATATACACCTTTTTGATTTTATTATTTATTTATAAGGGAGTAAACGAGCAGTTGGAGCCATTTTCATAATTACCGACGCCCAAGGACGGATGTCCATAGAGAGAGCATATATAAATGCGTTGCCCCCGTTTCGCCTCTTGTCAATGGACCACCGGCTACTTACACACCGCACGAAACACAACAGCATAGCTGCCATTTACGACGGCATCGTGCAAGCAAGAGGTACCTCCGCGGTCGCACCGGCCCCATTCGGATGCGTGCATTCATGCAGCGTGGCATTACCCCTTACTGGACTTTCTTTTAGCTTCTATATTACAAAAATGTAATACATTTCAGCCACTATGTGAGTGTAATATTTTCAAATCAATATCTCAATAAAATTATATCGCAGCGGCAATGAGAACATAAAACTAAGGAGCCAGATGGGCCGGCGACGTTATGACGATTACGATCGACATTCTATTGGCACAACGCCGAGAAAGGTGAACTTAAGGAAAATGGTACCATTCACAGCGTGACTTTGTACAGTCGGATGAAGAAATTGTTTTTAAATTAAAAATAATTTTATTTATTTCAATAAAAACATTTATTATCTATCATTACAGTTTCGCAATGTGATAGATGAGGCCATAATAATTATTAGAATGTCATAAAATAGATACTAAATATATTTCAAATATACCATGCTTAGAACTTATATCTGAGTCAATAAAAATTGCATTATACTATAATTATTAAATGTCGTTAATAGTCAGTAAGTTCAACAAAACAGTGTATTTTTGGAATGAAATTTTATGACAACCACAAACGCGGATTCATTGTAGGTCTATTGCATTTGTAACGTTGTTAGTTTATTAGGTTCAAAGTCTTATAATAAATATTTAGCAGATCTCATTATGTTAAGTACGTCTATTTTAGAAGCTCTATCTAATCTTCGTATTTCTATTAACTAAATAATCTCTGAGGCGTACAGAACGTTTATTTTCTCCTAACTGATTATAGGATTAAAAACATTGTAGCATGTATAATAATAATTTTCTATGAAATAAATAATATTCAAAGAAGTTTTAAATAGGGCAGCCATTAACAGGAAGGTACATCTCACACCCCCACCGCCTTAAAAGTGATGGCTGTGTCATGCGTAATGCGTGGCGCCGTACGGTTTTTCCTGTGGCTCATTGGAAAAGATGGGGTAAACTAAGGCAATCTGCATTACTGTAAATCGTACGGATGTAAATGGGTGCCGTGAGTCACAAAAATGGATCTGATTGCTCCTTTGTCTATGTAAGAAGAATAAGAGAAACGACAAGATTCTATTGTAACCATTTTCCGTAGCAGACATTAAATCTACCACATTACGTACACCGCTGTTTAAAACTTTAATAAAACACAAAGTAGCCGTATCAATTGAAAACTTGGAGCCAACAAAACAAATCTCCTTTATCCGCAGAACGCAAATAAGCTACTATACAATACAATTGAAGGAAACATTGACGAAATCTCAGTTCCAAAATTAACAGCGTACTTTTAGAGACGCCAGGAAGTAATCAAGTCCTCCAGCATAAAATGCTTTGCATCCGCCCTGTTTTATCCTGCTCCATTATTGCTCCCCATTTTATACATCCAGGCTTTGTCACATACGACTTCTTAGTAGCTTTCGTAGATGGTAAACAATTTTATTTTCTTATCTTGTAATATTAAGTAAAAAGAATACGAACGAATGGCGAACTCCCATACAATTTTTGTTGACTATTTTTTTAGCGTCTACGGATGAAAAAAAATATAGAAATTCTATTCTTTATTAGATTTGTCTTAGCAACTTCTATTAAACGAAAGAAGCTTTTAAGATATTTTACTTTGAAATTTTAAAGTGAAATTTGAAAACAGTTTATCATCTTAAAAAGATTACGAAATTTTAGGCCAAAATAAGCGACGAAATACCTAGACTAATAATGTGGACTATGTAGCACATATAGATGAAGTCAGTACATTCATATGAGCCGTCCTGAAGTTTATTCGCATGAACATATACGAGTAATCAGATGAATCGCACATAAAATCAGATAACAATTTTTTTTATAGTCGAACAAATAATAAAAGTTTGTACATGTGGGTAACACTAAAACTTTATACATGTGTTTTAAATATTAACTTAGTTAAGTTTCACTGTACAAAGTGTACTTCGAGATAAACGGTCATTACGAACGATCAACGCAGTAGTGTAGAATAGTAAAGAGCAAACAGGCCGGCTAAACGATGTACAGTTCCAATTTAAGTGTCCACCACAGCACATGACATGGCCGGCGTCCGAAACAGAAATGGGTCAGGCGACGTCACACTTATTTCGTATGTATGAGACAGTGAGTCTGCGGAAAGCGTATTTAAAAGCAGACATTTGAGTGACCGCACCGACGATGAATACTAAAGCGGACCAGGCTACGTGCATTCCAACTACACGAAGTCGGTTCTAATATTTTTGCGAGGTACAAAACATTTCTATAATTTCTAAAGAGCGACCATGATCAAATAATAGGATACGGATTAGTTGAAATTTAGCATAGATATAGATTACAATTATAAAAAAATAGTTTTTTTCTTAACCCGAAAAAAAGGTCTTTATGGAATCCTTCGTCGACATGATTTTTGAATAGTAGTATGAATAATAAATAAATAAATAAAAAACACTTTATTTTGCACCAAAATAACAATAGATCAGTACTTAAAACTATGAATGTGTAGTAATTGATAAGAAAACAATGATAAGTATTGATTTAAATATTACTAAGGTGCATAGAATGTAACATGTATACATGTTGAGAGTTTTTTAATTAAAGCATGCTGAATGTTTGTCCTTCAATCGAAATAACTCCTTGTTATCTAATAAGTAACGCAATAACGGGTAACGTATAGTCTAATTATATAGATAAATTTGTCGTTAGTGGGTACGATTCCGCGATAGATATTTTATACTATAGCCACAAAATAATTAACCGTTTAGATAAAAATTGCTTACCATAAAAAAAATGTGGTCAAAGTTCTTCAAAACGGTTGATCGATTTTTAAGAAAGTATCTGTGTACCAATATTACAACTGTATCAGAACTCACGCGGGTGCACGGAGCAAATCCAGATGTAATATACATTATTATGACAGATTTTGTTCGTCATTAAATTACTCATAAATTTCCAATCAGTACAGAGACAAATTTGTAAACTCTCACCAAAAGAGTAGAATCACTCAATTAGTTTGTTTCTAAAAAGAACACACAATCTCTGAATAATATATAAAAATGACGTATATCCCGTAGCACTCGTAGCACACGTAGCCCGTCTCTAAATACGTGTCCACTTTACAAACACCCACTTGGCGTGACCACCCGCAAAGCGCCTAATTAATGTGCTGCGGCTCCACGTTTGAGAGCCCGTATTCATCCCGGGATAAAGTACTTATTGTCTCGGACTTCAAGGCACTTAACGGCCGGTGTCTGACAGACTGATACGGCTACAACGTTTATTGAGTGTCTTCATGCCGCTTTGCATACGGCGAGACGTCAGAATAATAGTCCAACATAAATGGACGGGTATTTAGATAGTAACATTATAATTGCTGTCCATTAATGTAATGATATCAATGTGTTACTTAATAAATTAACAACCTGTTGCTCGATTTTATTATGATTATGCTATTATTAGATAGCTTAAATACGAACCTTTATTGGAGGAGTGGTTCAAATTGGTTTATAGTCTTTCTTAACCTGGTTTTCTTGCAAATGAATAATGTTTGTGCATTAGGAGATCGGCCGTTTTAACGTTTCTTGTGAAATTGTCATAATCTTAATACGAGGGTCACTCTAAAAGTTTTTAGAACTGGCCACTTGCAAACAATATAATAAAAAAGTAAGTTCTAATTTTGAAAATGGAACTCTTTGTTATATTATTGAATATGGATTTTATGCAAATGGAAAATTGACTATGTCACGTCAGCATGAATTTAACGTGAGAAAATTTTCGTGCAATGATTTTTTATGACTTTCGATGTCATTTAAGTCAACAAGAAAGTTATGATAGACTTCGATTAGCCTTTTACGATGAAGCCCCATCTTGTGCCACTACTTACAACTAGTTTAATGAGTTTAAATGGTCGTACTAATCTCACGGATGATCTGCATGTAGGACGGCTTTCTACGGCGACGACTGAAGATAACATCAGTGTTGTGTGGCGTATGATAAGACTGATAAAGCAGTGACCTATCAGCAGATTTGGACAATCTTAGGGATCGGTATGAGTCAACTCCACAAAATCCTCCATATGCCCGGTGGATACCTCATAATTTGACCGAAGCCCAAAAACTCCGCCGTGTTGATTGGTGCCGTGAAATGGTTCAAAGATTTGACGGAGGTGGCTCAAGCGCTGTATACGACGTACTCACAGGTATCGAAAGTTGGATTTACTGTTATGATCCGGAAACCAAAAGACAGTCTGCTCAGTGGGTCTTGTTCTTCGGAAAGACAGGTCATTACGCAACAATTGTTTTAGAGGATCAAAAAAACAGTTACTGCAGAGTGGTACACTAACAATTGTTTGCCACTTGTCTTGGAAAAAGTTCGGGAGAAACGACCACGCAGTAGGATCCTCCTTCATCACGACAACGCCTCGTCGCACACCGCAAGACAAACTATCGACAATTTGGCCACATCAGACGTGGAATTACTGGGTCACCCGCCGACCTCGCACCTTGCGATTTTTTTTTATTTCCGAAAATAAAAGAAAAACTTAAAGGAATACGTTTTACAGACGCCGAGGAAGCAGTGACTGCGTTTCAGAAGGCCGTCGAAGAGACCTCTAAAGACGAGTGGGCAAAGTTCTCTTCTCAGTGGTTCTATCGAATACAGCGATGTATTGATGTGAACGGACACTATTTTGAAAAGATATTATAATAAAACTAATAACTTGCTAGTTTG
>LUGF01046839.1:92169-121470 GCA_001625245.1 Calycopis cecrops | reverse complement strand
ACTTGCAAACAATATAATAAAAAAGTAAGTTCGAATTTTGAAAATGGAACTCTTTGTTATATTATTGAATATGGATTTTATTCTTTTGTCATTTGTTTTACGTTTTGGCGGCAAATGGAAAATTGGCTGTGTCACGTCAGCATGAATTTAACGCGAGAAAATTTTCGTGCAATGGTTTTTTTATAACTTTCGATGTCATTTAAGTCAACAAGAAAGTTGTGACTTCGATTGGCCTTTCACTGGCTTAATGAGTTTAAACGTGGTCGTACTAATCTCACGGATGATCTGCATGTAGGACGGCCTTCTACGGTGACGACTGAAGATAACATCAGTGTTGTGCGGCGTATGATAGAGACTGATAAAGCAGTGACTTGACAACACCTCGTCGCACACCGCAAGACAAACTATCGACGATTTGGCTACATCAGACGTGGAATTACTGGGTCACCCGCCGTATAGCCCCGGCCTCGCACCTTGTGATTTTTTCTTCCCGAAAATAAAAGAAAAACTTAAAAGAATACGTTTTACAGACGCCGAGGAAACAGTGACTGCGTTTCAGAAGGCCGTTGAAGAGACTTCCAAAGACGAGTGGGCAAAGTGCTCTTCTCAGTGGTTCTATCGAATACAGCGATGTATTGACGTGAATAAACACTATTTTGAAAAGATATAATAAAACTAATAACTTGCTAGTTGGCTCAGTTTTTGATTTTCTAAGAACTTTCAGTTTGACCCTCGTAGGTCTCTATCCAGTTCAAAGTCAGTAAAACATATTATGTTAGTGTGTGTTAAAATATAAATAATATTTAACTATATTGAAATGCTTAAAGTTGCAAAGGTACTTTACCTATATCTAGTTAATCTACAGTAGTTATACAATCAGCAACCCATTTGATGATTGTACAAACATACGCTCTTATTATATTATAGATTTTAATATCCACCCGAATATGAATGGACGGCGCATAAAGTAATATTCTCTTTGTCATAATATATAAGCTTGAACCTAAAAAAAATTATAGTTAATAATTAATTACGTAATTTCAAGAATTAAACCTGTGCTGAGCTACAACTTTAACAAAAAAGTGCTACGAATAAAGAAGCATTTGCTACAACTCTCATAAATATGTGCTACGACAAACATAATTGCGTGCTACGACTGGCATATCCATGAGCTACATAGCCGACAATTACATACTACGACTGAGAACCAGAGTGCTACGACTGTAAGATCTATAATATAGATAGCATATTTTGCTACAATGAACATCTTAAATGTTATAAAAATCTGGTGTTAGGTTAAGCTCCTCCAAAACTGTAAAGGTGGGTTATATTTTTTTTATACTATGTCGGTATGTGAAAAGGTTTTAAAATGTTTCAATGTTTTTTATTACTCATATTTTAAGTAAACCTGGTTTGTATGTAAAAACAATATTTTTTCAAAATTAAATTAATTACAAATACCACTTAAATGTGTTAGAGGTCACTTACAATAGACTTAACCGGCTTCTCATTTAATTTATAAGATACAATAAAAATACCTGTTTTGCTATAAAAATATGGTTCTTGATTCTATGGACAATAGACTAACTGCCTTACTAATAAAAAATCCTTATACAACCGTTGTAATGGTAAATAGTTATACATTGTATAAATATTTATACAACAGATATACATCGTTCTACTAATAAACTGTGTATAGCCATTGTACAATTTTGACAGTGATGCAACGTCAATCGTAGACATTTTTATTATTGGACATATTTATTTTTGGAAATTTGCTTTGGACGTTATTCTGTTTGGACATTAGTCGTGTAAACGGTTTCAATTACGGTTACGTTTTTGGCTTTATATTTTGTTTCCTGGCCATTTATAGCAAGGACAAAAGTTACTTGTCAAACATTATTTGTCAAAATAACCTATTCGATTGTGATTTTTTATTGTATTTTAATTTGTAACTATGGATGTAATAAAAAAGAAAAGGTGTCCTAATTGGGAAGATAAAGAGAAAGTGAGTTTATTATTTTTTGTTCATATTAATGAATAGTTGCCATACATTATAATGATAATATTATCCTAGCCGATTTCGGCTACGGCGGCAGTCTCTATAGAGACGAGCCAGATGCGCAGGACATATTATAGTGTACAAGTGTGCGCGCAGACACAAGTGCACTCTCTGTTCCCTCATTCTCATATTCCGATGGTTCGGCAATCCGACACGAATTATTTAAATTAATTATAGAACACAAATCTGTAAATGTTCGATATGAAATAGATGAACTGGCTCTGGAATACGGTCATCGAGTTATAAGATTTTTATAATGTGGTAAACATTATAATTGTCAATACACGCGATTGAGCTAATCTGGGCTCAAATTAAAGGTTACGCAGCGCATCATAATACATCTCCGCCATTCAGTACAAAGAAGATGATGACTCTATTAAAAGTAACCTGCGGGAAAGTTACGAAAGATGACTGGGCGAAGTTGGTCGAAAAAACCAAAAATCTTATTTACAAAGATTTTGAGCGAGATATTAGAGTTGATAATATAATTGACAAACATATAATTATACATGTTGGTGACGATGACGACGAAGACAGCATGTCCTCAAGTGAAAGCGAACCTGAAAAATCATGTTCATTTGTATTTAGATATTAAATACTTCTAAAAGAAACTCTCGCATTTGTCTTTTTCTTAAACACATTCCAAATAATTCAAATAAAATAAATTCAGACAGTCAAGTATTCAAAATCTTACAATCCAAAATAGTTACTTTTTTCCCATCACTAGTCATGACTATTTGACACATGTCAGAAACGCATTCTCTCAGCGGCCTATTTCTGTTGTATAAGGGTTGTACAATTTTACTATGAAGTTATACAACCTCTGTTCAGTGTATAAGAAAAATATTTTTTATTGGTCAAAAAATAAATATACATGTTGTATACAATGCTTATACAAAGAAAAAAGTTTTATTAGTAACACTTTAAGTATACAAAGAGATATTTCAAATAAGAACAAACTATAAAGAGCAGTTTTTACATTACTTTAATTACACTCGAGAATTCTTATTTACTTTGTGATACAAATTAATCCTTTTCAACGATACTTAGCATTTCATAGCAAGCTTTAAGTATTCACCCACAAAGCAAAGGGTTAGCGAAGGAAGAAAAAAGCCACCAGATGGAGCTTCAATTTGTTCACTAACTTTCACTTAAATATTTTTTGATGTAAGATTTCAAGAAGGTAACTTTTTAAGAATTACGATCAACAAATAGACAATATTATGCCTTTGAACGGAATGTCTCCAAAATTATAATTTAATACTATATAATTGTAATACTTGAAAGACACAGGCTTAATAAATTTTAAGTTATTTCTTTTTAATGTATAATACATATTTATTTAAAAACTACACGAGAATACTTAGAAAGTATAAAAATATAGCTCGACACGTTGTTAACTATATCGACTTAAGAAATGTTTGTGCACGACCTGTGTCCTGAAAACATCATTAAAGACATACAATAGAAGAAGCAGACACGTCTTTTATATTTGATATCTGGAGCATATAACTTTAATCGCTTCAAATGACAACTGCAAACGTAATGGGGTGACCATGTACAAAATACAAATTCCACTACTAAACTTTCCTGTATTACTTTCTTATAATTTTTTTGATAAACGCATTTACACATACATCCAGTCCAGTGAGGTGTGAGTGAGTGAATGGTAAGTGTGATACATTACGAACGATAATGTTGAGTTCTATATTATATATTTCTTTTTGTCATTCACCATCCCTTTTAACAACCCTACCAACTTCAAAACAGTGCATTGAGTAGAAGTTCACATCCTTGCCCCTGATCCCATACAGGAAAAGATCTCTTCACCCTGCTCTTAATTTTCCTCTTATTATAAGAGGGATACAAAGAGCAAACCCCTCGGCTCAATTGGATTCACATAGATTTTCTGGGTTCGCCTTGGAATACTGAGCTCCAGCTACAACAAGACTTCAAGCTTGATGGAGTTTTGTTATTGTATACGTCATATCATTTACTCTAAGTAACTCTAAAAAATCGTATATTTCAAAAATATAAATTATTATTTTTTTTTTTTTTTATGGTATATGGGGGGCAAACGAGCAGTCGGAGCCATTTTCATGACTACCGACGCCCGTTATAGACATCCGTATAGAAACTACACAGTCTATGCGCTGCCCTCCTTTCTCCTTACACAGCGCACGAATCGCGACAACACAGCTGTCACTTCACGCCGGTCTCGTGTAAGCGAAAGGTACCTCCCCGGTCGTGCCGGCCCAATTCGGCTGCATGCAAGCATGCTGTGCGGCACTACCGCTTACTAAAACGACCTATACGACGCCTATTGACTATACGACCGAAAGAATTTCGGTACTTTATTTTAATAACATTTTATATTTGATAAACCTCTTGCAATAATTTATGTACGTAATTATAACGATAAAATTATAGATATTAATGCAGTTGATGTCATTAAGAAACAGACTTTTCTATGGTAGGTCCATGAAATACTACATTCGTGGTCACCTCAAGGTTCGTCGACTAAGGACGGAGTATTCAGACAAGAGCCCTTGCATCCGGGTCTCCATTCATTGTGATGATTGCTCCGCTCTCATTATACCAATACAAGTACCTTTCAGACGTACACAACAGCCAGTCGGAAAACAAACAAAAAGTCAGCAAAGCGTTGTGAGTGTGCGGGCTTAGAGAGAATGTTTTTCTAGCCAAAAATGGAGCTTGTCATCGCTTCAAGTGGAACGTTCATCATTATCGTCACCACGAAGTCCGGTGACGCATTTCAATGCATGCTTTAACTATCATGTTTAAATGATAGTCAGAAATATGGGCAAGTGTATTATTAGGTCATGAACTCTATGGTAGCGTTACACGCACATATTATTCGTATTCCTTTAGGTCAGTCCAAATAGATATTTGACATATATATTTACTTATACATAATTATGTTATCTTGGTGAAGCCCTAACATTATATTTCACACATCACCTACCAGAAGTAATTAACTTACAGACCACAGGAGCACCACGCAACATACTTAAACCACCTAAAGTTTGAGCAACGTAAAATAACGACCAACAACAAATAAAATATTTAATATTACTAGTTTTGAGTATTACAAATATCTAAATTCTAATAATATAGTCACCGTAATAACTCACAATAGTTCACAGATGCAGTATGGAGTCGGGTTTAGTGAATGTGTGATTGTCCAGATGGAGGCCTTTATAGGCAACAGAGGAAAAATTGAAAGGGAATTATTATTGGAATACTATTATAGTAAACCAAAATATTACTTATTACATTACTCGTCTAATTAAATTATAATATACTATTCGACCCGACAGCCGTTGTCTTGTCATTATTAAAAAGTATGTTGTCATGGTAACGTGTTATGTGGCCTAATTGTCAATCCGTTATTTTACCCTATAATAGTGTATTTCAAGTCGAGATACCGACAACTCATTATATATATTGATAAATTATGGTCTAAATATTATCGGGGACTAATAGCTGTATAACAAAAAAAAAATGTCAAAATCCGTCCTGTAGTTTTGAAGTCCTGTAGAAGTGAAAGTCGCAAAGGAGACAGACAGAATGACGTCTTCTACAGTTTTATTAAATGTATAGATTTCAGAGTATAGCAGACTGAATAATTAGCTAACAAACCATTTAAGAGATAAATAGATACTGTAAAGCATTAAGTCTTATTACTCTTCTGGGTTTGTCATCATCATTAGCAACAACTCACAAAGCACGTAGTGCTACAGAACCTGTGTTAATCTCTTCATTGGCTCATCTGCATTCATGGTTTTAGTCGGTCAATAGTAAATCTTAAATGATCAATGATATCCAAATACTTTCGATTATATAGAAATAGTAATTATTATTTGTTCATAGTAACCAAGTCTTGTTTAACAAGGGCTTGCTCGTTTGTCACCATCATATCCTTTGATTAAATATCTAATATTTTGAACGCTATAATTAATATAGGGTCAGAATTAATACTCTACTGGAAAGATGATATTCCCTAGATAACACAATGATAAAACCTCATCGCATTGAAATTTATAACACCCAATAGATTACAAATCAAACATTCGGACATAGAATTCATACATGATTTATCACATAGCACATTATCACCATACAAATAACGCAAAACAAATTTACAGACGTTTCGTCTATTTGCAGATCATACCAATTACACTGATTAATGATGTATAGCAATTCGTCATTTATATTTCATTCCCAACCGATGATATATCGATCTATTTATTTTCATATCATTTTACTGTTGCGGAATTAATTCATGCGGTCGGCGGTTTGATGTATGAGCTTCATAACTTTGATACTCTGGTTATCACTAACGCCGCAATAATACGTATGGTGTGAGAAAACAATATAAAAGCTTTTCTATTGACAGTGAAACAGTAATTTTTCGCCCAATATTTATAACAAAATACACCGTTTGTTTTGTAACACAGCGTCGTCGGTTGATCAGCTAGAGAACATTGTATCTCATAAAGTGATAGGTGTATTTTACATTTTTGTGAATGCAATTCAGGAATTGTCTTATTTATTACAAGAGACAATTTCAATTAATCCTATTAATATTATAAATGCGACAGTTTGTATGTTTGTTTGTTACTCCTTCACGCAAAAACTGCTAAACTAATTTTAATGAAATTTAGTACACACATACAGGCTAACTTGGATTAACACATAGTATAGTTTTCATCCCCTAAAATGTTCCTATGGTATGCCATGAGATGATTTTCTATTTTCCACGTGGTCGAAATTTACGCGGGTGAAACCGCGAGGCGGAATAAATAATGTTTCTTATAATCAAAAACCATAACGGCATGTTTTACTAAACGAGGTCTCGAACGCAGACTTTTTCTGTAGACGATTAATAGACTTAGAAAAAGCTTAACATAATTTACACAAAGAAATCACCCTTAACTTTACTGTTAGAGTATTTAACGAGTAATTGTAATAGCTTCGCAAGAATCGCGTGCTCCTATTGATTATGTACATATTCTAGACGTTTTTACGTATTTGTTCTGACCCTTAGCCTCCCTCCCCGTAAATCTTTGTTAGGCCCCTCATAAAACTACTGACGCGGACGTGCGAGCCAGTCCATAACAAGGTCAAACGCCTGTCTTCACTATAAAGCCTAAAAATTCTTTTACGACGACAGTTGAAATGAATAGACATAAAATTATGTCATGCATAAACGAATAGTTGCAGTCAGTTCATAAGTGAAACTGATGTCTTTACAGTCACAGTCTCAACAGTCAAATAAAAAAAAATCAGTTTCGCACAACTTAATATGGTGTATTACAATATATTTATTTTTAGACATTATTATATTAGGTTGTGGTGTTACAAAACTCACGCTATTGGTTTTGTAAATAAACAAAATGCAATATTTATTAAAAATGTAAGTTTTATATTTTGATACTGAAAACAGTGAATTTAGCGCCCTCTCATCACACAGGACATAAGCTGATCTAGTTTCTGCTGGATGATTTACACTTAGTTACTTACCCATTTGCGTTGCTATTGCACATAAGTGTACATACACACACACGTACACACATATTGTATGTAGGTATAACGAGTAAGTCTAACGAGTAAGGTTTTCTTTTTGTAGATGGTTCATTAATTTCTCTTCTAATTTTGCTGTTTTATGATTCTGCTTTTTGTGATCGCAAATAAAACTTTTATTTATCATTACTTTTAAGTAAAAAGTGCAGTAAATTCAATATTCGACGTATTTCAGATTAAATCGTAATGAAAACAAAAAAGTGTTTCCACCCAATCACACTGCCGTCCGTTTTCCGTATGTGTGTAGCATCGATATACTGCCTGTTTATTCTCAGTACATTTTGGATGATGACTTGTATGTAAGAAAGAACAATAGTGAATTCAGTGCGAAAAATTATAATCATAACAGGAATACGAGAAACAGGCATAAATTAGATATACCATTTCATAGACTTAGTAAAGCAAAGAATTTCTTTCGGGGGCAATGCATACCTATGCCTCATAGATATACATATATATGCCTCAACAATAGGATACCAGTAGGGCCCAAAAACTTTCAATTAATAAATTTAAAAAAGTTGTTAAAGAGCGCTTATGTGGTAAGGTGTGCTATAAGACAACAAATTTTATGACTATACCACATCTTGGGAATAATACCCTCCTCCCAGACTGTTTCTGTACCATAATTATTGTAAATTCATAAATTGTATATCATTTATAATGTGCAATTGTATTTGTATTTTTTATATTTTTTCCTTTTTTATTTTACTACATCTCGAGGCCCGCAGAGTTTGTTTCGCCGATTCTTCTCAGGACAGTGCTAGGATTGAACCGGTGGTAGATGTAATTGTTGTTCAAAAAGTAATTTCTGCAATTCTATTTTAAATAAAACCTTTTTCATTTTAATTTTTCATATGTTTATATAAAAATAAATTACATAACATTATTATTGATTAGAGTATGCAATGATAAGTAAAATCTGAATTAAATATTAGAACAAATCAACAAAATACGCAGAGCGTTTAGAGTTCTTTTACCTCTGACAGTTCTGTTTTAGGAAGTTAGGTAATAAGTGACATCTTCTCTCATCCCATACAAAAAAAAACTGACAGGTAAACTAATTAGGGTTACCTATGCTATTATACTTTTCCCTCTTTGTAGACGTTATAAACATCAGAAATTATAACTATTTAAAATAACATCTTAAACATTATAACTTTATTTTGCTAAGAAAATACTGTGTCATAAAGATCAAAATCGTCTATAATCATTTTATTTTTTAATGTATTATTTATAGGTGTTATTATATTACAGAATAGGGAAACAGCAGTGTTGCTTTTCTAAATATCGTTGCTGTCTTATTTTTAGTTATAGATGATTTTTTTCATAAAATATTTTTTTTATTATGGCATAAAATATTTAATTTGATTTTTATTTACATTAATACTCTTCAATTTTAGTTATTATATATTACAAGTCTATGTATTACAACAAAATAATGGCATATAATATTATCCTTTCATTCTTATTTCTAATGGGGAAATCGTTAAAAGTAGTCATGGCCTTTTTTGACCAACCTAACCACAGATTAATAAACTTAAACCAAACGTCAGTTGTAAAATAACTCTAAACGCACTATACCACAACTATAAATTTTTGATTAAGAAAAAGACCAAAAAATTTCGTACATTTTAAACCCTTGTCACTTCAGTAATTGAGTCGTTTTTTTTAAAGCTCAAACTTTTAGACTCTTATATTAATGCGGTGGTTTCTACGAGACATACACTGTCCTCAAAATTTCACTGACATCAAAGCGTTGTGAAGGACTATTCTAAAAGAGCAAAGCGGAAACGCAAATACCTGACGAGTATCAAAAAGAGATATTTCCGCGCTCGCCGTGGCCCTCGTGCAGTAAAAATGGGAGAACCACTCCTCTTGTGACGTCATACTTACCACTATAACAGCCTATATGTTTATTTGTGGCCAGCCTTGCATAAAATATTAATTATCTCAATCAAAATGTTGAATATATTTAAAATTATCAATATACGGAATGTTTTCGTTGGTTATTGACCAACGAAAACATGGCACAAGTGCAAATATAACGTAAATTTTATAACGTATATTGTAATTGTTTATCGTTGGCTATATAAATTAATGTAGTAAGTAAAAAAAAATATTTTTCATACACAAAATATATCACTTGATGATAATAAGTGATATTATCATAATAGACGCACAAAAATATACATTAAATATATTATTAAAACACCTTCACATAATAACTACCGTTTAGCAAGTAAATAGGAAGCTTGGTCTCCCATATATTGTACATTATATTTATGAAATTAAGTAATTTTCATAATATTATGCTACGTTATTAGCTATCCAATATGGTCATCACTATGGTCCAGCAGACCGCAACATTGCATTAGTACAAATTCACTAGCCGCCGTGCACCGGTCCCGAACATTAGTTAACTAGTATACACGACCGCGAGCAAGCGCTGCCGATGGGACATAATTATCCCAGCTACTTTAGTGTGAAATTAATTATTCATAATGTGAACTTGCCCAGAGCAAGCAGCTACAAATAGCCTGTGGCACCCACCTCCAGCTTTCGAATTAGATCGTCCCTTAGGGTGGGACGTTACAACATAAACCCTTTCCATATTAGATTTGTAAAGCAAATGCGAAAAAAAGGACGCATGTGTTTCGTATAAATAGAAAGAACGCAACAAAAAATTTACTCATTTATAAACGCTGAATTTTTGCAACGTGAATTCTTTTGCATAGTCATTTATGTGTATATTTTCGTTTGCTACAAACGCTATTTAGGCGAAACATCATACATATAGTTTAAAAGTAACTCGAAGTGCAGAAATTCGTTATTTTTATCAGTTATGTCACCATGTTTTGTTTCCTGATTTGCATCAAATTTGTGAATCAATTCGTGAATGTTGTTAAATAAGAGTTTAGTTAGTAATAAAAGTATAATTTAGTTCATCCCGTCTTACTAGTTATTACCTGCATAAAATATAACCAAGGGAACCATCCATTTTCATATAGTCTACAGCTTGGCTAGGGATTATGTCGACGAATCCGTTCGGATGAGATGCGATGAGTGGTCAAATAAAAAGACAAACAAATAAACAGATAAACAGACAAACGGACAAAATTAAAAAAAAAACTGTTGGAACATGATGAACCAGAACACAACTATTCTGTTTCTTATATTTAGATTATTTACTTATTTGCTTCCGACACGAAATCTATTTATGGTACAACTATGTAGAGACTATGTTAGTGTTGCACACACTAACATAGTCTATATAACATATTATATAATATAAAAGATATACAGTTTTGTTTTTCCCTAAAGCTAAAAAGCTCCGTTTGTTTTTCAAACCACTCAAACGCCATTCGTATTAGAGCAATATACGCACTGTACTTCAACGCACGCTCACTTGCATCTTTAATGGGGTCAATAAACAAATTCACCACTCCCGATAGGTGGCGGCGCTAACGCGGCGCGTGTCAATTCTGCTGCGAAACAATTATATGAACAAACGGCATGCGCCATTTACATAGAGGGGCAACGTGGCCTCGGGTGAGACGCGATTAAAATCCCCAAAATATACGTCAACGTGTTGACGTTTTGATGAGGCGAAATAAACGCTCGTGGGGGCGAGATGGTGCCCCGGGGAGCGCCGTGCTTCCGGGAAATAATACTAATCACCGCCCTACTGCTTTTGCCGCGTAATGCTCCTAAACCTCACCTCAGGTCCGACATGAAAGCGCGATTGCGCTGTCGTGATACATTTTCGCCGAAATCGCACAAAAATAACAGACGTTTGAATCAATTGTCGCAATTAATCACTTTCTAAGATCTATTTTATTTTATATTTTAACGACTTATCTCGCGTCAGTTTTCATAGCAAGCTTTCTGCTAGTGGAATGTTCTTTTATGATCAGAATTTTCAAAATTCTCCTACAAATAAACAAAAAAAATCCCTACAAATAAACGTTCGAAACGTTATATATTTTATCTAGCTGCGCCCCGCGGTGCCACCCGCATAAGTTTCGATCCCGTGGAAATATCGACAAAATGTGTAGCCTTTGACCCGATCTGTTAGTAATATTCATACAAGGTTTGAAGTAAATCTATCCTTTTGAGTTCAGCCTGGACATACCTACAGACAAACAGGCAAAAATTCTAAAACTACATTTTTGGCCTCGATACCGATTGTAGATCACGCCCCAAGTATTCTTAAAAAATATTTAATGTACAGTTTTGACTTTCTTGCGATTTTATTATATGAATAGATTATCTAATTTCTCTCCGTAAAAACCCAACTGGTTATCTAATAATATGAATATTAGAAAAAGGAATTATTTGTGTGTTACTAGTTTGCATTAAGCGTATTATGATAGTTTGATTACCATCATGATAAAGCTTAGTTCATACGGCAAAAATAAAATTTGTTTGATAATCATAATCGTATGACCAATAGCGGGCGAATCAAAAATGATAAAAAAACCGTTGTATATAAAAACAAAAAACTGTTATATCTAACCAAAGAGAAAATGCTTAGCAAATTGAATTCTTACGAATCATATGTTGGAGTTAGTCTTCTTGACTCTATAATATCTTCCACTTGATCTCCGTTGAGCAGCATAATATTATCCCGTAACTAAATCTTAAAGATCATTAATCTTTTCTAACGTTAAGTCAAAGTAGGCACGCGAACGACTACACATGTTACAATATGCTTTATTCGAAATATTTTCTATCGCCTGCACGGACCAGCCAACGAAGTTAGTACGCAAACAATCAAAAGCGTAACAAGTAAAGTTTAAACAACATCAAAAGCCCGCCTAAATCAAACTGTTGCGAGTATAATGGAGCCGTCAGTGTCCAACACCTCGTCATTGGCACAAGGGCGCCCATTTAAAACTTTCCGTACAAGTGCAGACTAGAATTTATAAGGTCTGGTGCACGTTCCACCGTTACGCATATTTTATTTTATATTTTTGTGTGAGCCTACTTTAAGCGATTATATTAATGTTGAACTACTATACGTTTTATTTCTTACCAGTCGACCCGAGTGCATTTCATTGAGCGTTTAAAAAAAAACAATTGACGAGCCATTACATTAGCATTGCCTATATTGTTTAATGTGTCTTAGTATTAATAGATAAATATTGATGCAGAGGTAAGAAATATTTCATTTTTATATTATAAGTATAGACAAGTAGTACACAGATTTTGACCGCCATAACTGTAGGTGCCAACTGCTAAGTAAACCGTTATTTTTTTCCGGTTACGTATTTTGTTGTAATAATCCGGATTATAACTGCGCAAATTTTCCAAATAATGCAAATGTTTATGAGAACGTCATCCACATTCTCACTTCTATTTCTAGAACATCAATCTCTGATTGTGCCGATGTTTGTGGCCGTCAGTGAACACCAACAAGACAATGATTGCTCGTTGTGAATAACAATGTTTGTAGAAAAACATTATATAGATAATTTACGTTCACAAGGTTGCTATTGTTCGACAACTATGTAAAATGCTCAGATAGAGCATAATACCACTGTCGGAGTATAAATAACAGAAATGTATTATTCCGTTGGACCAATATTAACTTGGTGTAACTTTTTGAAATAAGGATTTCTGACAACTAAGTCCTCTAGCGACCATTGATATGAATAGTCGTTACGTTAGGAAACTATAACATAATTCGTTAAATGTTTCATTTCTGTTACATTCAATTAAGTCCTACTTGTTCAACAAAAGAATAAATTGAATATAATATACCTACAAGAGAGAAACGACGAAACACTTCTTCACGACTATTTCAGTGATGAATATTTTACATAATCTCTTGAGATTTTGAAAACTTGGAAAAGAATAAAATATATTATCTTTATTCAAATCAAAATAGATAAAGTTCAAAATATTATACCTATTACAATGATAACAAAATGTAATTCATTTCACACCTCGAAAATAATGAAATAGAAATTTACCTGCGAGCTTTTTGTTATTATAAACCTCGATTTTCTTTTTTATCACTTTTGAGTAGTTAATAATGGACTTGTTGATTGATTAAGTATTCAGGCTTTGTAACTTTTAGACACTGACATTCAAGCGAGATCTCAAATGTAATATGGCTTTGGGTTTGTAATATAAATGGTAATAGTATTATCACTGAGAAATTTTATTTATTATTAAACTAATATAGTGTAGAATATTTAAACCTATATAATATTTATTTATTTTATACAGCTATATTCTAAATACTAACAATACTAACAATAAAGAAAACTTACTAATTTTAACTGTCTTACTATCTATCTATCTATCTTCAATTAGCCCAGTTTTTTTATGTAGTAAAATATGAACAAATATTTTCATACACGAATATACTAAAATACAAAGTATTTTACACCCGTGTACCAAGCTATAGTGTACCAAATGTTCGTGATGTGTGTCGCACCGTCGCACCGTCGAGGCGTCAAAATGTGAAAGCAATTTAAGTTTAAACAATGGATGCGGTTGCACCCTGTTACCGCACTTGTCATATACCTTAAACAACACCCCGTACTCCGACCAGTAATAGCGTGTCATTTTTGACAGTAACTAATGACTGCAGCTACCGAGTTGATATTCAAACTATCAGCTGCCCGCGTGCTCTCGCGTCATATAGGCACGTGTTTATATGTACTTTGTACTCTTAATTTGTACAGTATATTGAAGGATAAGTTTGCCTGATAAGAGGATGCAATTATTTTACAAAATGTGTATTATCGACGGATATAAAAAATCCTAACAATTGAGTCTGATTAATCCTACTAATATAATAAATGCGAAAGTTTGTATGTTTGCTTGTTTGTTTGTTACTCCTTCACGCAACTACATGGGCCACCATGATATTATATTATTGGTTGTAGTATATAACAACAAACAAAATGAGACTATAATCTAGGGGTTTTATCAATAAGAGGGTGTAATGTCTATATTAAAAACATAAATTATTGATTTTAAGCTAGCTCAAAAAATAATTTTTAATGGTATCTACGTACCTATACAAGGTAGATAAAAGCGAGAGGCATTAAAAATAACCACATATTTAGTGTATCATTTCCAGGCTACACAACAAAAATCAGATCAATCGGAGCAATAGTTTAGCCACAGAATTTTTTAAATTTTTTTTCTCACTTCGTACACGCTGTAGGTCAGCTGATCATCGACTATGGGCGGCCGAGATCATTCACCCCGTGCGAGGTTAGACGCGCCGGTACAAAGCATGATTAAAATTTTTCGCTATTTAACTTGTTTGAAAAAGTATTTTTGTATACTTGTCGTAAACATTTTTTAATAGTTTCGGATTAACTGTAGACACTTGTAGAATATGTGGTTTAATTTAATGCCTCTCGCTTTTATTGAACTTGTATATTCTTTTAATCGAAATCAAACTCACCACTATCTGCGCTCAAAAGTTAAGAATACGTGCAAATAAATTTGAAAATAAGTACCAAGGAAATTCTTATATGGAATATATTTCAAGATTGAACCCGCTTTCAATACACCTACATAAGTTACCGAAAAGGACAGGCAGACAAAGGCGACCATAAATCTTATGTAAATCGAGTGCAGGTGTCGTGATTCGGTACAGCCACATTTCAAGCCGTCTCTACTAATGTGTTTACCCTATTATACCAGGGAGTTTTACCGCGAGATCCGCACGACCTCCCATACGCCGTATATTCGGATGGAACTCTCAATAAATCTTAGCAAAGACGTTGCAATAGTAGAGGCCTATATATCTGGCAGCCCCAGTCTCCGAGTAGATTTTGGACAAACACCGCGTAGTCGGCGCGTTTGCATTAAATTTTATTACTTCCCCGCTCTTGTAAATTGTAGGTGTAATATACTAGAGAGGCGCTGCTAAAGTTGAGATACATTTTTCCTTGTGGAAACGATAAAAATGTATGTTTCTGAGTGCTCCGAGCTTTTTGGGATGTTTACGCCTTCAGTTATGGAGTATTTGTGCCATTGTGTGCCCGCTGTGCATTTTTTATGTACGTGCTTATTGGTACACGCCATATTATTAGTTTTTTTTTTATAAAAATATATTATTACCTTACTAGCTGGTGGATTTGGTTTCCACAAGAGAGTGTTCTGACCGAGTTAAGCTCAATAGTCCAAGATCAAGATCAATGTTTCCGTGTACATTTATGACTAGCTTTTACCCGAGGCTTAGCTCGCGTTTGTAATTTTCTTTTAAATTATCCATGTTATTTCCTATACCTCTACATATACGATGTTAAATGATTATACAGGTCTATGCTCATTCTATGTTATAATTTAGTTATTTAGCTCCTGAGAAATCGTGTGGAAAGATCAAAACGTTGAAGCTACGTAATTATTATTACGTACATTACTACACTGGGATGAACATAATATGATGGCAGATTACTGTTGGAGTAGTCAGGAATGTCCTAAAGACATCCATCGGAGAAAATCTAGGAAGAGAAGTTTTTAACCTGTTAAATAATCTGTTATTCAATGGAATTAAATGTATGAAATTAAATGTTCTATTGTTTTTTAATAACTTTATTAAATACTTTTTAAATTATTTACCGTTGTGAAAACTCGAAAACTACACGTAGCATTAAAAAAATAAGTATCAAGTTTTTATCAGGGTACCGAATGTACTTGGAATCAGTTTTACTTTTAGCGGCACCAAAATCATTGTAGACCTGTGTTATCGGTTGATTAATTTTGCCGTGAAAGCGTAACAAACAAACTCACATTCACGTTTATAATACCTATTAGTAGGGATGGTCAATTATTTTGTATTTGGGTCAAACAGTCAAATAAGCAGTTGGAGCCTTTTATCTCAACTGGCGGCCATACCTACATACCTTCTCGTACACATGTACGGAAGGTGCCTTTCCCGGTCGTGCTGGGCTAATTCTGCTGCAATGCAGCAGGACACGAGCTCTAATTTAATACACCACTTCTTACGTACATTTAACGTGCGTTCTATACCGATGGAGGAAAATTACTGTCAATTTCGTACTCTTCCTAGGCGGAAACGAAAAACAGCGACGATATGTTTATTAGTTTATTTTCGAGAATGCGTTTCCCTAGGGGTGACGCTAGTGATGGCGTGTTTTTGCTCGTTTTCTGTTCATGGATTTACATTATTATAATAATTAGCACTAAACATTTTCTACTCAATCGTTATTAAGAGGTAGTGCCATATGCATGCATGCTTGCAGTGAAATTGGATCTGAACGCAGCATGCAACAAACGCAGCATCTGCATAAACTCCATGCGGATGTCTAGGGGCATCGGTAGGCATGATCCGACTGCTCGTTTGCCGCCTTATACTTTATAAAAAAATATATTACGTACACATAGCGAAAAGCCGAGAGTTATTTTTTACAGACGGCCTTAAACAAAATGATCAGATAGTGCTGTATAGTGTAGTGTGCGTAATATGTAGTGTTTATGTACCTATTAGCGGTAACATCGCAATTAATACTATTACTTATTTGAAATTCCATAGCTACTAGTTACTGACGCTCAAGCGAACCACTCACTCAATTCTAAATCAAACTTAATGCTGGACATCAGCTCAATCAGCTTTAATATGAATATTTGGTGACTGCTACGTGAATGTTGAAGTTAATTATACATTCCTCACGCGCCGCGAATTCTATGCCGTTGATTAAGTGGGGCTCCGACTAAATGAATAACAAGCTATAGCGTTTAGACAATCCATGCTAATTATACTCTGATAAAAAATCTAATCAGTGGCCGAATTTCATAGCTTAAAATATTGAATGAAAAAGAAACGTAATTTACTTTACAACTTATTTATATTTTTATTGAAAATCATTCAAATTATATAGAAAACTTTCACAAATAGTGATTAAAAGTACCAACTTTTTAATAATGTTGCTATTTATCATGATTAAAAAGTTTGTACTTTTAATGTGTGACCATGTTAGCTGTAAATCTTCCAAAAAGTCGGCATTATAAAATATTAAAAAACCGTGATAACGACGCCGCTGACAGATCCGGGGAACACCGGCATAGGCGGCCAATGGAGCCTATGGAGTTTTAATAAATATTGGGTTATGCCAGGAATCCCTCACGATAGATCTGGCGGCAGGGCATTTCCCACGAAAACAAAGTAAAATACAAAAAAAAGTCTTATTATCATGTGTAATATTTGTGTTAATTTAATATATCATAATAATGCAAATTTAAAAACGAATAAGAAACTTAAATAGTCTGATCCAAACCTTCCTAGATTTTTAAATAAAATAATACTAATTTATTATTAAAGAAGATCACAACACCGCTTGCCCTACTTCTCCATAATGTTAAGATAGACGTCACTGAACGCGTAGTGCTTATATAATTAATCGTTTCTAACACCGTAGGAACGTTTAATTGAAAAAATACAGCATGATTTTTATTTTCTATTTAGATGTGTAGATATAAAAATAAGAGATAAAACCTAAAAGAAAGGAAAAAAAAGTGCAAAATTGTATGGACCATAAGTTTGTATCTTGTACAAGACACGAAATATAACAGTTTTGATCTTTGAAATTCATATGTTCATCTTAACCCCATGGTCATTTTTCATTTTTCCATGATATACAATACTACCAATGGCTGATTCATACACTTTGACGTTTTAAAATAATACGACTGATGCCATTTGTGAGAAATAACATTTAAGCATAGGCTTAACGAGTCCATCCTTACAAAGAATACTACATGTTGTAAAATTATAAATAGACCTCATAATGCACGTATAATCTAACTTATTTGGCTTTTAATGAAATATAGGTATATATATCTCTCTGTTTTGTTAATGTTGTATAATGGTACAAGACAACACCTGAAATACACCGTCTCCTTTATTCACTATTTTCAATTATTTCATTCGAAAAGTAAAATAAAGAAAGTGGTTAAGTAATGTTATTTCATATAATCTCTTGCCGCTTAATTTCTATAACAGATAACAACGACTAGTCACGTTAAGCCCGTACACGACTTAGCACGGAGTCTTTTAGAAAATCTGTATTATATAGTATTTTAGTAACAATAATTTATAAATCATTAAATTAATACTGTCACAATTATTGTTTATAAAATACTAGCTGCGCCCCGCGGTTTCATCCGCGTAAATTTCGATATCGTGCAAAATCATCCCATGGCATCCCGTAGGAATATTTTTTCGGGAAAAAAACTACGCTATGTGTTAATCCAAGTTACCCTCTATGCGTGTGCCAAATTTTATTAAAATACATTCATCAGTTTTTGCGTGAAGAAGTAACAAACAAACAAACAAACACACAACTTTCGCATTTATAATATTAATATGACTAGCTGTATCGTGCGCGCGTTGCTACGCCAGCAACAGATACGTCAGTATGGACTATCATAGCAATATATAAAATTAATTTGACGTACCGACAGCAGCGCTATCTACCGGATCCAATTGTATTTTTTTAACATCTAGGAAACCATCGAAATACCCATGTAAAATTTTAATCCAATCGGCTCAGCCGAAGTTTACCCGTTTTCCGATGGGAATGAAGCATTTTCCTGTGGCAAAAATAGCCTATGTTGATCTGTGATAATGTAGCATTCAAACGGTGAAAGAATTTATGAAATCGGTTTAGTACTTTCGGAGCCTATACGCAGACGCACACGCACACGCACACACAAAAAATCTTTCTGTTTTATAATATTAGTATAGATAAAACCGTCGATATTCAAACAATCGAAGTAATATAATCAAATAGTATAACGTGGTAACGACGGTTGCAACACAGCATGGAATTATTCCCTTTTTTTTTAACGAGAAAATGCTTTTATGCATCCTCCAACCGGCTCTGGGTGAGCCGGAAGGGTGTGTCGGACTCGGCACTGAGGCCTTAACCGACTAAAAACCACAGTGAGAATGGAATTACTCCTCACTTATCTCAGAGGTATACCAAATATATTTTATCAAACCAAACTTAAGTATTATAAAAAAATGAATGAGTAATAATATAAACATCTTTTTTCTAATAGGAAAACGGGCAAACGAACAGATGACTACTGCCGCCCATAGACTGGATAGATCTGCAAGTCTCGAGGCTTTGCACGCGCGTTGCCGGCCTTTTAAATATGAGTAAGATCTTTTCTTGAAGAACCCCTGGTCTTATCGGTTACTATTCCTTTGAATCTACATTTCTAAAAATATACAATATTCGGGAAAAGTCTAAAAGTATTTAGGAATGTCATGAACATTTTTAGATTGTTCCAGAATGTCCCAGAAGACAAATTGGCTCTTTGCACGACACTATATCCGATTTTAATCTAGAAATAAAAATTCCCATTTTCACACAAGACTATTATACCAATTAAACAATGTTTTAGAGTACCGCATAGCCTTAAACACTTCACGAAATAAAAACGCCCGAAATTCTTTGAACCAGTTAAAAGTAAAATATTCATCGGACAAAACGTAAAACAGGTTATAATAGAACAATTTCGCTGGACGCGCGGTAACTTAAAACAAAGCAATAGTATTTTTGGAACATGCATCAGCTAGAATTTCCCCCGGCTGCTCCGAATAAACTGGCAACTGTAACCAGTCCGGGGCGGGGAATGGGGCAAAATAAAAACGAAAAGGTCACACACGCGAATATTGGTGACGCGACACGTCGAAAAATGTTAGCCCGAAACGGGGAGAATGTACTTTTACGATTTTCCACCGCCGGGAGAACAGCGGCGACATAAAAATGTATGCCCAGATGCAAGGACCAATATAATATAAGAGTTCAGAGGATATGGGATTTTTGTTGCGGCACTTAAATGTTTTATATAAAAATGTGGCGTTGTTGAATATGTATGATCATCTTTTATCTATCAACTGCTGAATACTCAGTGTACGACGACTACTCTCATATATTACAACGATCAGCACCCGATGGTTTCACCCGCAAAGCTTTACTATTGGCATGTTAGTACATATCAAGTCTATGACCTTAACCTACAAGCGTAACACGAAAAGAATTACGTCAAACGGACCAGTAGTTCCCAAGATAAGTGCGTTCAACAACACTAAGTCTTCACTTTAATTATATAAGAAGGTACAGTCGATTGGCTCGGTGAATCTTATATCGCAAATTCGATGTTTGGCCGGCACTTCAGCATTCCAAACGTGGCCCCTGGTATGTTACCAGACAATAAACCGTGCCATAATTAGTTACTTTAGTTTTCATATAAAAGCAATTCTTGTATATTCATAGAATACGCTCAAACAGCTCTAAACATTTGTATTACATTTTATATGCCCGATGCCCGTAGATATTTCTAATTAAGTTATTCTGTTTGAATGTCCTCTGAAGAAAAAAATCGCAGTTTTAAAGAAGAGTACCTAATTTCATTTTATTATATACCTATTACCTACCTATATTTAGTTCCAGTGTTTATTTAAGCATGCTCTTAGCTTAAAGCTCTACGTCAAAACGCCCTTAATTTGTATATTATTTTGATACCTGTAAAGCAGTACCATACCCATTGCAGACGAACGGTACCTGCACGACCGGGGAAATGTCACGAAGAAGGAGAGAAACGCATCTATATAACCTAAATATGCGAATGTCTATTGGCGTCGGTAGTCATGAAAATGGCTCTGAACTTTTTGTTTGCTCCCATATGTTTTAAAAAAGAAACCATCACTTACTTATTAAGTACTTATGCTATTGTATGCTAGATAAACATACTGTAATAATGTCTCAAGTGAAAATATGTCATACAAATTGTTCAGCGTTGCGATGAATTCATTCGAGCCGCATAAAATATTGTATTACCAATTTACGGGGTCCATACGCAAATTGTCGGAGTGTGATATCACGGACAATGGCTCATTCATTCGGACCGGCACAAAGCGTACGTAACGAGGCCGTGCCGGATACGAGCCGGTGACGTGAGCGCCGCGCGACGCCACCGACGATATTTCCGCCACGCCTCGGCGGCGTGTCGCGTCAGCTCTAACTGCCCGAGATGTCTAACTTGATGCCATGTTACAGTAATGCGTCGTTTTCAACTTACACTTCTTTAATACGAAATCGTTGAAATTACAAGAGATTTTTTTAAGACTAAAGCTGATGGGTTTTTGTTAGTCTGAAGGTTCTAGTACAGGGTTTCTCAACCAGTGGGGCGCGCCCTCCTCGGGGAATGCGGCCAGTTTTAGGGGAGGCGCGAAGCTTTTGATAATTAAGGTGAAAAGGAAAAATAAATCAAAACTAAACTCATAAAATAGAGTGTATATGGAGGTAGCCATATTTTATTAGGGGTCGGGGAGGAGGGGGGGGATCATGAAGGTTTTCTCAAGTTGGGAAATCCTGTTGTAGTATAAGGATACAAGCGAAAATCGGAACTACTCTACTACCAGCAACTACTCCGAGGCATTATATTATTAGTTAAGGCAAAAGAGCAGTTGGAGCCATTGTCATGACTACCAAAGCCCATAAACATGCGCTTAGAGTTTATACAGATGCGTTGTCGTTCATCCTCCCATCTGCATGGATCACCGGCAACTTACACACCACACGAAACACGACAGCACAGCTGCAAATGTAATTTTTTTTATAGCATATAGCATAGGAGGCAAACGAGCAGTTGAGCCACCTGATGTAAAGTGATCACCAACGCCCACAGACATCCGTAACACCAGAGGTCTAACAGGTGCGTTGCCGACCTTTGAGGAATTACACCGTTTAGTACCCAGCACCGTTTGTGAGCGTAAAGAGATTGAGACCTAAAGTTAACAACAAAAGAGATTGGATAAACTTATTGGTATTTAGTAGAACAAAGTATAAAATTAGTTAAATTGCCTATACCTTATTGTTTTTATAAACAACATTTCTTGCGAAAGGTTTTAATAACTAGATAAGTAAAGAAATACAAATATTTAAATGAAATATCAAACGTCCCCAAGGTTAAATCCTTCGTGCCCGTTTTCCAACCTGTCCCCGAATGTTACCATGTCAATGTCTCACAACGGAAATAGATCGCGATGCAGGCGACTGGAAGCAGGTGTAAATCCAAAAATAACGTTTATAGCACTCGCCGCAGTTTCGAGACGCTTGAGTAATTATCTTTGAGCGCGAAATATTTTCTTCATATATTTTTTTCGTAGGAATTTCATTTTTTGGTTATATTTAGCAATGACGATGCATTTACAAATTAATCTTTTACAAAAGGCAACCTAAATCGCTTTGTAGAGGCCATGAAAAATAGAGCGAAGAATGACATTACAGTGACTGTGGACTTCCTTTTAATTATTATTTTCAATTATATTTACATATAATTACAGTCAATATTATTAGATTTATAATAAATGACAAAATCAAAATGGGAATATTTAGTTACTGGTTGCTTGTAATCTTAAGTTATAAACATATCTAACACAATCTGTTTTACGGTATATTTATGTCCTTCAACCAACTATCTACAAGTAATAAAATAAAATAGATGAGCAACAAGCTCACCCACAGAAAGATTCTCAAGGTACTATAAAAAACAACTAGACCTTCCTTTTCCTCAATAAAACTACTGTTAACTTTAATTGAGTTTTATTTTTTTGCATAATGTAAAATCACAACATATTGGGAGAATCTTTATATAATCTCCTAATCGTGTTCTTATCAAACGAATTATATATACGTAAAGTTAAGAAATGAATACACCTCCATCACGTTTAGCAAACCCTTAAATAATCTTAATTTACCTGTCACAGATAATAATATAAATCAAATATTAATATTCAGGTCAAGGTGTAATAATTTAGCTCAAATCTTGATAGTTCACGAATTTAATATCTGAATTTGCTATTTAGATAACAGTGCTTTTATTGCAATCGCAAGTTGCGCATCTCTGCCAAGTCGGTCGCGAGGCGCGTATATCTTGTGTACTACGCATCATATAGAACGCTGTTTTACGATCGCGCGGACAATTCTTGTACAATTAATTCAACACTAATGAACAAACTACTGACAAATTTTATAGCGTGCCATTTATATTGTTGGAAGTTTCTTATCTTGCGTATCCGAGCGACACTTTTACCTTATCACCCTAGTATTTTCGTCTCTTTCTGATACATAGCCGCCTGGTACTACGGAATTTTATGACGTGTAAATCACACACAATATTTCGTTATTTTTAAATCAAGTCAATATTTTGGAAAATTTATTGTAATTGGAACAGCTTGATTAATCTCGTGCTATTTGATCGAAATTTCATAGCGAAGAATTTTGGCTATGAAATTTCGGTACATAGGCATATCGCAAACACCTTTTTCATCTTTTCAGGTAACACTGACTTGTGACATTGACAAAGTAAAGCTCACGTGAAAAGGTGAAAATAAAATCAGAGTTGCATGTGTTGTTGTTAGGCCCTTGATAATAGAATATAGACTTTATCTTCTATGTAATTGGGTTTGACATGGTAACTAAAGTGAATTTACCTAAAAATAGAGACGATTATTATTTAATTTAACTTAGTTGAGAATAGAGATTATTGATTCACTGGTTCTTAATTTTCTGCAGAACGTTATTTACCTGAAACAAAAAAAAAATTAGTCATTAATAAAAAGAAAAATTATAACAAACAAAACCGTGACCGCAAAATCAGAGCGAGGACTACAATATAATCGAAAGGATGCGAAACTATCCAGCCTCAATAATGATATAACGAGATATGCGCGAGCCGAATCCTGGAGACCACCTTCTCTTTTTAAAGACGAACTTTAAGAAGAAGAAATAGCTAAAGTGTTGTTTGATTTATTATAATATTTCAGGAGGATGTCGTTTATATAAAAAGCACTGGCAATAAGTCAAAAGAATAATTAAAGATACTTCGTAAATATAAATGTTTTAAATATAGCTTTCTATAAAAACAATGTAGAATTAGTTCTTTTGAAAATGAGTCGACGCGTTTTATAAGAAGATGACTAATAAGCTTAGCTTATTAGTAGGGAACAAAATGGTGCACGATCATTATGATAGTTAATTTTTGGCGGTAAACCACCAAAATCTTTTATTGAAGCCGGAAACAGTCCCGTCTTGCGTCTTAACCAAATGCATACGAAAACTTGTATCCAGAATAACAATAATTTTATTCCTATTTATTTCAGACACCAGTATAATGAAGTGTAAATAAGAATAAATAAGAATAACATTATTATTCAAAATTTGTATATTCTCGCATGGTTAACATGCAAGAAGAAGCCAACTACCATACAAAAATCACCATTCTTCTTTAATGTTATGTAATACTGTTTTTCACGGGATATTGTTCTAAACCAACATATTGTAACGCGAAGAACAAACGACCATTCGCCGAGGGACACATAGTGTGACGAACATTTACAGGCCAAAGGACGATTATCTATGATTCGACGAGCCTCTGCTCACCACAGACCATAGCTCGAGGCTTCATTGTTCCGCGTATAATTATCCTTATAATCGTACCTACATTGTCTATCTCTATGATGACGGGGATAAGGTTTAATAGTTAAACGTTATTAACGCAAGAGGTAGTGCCAGCAGAATTGAGCTGAGGAGGTATCTTCCGGTCACACGATACCACCTAAAAAGTGATAGGCAATCGCGTTTTGTGCAGATTGTGAGTAGCCAATAGACCATTAAGGAGATGTGCTGAAGTAAGCAACCTAATTGTATATGCGAATGTTTATTAACGTCGATAGTCACAGATGACGTGTTAATCTGCATAGTTTATAGCATAACAAGAAAAAACTAAACTATGATAAAACAATAATAAACATCGTAGAGTACGTAATGTTCATCGTACGTTTTCTTAATTTGCCAAAAAACTGTTAAATGTAAGTACAATAATAACTTAAAATGAGTAAAAAGCATGAGAATAAAATAATCGTGTATAAAAATAAAGACTCATTTAATTTTCATCAGGAAAATATAGACGTAAGGAAAGTATGAAGCGGAGTGCTCTTGCGTATAGCGTGTATGGTGGTCCTATTTAGCGAATATTTTCTTGCTTGTTTTGCAGGTTCGCCTGTTGGAGGGGTACTGTGCACCTGTTGCGGGCGTCGACGCCGGCTTGCCTAATCCTTTCGGAGATGAAATAAACAGAGCATTGGCTTGGCTCAAACGGTGAAATATCTTCTCACTTTTCACTGATATTCGCTGGCATGTTTTGGAAAATTCTTTGGACAAACATACAATATTTTTAGGCAAACCAACGCCAGTTTAATGTTCTTTTCTCTGTTTCCATCTGTCCTCGCTACATTATCTTTAATATTTTTATATTTTGTAAGAGATAGGACCATGAAGGTACTTCATGGTATGTAACACATTATGCTATAGCGTTTAGTGCTGGTTGGGCGTTACGAATGGTCAATTGGAGGCGAGGAATTATGGCGGGCAACACGTCTAGCAATAAAGATGCCAGCAGTCGTCATGCAAGGCCACGTGTGGTTACCAAAGTATTTCGATATTAGTTTGTCCCCATAAAATATAAAAAGTTAAGGGGAATGCAAACTTATTCAAACAAGTAGTTTTAATACATTACTTGCTACAAGATGATAATCGTATATAATCAATTTAAGATATTCGGTAACATAATATTTTTAGGCTGTACGCACACTAATTTTACCACACAAATTTCTTACGCTTGTAAATAAAAAACGTTTCCTATCTTAAGTATGGTATTTTCATTTTTAAATTCTGTGAAAAATATATAAAGGAGGGAGAGGTTAAGGATCGTAATTGTTATACAAGGGAGTTAACAAGGTCGCCTTTAAAACTCGTCAGCCAAAGCTCGAGTAGGCAATTACCCTATTGTCACATCCACTAAATAACTCTTTGTAACATGTGAAAGGCTGAGGAAACAGGGGAAAAGGTGCGTAAGCGGAGGGGAAGTGGAGACTTGCTCGTCTTATAATGGCCATAATTATTAATATACTTACAAAACGATTTCATTTCAAACGTACTTACTTTATTGTTCATAAATATAATAAATGCACATGACTTACGTAGCGATCAAACGAAGAGTGAAATTGGTATGATGGCTTATTTCAGTCCTTGTTTATAATAATTATCCAATATTTCGGCTATTTATTATAAAAGATAGTGAATAAAGTTTTTGGAATTGAGGAAGTCTTTCTAACTAATTGCCCTGATTTAAAGACAAGGCTAGACAATCGAATGATCGTCTGGTAAGAAATAGTAGCCAATGTTATCATGTGACGGAACGATTTCAGTTCAGTTGTATGTATTAAACGGTAGTTTATTTTAGCGAGTCGTCCTATCATAGGCTAAATATTTCGAAAGTTATATAGTCAATTTTAATGTGGTTCTTACCTATCATTACTCGTATTAACTTATTCTAACCACAATGTTTCTACAACTGTGTATACCGTTGTAAATTATAATTCCTAAATGCCTTTCCCATATATCGTAATTATATCGCTTCCAACACGCCCTATATCCTTATGGTTACTATACTAAGTGCATATCATATTACGGTCAAACCTTTTCCCGATACACAATAAAACTTGTCCCTTAACAATACCTAATTAATATTCCCAACAGTCGTCAAACACCTATCTCCCTGTAAAATCGGATACTTCGAGATAATACCATACACAAACTATACACGAGATAAGCGTGTTTTGACCCCTCGCCTTAATTAAATCTGACAATACGGCGACTACAATGTACGCATCAAAAAGTATGTAACTCTAGTACATAATGGCATGCATTGAAGCCCCTCGTGGAGGGCTACCATTTTGTTATAATTGATTTCCCTTTTTACGGTTCAACGGTCGCACCCGACGTGCTTCGGACGAATTGTGTAAAATTGGGGATAGAAGGGACCATATATTTATATTATTCAACATGGGATACACTTTTTATGGACTGAGAACTTCCACAGTTAGTAGGAAAATCCACGCTATCCTCAAACAACCCGTAGATTATCCAATATTTTGACAGTCTATTGTATTATGTAGGGCTATGAGGGAAAATGTGTTGCTGTGAAAAATATTTGATATATTTTGTGTGTTATGTTTTGTTGTTAGACCATAAAGATGTGTGATAAATAAAATCATGTTTATACAGTGGATATAAATACGGGGAATAAAATATTGCGTGTGATTTTATCCCTCATATTTTTTCATTTTTTTCACATCTTAAAGTTTTTAAACAGTAGGTAAACTCTCCAAAATAGTAAAAAAAAACTGTAAGTAAGAAAACATGTTTAATTAAGGTATCTTCTAATGACAATTAACTTGTGTAGCAGTGGATAATTTTATCGAAGGTGTAGGTAATATGTGAGAAAATTAAATAGAATAATGGAAGTGATAATTAGGAAATGTATGTGCATAGTATAAAAAAAAAGTCTTTCGATATTTACCAAAGCCCACAAACCTCCGCGTAATTGTAATGTAGACTTATTGCTTCTCACTTTCCCTGCCGCATACGGTATAAAAAACGACATCGGGATTATACATATCTAGGTATCACTATGCGGCGGCACAATAAATTGTTTTTAGAATACGAACATGGAGTATACAGTCAAACGTATCTACCTGATCAACAAGTAATCTCTTGCGGCTCGCAGTGATAGTGACGCAATCGCGTTTCGTATGGTGTTTAATTATTCCAGGTGAGTCCAGAGTTAAAGCATTTCTAATCTTTTAAAATCAAAATAAAGTTCATAATATTTTGAATACCATGATATATTGTTTCATTCTTTGACTACCATGTGGTCTAGTGCTATGTATGCCTAGCTACAGACTGTGAGGTCCCCAATTTGAGCCCCGAGTAGGACTAAAAATGTTTAGAATTATTAAAATTTTTCAATTTCTAATGTCGTTTTAAAGTTACGAATGGCGCGGTTAGACCTCAGTACTTTGAAGATCACGTGCTCTATGTCATCTGTCCTGCGACTAAATTTTATCCGATCGTGTCATACTACCATCACAATGAAATAAAGAAATAGAGTGAGGGTGTAATTATGTCTGCGCACACACTTGCGACACTACAATATGTCTCGCGCAAAAGTCGCTAAACACAGGATCATCGTAGCCAAATACCAGCAAGAATGATATAATATTGCTTTTCTATACATTATATTAAGCGCTTTTCACACACCCGAAACGTATAATTATGACTTGATTTCACCAATAACCTTCGAACAGTCAATTGTATGCAATCCTACGTGCATTACAGAGTCGACGGAGCGTTCGGCGCTGATTCAAATAAATCATTCCGTGTAATTAGGCGGTTTAGTGTCGTCATTCACCTGCAACATTAGCGTCGTTCGGATTAAATATCATAATGTATTGGGACTATTAAGATAGTAATATCAGTGATTTGTGTCTGACAGGCAATGGAGTGAATGGAACTGCCCGTGGGGTATTCTAACAGAGAACAACATGTCATGGTAGGTCTGAGAATCTACGTCTACATTTCCACAGGACCGAAACTTACGTGGGTGAAAGCGCATGGCGAAGTAGTCCTACTAATATTATTAATACGAAAGTTTGTGTTTGTTTGTTTGTTTGTTTGTCACCTATTCACGCAAAAACTGTTGAACCGATTTTCATGAAATTTGGC
>LUGF01046839.1:72384-90841 GCA_001625245.1 Calycopis cecrops | reverse complement strand
CGCGACAGCACAGCTGTCACTTTACGCCTGTCTCGTGTAAGCGAGAGGTACCTCCCCGGTCGTGCCGGCCCAATTCGACTGCATGCAAGCATGCAGTGTGGCACTACCTCTTACAAGTCTTTCGACATTTACCAAGGTCGATAAACTTCCGCATAATTGTTATGTAGACTTATTGCTTCTCACTTTCCCTGCCGCATACTGTATAAAACGAAGAAAACCGATTATATCTAGGTATTACTTTGGAACGGCACTATGAAATATATAAAATAACAAAAATAAAAATATAAAATTTTAGAATACGTATGTGGAGGTTACAATTAAATCTATCTTACCTGACTAGCAAGTAATCTCTTACGGCTCGCAGTGGCAGTTACATAATCGCGTTTCGTATGGTGTTTAATTTTTCCTGATGAGCCCAAACAGTCAAAGCATTTCTAATCTTTTAAAATCAAAATAAAGTTCATAATATTTTGAATACCACGATATATTGTTTCATTCTTTGACTACCATGTGGTCTAGTGCTATGTATGTTTAGCTACTGACAGTGAGGTCCCGAATTTGAATCCCGGGTCGGACTAAAAATGTTTAGATTTATTAGAATTTTTAAATTTCTAATGTCGTTTTAAAGTTACGAGTGGCGCGATTGGACCTCCGTAATTTGAAGAGCTAGCACTCTGTGTCATCTGTCCGGCGACTAAATTTTATCCGATCGTGTCATACTACCATCTCAATGAAATAAATTTTGTGATAAAAAAATTTAGTGACACAAGTAGGTACACCTTGTACTTGTGTCTGCGCATAGACTTGCGACATCACGCGCAAAAGTCGCTATAGACAGGATCATTGTAGCCGAATATCAGGAAGAACGACATAATATTGCTTTTCGTTACATTATATTAAACTATGTTCACACACTCGAAAGGTATAATTATATATATATTATGACTTGATACCACCAATAACCTTCGAACAGTCAATTGTATGCAATCCTACGTGCAATACAGTGCAGAGTCGACAGAGCGTTCGGCGCTGATTCAAATAAATCATTCCGTATAATTAGGCGGTTTAGTGTCGTCATTCACCTGCAACATTAGCGTCGTTCGGATTAAATATCATAATGTATTGGGACTATTAAGATAGTAATATCAGTGATTTGTGTATGACAGGCAATGGAGTGAATGGAATTGCCCGTGGGGTGTTGTAACAGAGAATAACATGTCATGGTAGGTCTGAGAATCTACGTCTACATTTCCACGGGACCGGAACTCAGGCATGACGCAGATAGTCCTACTAATTTTATAAATAAAATAAGTTTGTATATTTCTTTGTTTGTTTGTTTGTTACTCCTTCACGCAAAAACTGTTGAACCGATTGTCATGAAATTTGGCACACACATAGAGAGTAACTTATATTACCATATAGAATAGTTTTTATCCCGAAAAAATGTTCCTATGGGATGCCATGGGATGATTTTATATTTTCCATTGGATCGAAATTTTAGTGAGAGTAACCGCGGGGCGCAGCTAGTATAATATAATAGTATAATTGTATTGCAGCCATTCAGGCCTGCACAATATTCTGCTACAAGCTTTCTAGGAGGAGCCTTTTGATCACTACCGAAGCCCATTAATATCCAAACAATTATGCAGAAATTATGTCTATATTTCTTCCTTCCCTACAATGGGCCAGCTGAAACACTAACCTCACGAAACGCGTATCCTTTATTCTAGGTGGTAGGTATTACGTGAGCTATAGGTATTTTCACGGTAGTCCCCCAATTTCGCCTATCATGCAGCATAATACTGCCTCCTACTAAACATGCGCCGATGATAAAAACAGTGGCTGAATAATAGTGCGGAAAGCGAACCGCCACAAGGTTAAATTTTCGAATGTAAAGGTAGGTGCTTACATAACTTGAAAAACATTATGACCTAATGACACGGCGCCCCACAGCTCCGATATAATACGTTTAAATCGGTTTTATCGTAATGAGTGCTAACAAATTAAAAAGAATGGCTATTTTATTCCTAATTTAAAATGGCAATAGGGAGCGGATAGCGCGTACTGGGTGCGTTTTATGACCGCCAGAGGGCGCTAATGACATCAAATAATTCGCACTTTAAATGTAAATGATGACACACGCCGACCCCCATACCGGTTTTATTAAATTTCGGCAGCGGCGCGCAAGTTCGGGACAATGTTCTTAAGAGATTTAACTAGATTTTCTAATTTTAACGAACATAAGTCTCAACTTACTCAAATTAAAACCAGCTGCGTAAAAACATTTCCTACTTTAATGTTCTTTTGGAGAAAAACATAAACCTGTGGTCTTAACCGCCACACGGATGATATTATATTTACCTCGGAGGTACCTCTCGCATATGTTTATAGGAGTATACAACGCTGATCCTCAACTCTTACATTAATAATACATTTAATATAGACACGTACATTATATTAAGCGTTAAATAAATTCATTCCATCCCACCTAATCTACCCAATTTATAATGCAGACGTTATATACTAGACAGTAAATAGAACAAATACATAATGAAATATAAATTAAATCAAACTGTTTAAAAACAAGTTGGATCAACAAACTTAGGATCCGTATTCAAATAGGATGCAAATTTCTTACAGAGTTCAGGGGAGCAACAATTAGGATCCATTAAAACAATAGGAATTTAAATCACATTCAAATTTCGCACTTCGATTAAAAGCACCAAGAGGTACGCGAATTTAAGTGCACAGCAAACATTGGTACTGGCCAACTCCGACCCGTAGTGGACACCCAGTTTACTGTGACCCCCAGCGTGGCGCGCGAACGATTCGATCAGTATCACCGATTTATATGATCGAGGGGGGCGGCATCTCAGAATACGGTAGCCGTTTCATGTGATCCCAATTACTATGTGTAGAGAGCCAAGCCGCTTATGCAAATGACGATTTCCCGCGGACACGTCTAATGGGTCGATAGGGTAGAATGGGTGATGCACTTTTGCAATACCCCACCCTCTCTGTTAATCCAAAAAAAAGGAAAAAAATTAGTAATGCAAAAGCGAAGTGCTTTGAGGGATTGCAACCGAGTTTAATCTAATTATTTTTTCATTTTACGCTAATCTCATCATTGCACGATAAAAAAATATCACCACAGTGAAAATAAGAAATGTACATATTATGTTCTTTAGTCCTACTATGTGATACAACTGTCATGTAGGAAGTAGCAAGGAAACTATTCAAAGACAAATTAGTGTACATAAAGATTATTTCATGTTCAGATTTTTTCAGACACCATTCGATAGTGCTCAAGGTTTTTTTTAGTATTATCTTTAAAATAAAATAAAATATTTATAGTGAGTTGTTGCTAAATAAAATCTAAAATTTGTATGAAACTTATTTAGATTCAAGGAAATCTTCGATAGTGAATTAATTAGTCTTCACACTCAGGTGAAGCTTCCTATCGAAGTTTTGCGTGCCAATGATTATGTAATGTATATCATATTATTGATATCAATGAAAATATTTCAATCTATAACATCATCATCAAATTATCAACCGTAAACAGACAATACAGAAAACATTATTTTTCAGCTAATCCATTAAATTACCATTCGTACATAAAGTGTTTTGTACACATAAATAATATCATGTAGGAACAAACGATATGGGATGTATAAACAAAAAAGTATAACCAGCTCTCATATTATTACCCTCGTATCAGTTACAGCAAACAGCCATTCAATATAATTGTTTGTTCACAAAATATTCCGATATGCGAATGCGAAGTTTCCAGTTTTTCAATTTCATCCTCACACACCTACGCACGCACACAAACATATAATATAACATTGCTTAGATTGCTTTATATGATTGACATATCTCTGCCAAAGGACCGAAATCGTTGTCTTTGATCGAGTATGTTAAATTACTTTCGGTCGACTTCAAAGAGATACTTTTGCCTTTTTGAAGAGTGAGGTTATTAATTTGATTGTGTATCGTCTATCGGTGATATCAAAAGGCAATGTGTGGTTTACTTGGAGTATAGTACTTATTCGGGAAAATTTACCCAAACATCAATTTATTTTATTTGTATAGGTAGATTTAAAATATTTTATTTTTATGTGTCTACAGTCACCCATAGATGATACTCTTTAATTAGCTACCTTTATCCACTTTGCAATAAAGAGAAATATGTTGAAGTAGGTAACATCTACGCCCGAAATAAAAAAATAAACTTGTGAGGGTAAAAAATAAGAAAAAGTGGCAGCTGAATCTAGTTATTTCGAAGAGATTAGTTACTTAGTCAACGACGCGACGTGTATAGCTCTATAAAATCCGGGAAAAGATTATTATCATAATATCGACAATCCACTACTACACAAACTTCCATAATCCAATTCATTAATTAAGGATCGGAAGGTGACTTATCTGTAGTCATTAGCATTGATCATCGAGGGACGTAGTTAATTTAGGGGTCAGAAATCACCGACAGTCACATGAATAATGTATAAACCCCAGTCGAATTACACTCACATTTAATTACGAGCGACTAGTTTGATATGTGTTGTAGTATTTTGGCCACCTCTCATAATTTTTGTAAGGACTTTGCCCGAAAGTGGAATGTCAAAGTGGCCATAGATTTTTTTACGGAGCGCAAATGACGAAGGTGATGAAGGTATTCACGACTTTACTTCATATTATGAGACTGTCATAATATGAAGTAAAGTCGTGAATACCTTTCTATTAGTTTTATTATTTTTTTTTGTTCAGCCTATGTTGTCAGTTTTATTTTACGCAGGAAAAATCATCGGTAGATACCCGGCGCCGAGGGAGGAATTAGTAATGACAGCCATAATCCGGCTGTAGGATTTTTACCCATTGAAACCCCCGCGGTTTCCATTTTAGACATTTGAAGGGGCCGTGGGGAACTTCAGAACAGTCTCGTCCGCTGAGTCCATGCCCACTTTAAAAAGTATGCAGACAATTATCTCGTTCGTCATCTCATTGTTAGGCCAATCTCACAAACTACACGAACGCTACGCTACAGCTAAGCTGTTTTTATGTGAGCGAGTGGTACTTACTACGTACACGTACAATCGTGTGAGCCAGATTGGGCTGCAATGAAACAATAGCACTACCTCACACTAACGTGTATCTCACATTACTAAGCCTAGTAGTCTAAAGTAATTAAGGATTTTTCTCGTTACAATGGACTTAGTAAACACTGCCAAAATAAGCTGCCGCCGCTGCATATTGTGCTGACACAAATAAATCACCCATACCTGTCTGCAAAGTCTCGGTAGAAATCAAATACCTATTCTACGACAATAGCTGATATTCTTTTAGTTATTCATGAATATAAATAGTTAAAGAAACACACCGTAAATAACCAGAAAATCACTAAGTCCACGTCGTGGCTATTCAATCTTGTTTCACTTCACACTACAGAACGCAACGTTGCCAAAAGTCGCGAAACGGCACACACGTTATATTGCTTGTAAAGAGCGTGTAGTTGTGAATGAAAATAAATTACGTTGTCGTGTCATCTAATGTATATGTACTCGAACATGCACTCAACAAATCTGCAGCTTATTCCTACAGTCAGCGATTAATCTTACATCACATAGCGACCGAAAACGAAAGCAAAACAATTTAGACATTGATATCTAATGAAATTAAGAAGCATCATTGTTGAGAAACAAATGGGAAGGGCGTGAAAAATTGGTAGCTAAAAACCTTTAAGTTTTTGTAATCAAGCTTAATTATATAAATAAAAGTTGGCCAGGCATTTTTGCTTGTTGTTTTCACAACAAAAATTTTATATACAACTAGCTGTGCCCCGCGGTTTCAACCGCGATTAGTTTTTAAAAAATCCATATAAACTTCAACACCCTATTTCACCCTCTTAGGGGTTGAATTTTTAAAAATCCTTTCTTAGCGGATGCCTATGTCTTAACATCTACCTGCTAAATTTCAGCTTGATCGGTCCAGTGGTTTGGTCTGTGCGTTGATAGATGGCTATGTCACGTTTGAGTTTTATATATAGATAAGAAAAATCTACTATAGATTATGGTAAGTAATAAGATAAAAAATAAAAATTTGAGATAAATATGTATATTATATTTAACTTTTAAGATAATTGTTTTATTTGCCGTTTAAGTTTCAACCACAGTTGCGAGGTCCCGAGTTCGAAACCGGTTTTCTTTGCAGTATAACTGAGAGTATATCCAAATCTGTACTGAAAATGTTTTGTGGTCTAATAGTAAACATGTTCAAGCACAGTAGTGAGGTCCCGGATTCGAATCCCGTCCGACCAAAAGAGTTATTGAGATTATTCAATTTCTAATAATAGTCAGGAAGTTGGCTGTATTACACCCATCGCAGAATACGTTAAGCCATTAATCCTACGTCTGATATCTCTCCGCTCGTGTTGAATTGCCGTCTTATCGGAAGAGGTAAATGAGGGAGTAGACGACTGCACTTGTGTCCGCGTAATCATTTGTGTCCTATTATACCTCCTGCGAAGATGGATCACCCCTATTGAGATGGGCCTCCGCAACCGTAATGCGACTAGGACAAGATTATTGTTAAAATCACACACAAAAGAAATGACAACAAGCACAGAATATGTTATGGATATCAAAACGACAACCTAATTAGCGTTATTATTTTTAATTTAACGTCTTTACTTATCAAAAGATAGCATACTCGTAGTCAAATTACTGTACATTATGGAATTAAAAAAGACGACTGCAGATAATATAAAATGCAAACTAATCTACATTCTACGTGATCCAGAGAAATTTACTAATTTAAATATATAAAATGAATAAAATTTTCTTGAATCATTTCGCTAATTGAGAATATATTTAAAGAGTTCAACAATGCGTCCAGTTGCCAAGAACTACTTAGAGTAAGTACAAAACTCATTATAGAACGTCGCCCTTTGTTATAAATTGTAAAATCGTGATGTTGGGTTCGTTCGTCTCGTTTCTGATAATATTGCCAGTTGCATATGGATAAAATGATACCACAGCATGCTGGAGCAGATGAGGATAGTATAACCTAAGCAGAGAAGTTTAATTCAGCTGATAGATTCACGCATTATTGGCGAATAATTCTATGAAGAAGGAAGAAAATTTGTAACTAAAATGAAATCCATCCCAAGAAAACCTTCCATCCTTCCAGAAGTAATAGAAATCAGTCAGTGCTTTAAGGGCGATAGGACACACAAGACTTTTACAGTTGCATTTTAGAAGGGAGAAAGCTGGCGAGACCGATACAAAAAATCACATATCATCAAATTCAAAATTCTAATTCGGTTTAAGTGAAACCTTTTTGTATTTAAAAAATAAATATCATATGACCTGTTATGTCATTGTAACTACGGTAATGCATGTATTAAAACAGTATAATTCATGCCACATTGAAAACATTTACGAAAAACTAATTGGGGGCGATGTTAGAATAGTACTATTAGATCACTTTTCAAGATTTTTAATTATTTTTGTCTGTTTATCCGGGCTAACCTTCGAAACCACTAGACGAATTCGAATGAAACTTTTTGTGGTGTATAGATACTAAGCCTGGTCAATATCAAAAACACTTTTTACTACGATAATCGCTCATTCCGACGGGAAATCTGAATTTCGACACAGCAAGCAAACAATAACAAATCACTTTCATTTTAATATTACTACGCTACGCGAACGAAGTCGCAGGCACCAGCTAGTCTTAGATAAAGTATAAATGAATTTGTGTATTAAATCAATACAGTTTTACTTCAGTTGTGTGGTCTAAAGCACACATTTTTTTATAATTTGTACTCATGTGTTATCTATTTATTTTGATTGGCCTACAGAAAATGTTATATGTACACAAACAATTAAAACGCCTAATATATGATTAAACGACATCATCAATATAACATAGATCATTGCTGTTTATCTGCTTATGACTCAAAAACTAATCACTAAAAAAAAGGAAAACACTTTGCAAAAACAATTACCCGTTATTGTGATTTATAAATAAAGATCTCATAACAATATTTGTGCGGCAATAAAGCTTATTTAATAAAATAATTCTTGATGATTTACAACACCACAATTTTGCACCCTTGTCGTCATAAAACAAGATTATCCCTTATGTAGATTAGACAGTGCTCAGGGATTCCAACTGTATATCATTTTAATGTACCTAAAGGGTTGAATCTTGAAAGCCAAAGGTCCGACAGTGTACGCTTTTCTGAATATCTTTTTAGTAAGTTTTCCTAAGAGATCAAGATTATGTTTATTAAATAAACTTTATATTTTTACCATACAAGTAGGTATATTTTTTGGCCACATGATACAAGCGGGACGGCTACGCGAATGCGTTTTGTGCCATTTGTGAAAACATTGAACAGGAGTCGAGTGTTGAGTACGGAGGTGACTTAACTAAATCGACTTGTGTTGCAAGTATTAGACATCGGATATATCATAATATATAATTATATTTTTTTTGTGTGCGTGTGTACTCCTCTTAAACGAGTGGACCGTTTTTGACGACATTTTTTGTGTGTTGAAGGGGACTTGATTAAGATTCGTAAATCTAACGGGTAGCTAGTGTTTGATATATTTTACAATCACTATTATAATATAAGAAATGTTATCAAAGTTGATGACCGAGCGTTGCTCGGTATTTAATTGTAATTTATTTACTAAATCTTAATACCCAAAATATTCATGGCATGTACGGGAATCAAACATTGCCGTTTGCTGTTAGTACCTATAACTCACTATTTATACCCGCCTCGTAACTATCTCAAACTGTCTTCGTATCGAAAGGAATTCTTTTCATTTTCTTATTTTCTCTGGATATTTAAGAGACTTTATCTTTTATCTTAATCAATACTTAATAATTTAAGAGAAGTGTTTGAATGCCAATATACAGCGGCAGCCAAAAAAAATAGTTGTAGTATTTTTTTTAAAGAACATACAGTTTAAAACTTTTCCATGTTGTTCCTAATATAAATCAGCATAACAAATGAAGCGCACGCATGGTTTCAGGTAAGATTTAGGATATTATTTAACAAAGAGAAAACTCGCTACAATTAGAAATGGCAACCTTAGCACAAAGCGGTCACGCGGCCGCCCCCGCAGCCGCCGCAACAAGACATGTATATGTTATTACGAAATAATGGAACGTCCTTAGGCTGAGGCTACACTTTGCAATTAAACGAATTATTTTAGTAATGGATGAGATCACGAACAGTGTCCGTTGATGATAAGCTATACCTATAATTATTATAAATAATATTATCTTACGGATAAATGAAGCGCCTGGCAGACATAAAAAAATAGAGAGGCACAGACAAGAGCCTAGCTGCTCTTCATTAATGTGTTATTAAACACATAAGCCAATGGTTATGCGTAAAATACATTCATTACATATATCAATACCAATGTAATGACTTATGCCAATACGTTGCCCTTCTATACTTCTGGGAAAGGCATTCAATTGCATAGACATTCATTATGACAGAGAGAGCGGTATTTTCTTAGAATGTATCGATCTCTTTTTGTTGGAATATAGCAATTGCGTTATTTGGATTCTATCTTTTTACTATATATATTTTATTTATTTTTTTATGATATAGGAGGGCAAACGAGCAGCCGGAGTCATTTTCATGACTACCGACGCCCACAAACATCCGCATAGAGGCTATACAGATGCGCTGCCTTCCTTTCTCTTCCCACCTCCATGGGCCACCGGCTACTTTTTGCTCCTACTAAACGCGACAGCACAGCTGTCACTTTACGCCAGTCTCGTGTAAGCGAGAGGTACCTCCCCGGTCGTGCCGGCCCAATTCGGCTGCATGCAAGCATACAGCGTGGCACTACCTCTTACTATATATATACTATATTTTTATAATATAAAGGGACAATGTATTTAGGTGAGAGGAAATGTTGCATTGCAGCGGAATAAGGCCGGCACGGCCGGAGAGATGCATTTCTCTCGCATGCCGCAAAAACGACAGCCATGTCTTTCGTTTTTCGTTTAGTTTGTGAGTATCTGGTGGTCCATTGGCGGGGAGAAAGAAAGAACGGCAACGCATTTGCTTGACAAATATGTGGATGTCCGTGGGCGCCGGTAGTGAACAGAAGGCTATGGCTGCAAGTACTAACAACTAGAACCTATTATTCCAATATTATCTTTAACATGTCTCATGAAAACAAAACCTTTGGTGTTACGGATGTCTGTGGGCGTTGATGATCACTTTAGATCAGGTGACGCAACTGCTCGTTTGCCTCCTATGATGTAAAAAAAGACAGAAAACTTACCCATTTTTACAGAGTTAATTACTCGTAACAACTATCACTGCGTCATGGGAACCAAAACAGGACAGTATTTTCATGGAGGTAAACCTCACAAACTGCCGAGAGTGTTTTGCTATAATTTCACGTTATTCTTTTTTGTTGACACACATAGACATGATACCTAGGAACCCGCGTGGCCTCTAGATCGATGTCAGTCTCGACACTTGTGGGTGCAAATTGCAATACCGACCAAACCCCTGAGGGTACCTTCAGCCGCTATAATTAGAGGGTTCAGGATCTGCAGGCAACATGATTCCTCCATTTTTCTGGACATATTACTAATAAGTAAGTAATAAGTGGTATAAGGAGATAAAGAGCTGCATATTCCCTGTATTCCCTTGTTGTGCGGATATTTATGAGCATCAGTAGTCACTAGACCAAAGACTACCACTGTTCGTTTGGCCTGAGACACATTTTGCGTATACTTGCATGGCATGCGAAAAAGAAGTATGTGTAATGTAGCTCCATCAATATAATCATGACTGACGAGGCCGACGATGACTTCTGTCTCTATGATTTCAGCCCCAGAAAGGGGAAAATGAATTAATAAGAGGGCACTTAAAATTTTGAGGAAAGTTAAGAATATCACTTTAGAGAACAGAGAGGCGGGTAGGATCAAGGGTCGTGGTGGGTAAGTATCCTTTTGTCCATCGTTGTTATGAAAAAATAACAAGCTAGCTTTACGAACCCTATTATGCAATCGAAGTGTTATCAAGCGCGTCGTGGCGCTGCACGGTCAATTTGTCCCCGGACTCCATTACAGGTGAATTATATCACGGTGTAATATAACAAAGTGCACCGCAACCAGCGCATCCATGGCAGCGTGCTTTATTAAAGAAAAAATAAAAGGCTACTCTGTCTTATTACAAGGAGCAACACTATGTTCTTTCGTAGCGTAAATAACATTCGATGGGTCTATGTAGAGAACGGTAGTCAATTAGCATAATACTACGATTTCCTCGCCCTTCAATGACATCAAAATAAAATAATAAAAATACTATTTTTATCTTATTTCATAAATGAACAAACTTGGAAATGGTTGCGCGCACACTATTATGCAATCGAAGTGTTATCAAGCGCGTCGTGGCGCTACACGGTCAATTTGTCCCCAGACTCCATTACAGGTGAATTATATCACGGCGTAATATAACAAAGTGCACCGCAACCAGCGCTCCCATGGCAGCGTGGTCTCTCATTAAAGAACAATTAATGTGAGTCAGAAACAAAAAACCGCACAAGCCACAGGCCGCTCCGTCCTAATGAATGTAGTCATACGTTTTATTAAAAGGGGCAACATTGTGTATTCGTTCAAAACGTTATTTATATGGAGCTAAGGACGTAAATCAAAAGAGCGCTTCTGTATTGAAGCCTTATTTAAAAAATGTATTTTGTATCTATTAAAACCTTTCAAAGTCCAGTTGAGTTGCATGCCAATTACGGGAAATATGACTTTATACTGAAATATACGATTTTAGTGAAGCCAACTAGTTTAATGTTAATATTACCCAGGCGAGCCTTTTCCCAGATTTTCTAGAAAATGGAGTTTATTTTAGCTGACTCCTTCCTAAATTACAAAATGTATGGGTATCGATTATATCTTTTTTCTTAAAAGTCAACGATCAACTCTTTTTTCTTTTTATCGGGGCTGCTGGACTTATGTCCAAAGAATAACGGCAGGATTGTATGGGACTCCCGTATCACAAATTCATAAGCATGTAAGTGCTTAAAGTAGTATGTATTTGGTACATTATATCACCTATAACCACACCTTAAATTATCAAATTTTAAGATGTTAGCATTCATAAGTTATTAATGTGTTTAATTTACTTTGTAAATTAATTTCTCAGGCATTTGATTGACAGCTTTGACACTTACCTAGTAGGTAGAGTGCTCGCAAGATAACTCTGCGCGCGACTGGTGGCGTACTTAATGTTGCCAGTTTAAGTACTGAATTTCACCTTTCACCAATGATGGGAAGTTGGGAACACAACCACAGCGATGGTTGTATGCAACTAAACTTATGTTCTTATAGTTGATACAATTAATAGTACTATTACCAATGATATTACAAAAGAATAGATATGCTACGTTAATAGTAAGCGGCGTTCAAATATTGTTCCGTTGTCTACAAAATGACAAATCTTGTTAAATTTAAAATGACAAATCAAATTATAATAAACGTCAACTTCGACTGCAATAGATAATGCGGAACGTATGTAAAAGCAAGAGATAGTTATATTTTAAAATAAAAATTGTACTCAAAGACATCACATTTAGACAAGGACTCTAATACGTATGACACAAAATCTAGTTGAGATGTCTTCTCTAGTAGTACATATAACTCGATGACTAAGTGTACATTATTAATATTTACGTGATATTAATAATTATCTACTAAAAAAAAGTTAATAGCATATCCAGATAATGAGGGAAGTTTAATTGTTATGGCAGCCTTAATAATTACCTGTCAAATAAGCAATATACAATACACCTGACATAAACGACAAGACAGCGGACACGAGTTAGTTCCAATTTCGGCCGCGCGCAAAGTTATCTTGCGCGCACTCTACCTGCAGATAATGACAAATGATTTGATCTATGATAGTTGTCAATATCAATTGTTGCCATGTTAAATAATTATGAACAAATGATCTAGTAAATAGTTTTTTGCATAATCCATGCTTAAACAAATGGAAGTATTGTATTTTAATTATTAAAAATACTCATAAATACAGGCAAAAAAATCTTAACTTAAATTGAACTAAACAATAATAGGCTAGATAATAGCTTTTTTCCAATATTTTTTTATTTTACAAATGGCCAGTTTTGAAAAAACAATAAAGCCTTTTTACGAACTTTTAAAATTAAAATAATTACTTCTAAATATTTAGTTCTACTTACTTTATAAGTGTAACAAATTTAATGGCGATACATTAAAAACATAATTTCAAAATAAGCGATACTGATCTTGCCGTTTTTCTTTACACTCTTAAAAGGAGGATGATTTTCATTGGACGATCTGTCAAATCTATACCTATCACAACATCGATCGTAAATCTGTGGGGTTGTTCAGTCGACTTCAAGCTCTAGACACCATATAAGTCACTTAAAGCCTACAGTAACGCAGAAAAGTTGATTTTTATGGTACAAATTTCGGAAAGAATTTATTAAGTTATGGATGTCGAGTCTAATGCAGATTAGAAAATTATTTTCCAGCGTTTGTGTTACCCGGTATCTTGGGTCCTCAAATTACTCCGAATTCGTGCATCAATGACTGCATAGATTTACTCTACTTTTTTGTATGATGTGGATTAGATATAGTCCATAACAATGAAATATTTGTTGTCTATGATGTGCTTTTATAAAATATATACACATATTGCAGTATGTGCCGTGGAATGTTAGCGCCCGATATATTACTCAACTGTATTATCGCCTAAATATTATCACAATACGAAATCAATATAATAATGTATTGTTAAAGCCAGTTTTGTTGGAAGAGAGTACAATACATGAACAATTCGCCCGTGGAATCCACCACCTCGATCAAGAGATAACTCTATCCGGGAGAAATTTCTATCATTAAAGTTCTACTGGATGGCTTCTGTTGGGTTTTGTACATGAGCTCGGACAATTATATACATCGAGTAATCACTTAGCTTGTGGACTATCGAATTTTATAATTATGGCAAATGTATTAGAGATTATGAATGTTTTTTTTTTGTTTATGGTAGCTATAGGAGGGCAACCGAGCAGTCCTAGCCATTTTCATGACTACCGACGCCCACAAACATCCGCATAGAGGCTATACAGATGCGCTGCCCTCCTTTCTCCTCAGATCTCCATGGGCCACCGGCTACTTACACACCGCACGAAACGCGACAGCACAGCTGTCGCTTTACGCCGGTCTCGTGTAAGCGAGAGGTACCTCCCCGGTCGTGCCGGCCCAATTCGACTGCATGCAAGCATGCAATGCGGCACTACCTCTTACCAAAAGGATTTTTTAAAAGATATATACATTGTCCCTGCAATAAAAAAACAACAGGCAATCATAGGGACTGCCAATAGAGGTGAAAACTTAAAGCTATCATATAATAATCTCCTGTATTTAGTTAGCACACACTTGTAACGCCACTTTCCCGTTCTAAGAGAATCAGACACGAACTCATAACATTTTCCTTGTCCTAACGCTCAGACAGTATTATCTGTCATAATATCATACAAATTTTATTGAAGGATCCACTACAAATTTAAAGCATTTCCGCATAACATCAACACAATTAATGTGATGCTCCCATTGAGTTATTATTACTACGTAATATAACTCAATGGATGCTCCAAGTTATTTGAGAAACAACATTGTTGTGGCTTTGTAAATAAAATTAATTAATTACAAATTCCACTGTCGGCTAATTTTGGCATGCAATATATACAATGTGAAACAACATAATATTATGCGACTGGTCAACAAATTTAAACGCAATATAATAAATGAATAAATTAAAAACATTAATTCGAAGAATATAGTAAAAATAGACCTTTTTTATTATAGTTTATGGGAGCAAACGAGTCGGAGCTATATTCATGACTACTGATGCCCATAGACATTGAGGCTATACAGATGCGCTACACTCTTATCTCCTCCCACATCCATGGGCTACCGTCTTCTTAGTTACTTACAGACTGTATGAAATACGGCAGTATAGCTTTCACTTTACGCCGGTATCGTGAAAGCAAGAGGTACCTCCTCGGTCGTGCGGAGAGATACATGGATACTTTCAGCGTGGCGCTACCTTTTACTACACACCTCTCAGTGTACATATTCATCGGACACTGGCCAAAGGCGACGTCAAAAGTTTTCGCAATCTGCGTGTTTATATGAAGACAGTAATTATGAATGTGGACGGAAGGGATCGTGATATGCGTCACTCTGCTCTCTCTACCTACCCAATTAGAGAATTGGCAAGTTATATAAAATTTAATAATGTTACATTTTATAAAATAAATATCTATTATCGAATAAAAAAAACCAACTAGTGAAAACACGTTTATAAAATAAGTGATTGGAACAATTTTAATATTACTAAAATGAAAAAGAAAACAAAAATAACAAACACAAACATAATTTAAAATAGTAATAGCTTTTTTCGTTAGGGTCATCAATATTGGAGTACTTTAAATCTGTAGCAGGTACATTAAATATACCCGTTTGAATAATAGTTTAAAATATTTTTCCGCTCGAATCCGCTATATTCCCTGGTAGTTTATTGTACACAAAAGTCATTTTTGCTACATATTTTTAATAAGGTTACGCGATTCTTACATATTGTAATAAAACTATTTTAATTTATTTTATCGCGGTTTATTTAAGTACCAGCTTCCGCCCGCGGCTTCGCCCGCGTGGATTTCGGACTTCATAAATCCCTATAAATTTTAACTTATTATGTTATTCTGATATGAAAGCTATATTACTGTAAAGTTTAATGAAAATCCGTTCAGTATTTTTTGTGTGAAAGAGTAACAAACATTCTTACAAACTTTAGCATTTATAATACTAGCTTCCGCCCGCGGCTTCGCCCGCGTGAATTTCGGACTTCAAAAATCCTTATAAATTTTAACTAATTATGTTATTCTGATATGAAAGCTATACTACTGTAAAGTTTCATGAAAATTCGTTCAGTAGTTTCTGTGTGAAAGAGTAACAAACAAACATACAAACTTTCGCATTTATAATATTAGTAGGATTTTACAAGCCCGAAGTTTCAGAAGCTTTACAGCAACCAGGGTCATGGGTGGACTGAGGTGACAGATTCTGATGCCATAAGTTGTTAAGTTTGAGGAAGAGGTAGTGCCACACTGCATGCTTGCATGCAGCTGAATTGGGCCGGCACGACCGGGGAGGTACCTCTCGCTCACACGAGACCGGCGTAAAGTGACAGCTGTGTTGTCGCGTTTCGTGCGGTGTGTAAGTAGCCGGTGGCCCGTGAAGGTGGGAAGAAAAAGGAGGACAGCGCATCTGTATAACCTCTATGCGGATGTCTATGGGCGTCAGTAGTCATAAAAATGGCTCCGACTGCTCGTTTGCTCTCTCATACCATAAAAAAAAACGTACCTACCTGTATATTTTTGTTTCGATTAACGCAAAATGTACGGTCTACTTATTGTATATTGCAGTCTTGAGGTGTTACGTTTGGTTTTTGATTTGATTACGTTTATCACTGGGTACCAAGCTGATGGAAGTGCCCACATCATTCACCACAGTTGTCTAACGAGGGTATTTTTTTTATTTCAGAGATCACGAAGTATCTGTGACTAGCAACACCTGAATACCGAACTTCATTATGTCAAGCAAGTTCTACGTGCCAACAATCATTAGGTTCCCCTTGGGCATCACATAACAATTTTTTTAGGTGACATTTGAATTCATTCTTGTTGTATTTATCGAATGACTGATAATAAATATGAGATGTTTTGAGATATAGTTATGTATTATGGCGTATTAAATGGCCGACATATATTTCTCGTACTCTCATAATTAGGCAGAAAAGCAAGGCACTGCTGACGAAGGTAGGAAGCGCATTAAATATGCACAACCTCAACAAGTGGCATGTGCATATTCTAAAGGACCGAAAATGATATGACGGCATATGCTACGAATAGCGCTCTTCGCATTCTCAGTCAAGTCGAGACGGACTAATCTTAAGTTAGTATTGAAGCAAAACGTACGGGTGTCTTGTAAAATATTGCTTGCTCTTAGTACAAATATAAGGGTTTTCTGTACTCAGATATTTACAATACCTACCGATTATACGAAGATTATCTCTCGTTCGCATTCTTACTCGTGTCGAGACGGTTTAATTTTATACTTGATATCGAAGGAAAACGTACTTGGGGAAAGAATTGTAAGAGGTAGTGCCACGCTGTATGCTGGCATGCAGCCGAATTGGGCCGGCACGACCGGGGGGGTACCTCTCGCTTACACGAGACCGGCGTGAAGTGACAGCTGTGCTGTCGCGTTTCGTGCGGTGTGTAAGTAGCCGGTGGCCCATGGAGGTGGGAGGAGAAAGGGGGGCAGCGCATCTGTATAGTCTCTATGCAGATGTCTATGGGCGTCGGTAGTCATGAAAATGGCTACAACTGCTCGTTTGCCCCCCTATACCATAAAAAAAAAGGAGTAAGCTATTGCTCACTATTGTACTTCTACTACTACTGTACTCAACCATTTGATAGATACAAATGTTTTATTTATTTATACATTTACAGTTCCTACCGATCTGATCTGATCAGTTACGAACACCCAATATTTTATTTAACGACGACATTGCACCATTTTTTCGCTAACACAACTGGCCTAACAAGATACACCCTTCATAAAAGGATTGTAAATAAAATAATAATAATGAAATGTAACTAAATAATACCTAATGTAACCTGTAATAAAATGTAAAATAACAAGATAAATAATCAAAAATGAAGCCAAGAACAATGTAATTGACCTAACAAAAGTGTTTTTTAACAAATGAAATGTAATGTAAACTAATTTATAATATTGAAATGGAAACAAAACTATGTCTTATAATCAAAATAATAACCAAACAAAGGAAATGTAAAATAGTGAAGCTAAAATAAGAAAGGTGCGGACCACGGATCCGTAGTAGTATTATTAAGAATTATAAAAAAAGTAACCTTTTGCGTTAATCGGAAACCAGATAATTATGAATCTTTGAGTACTTTTAATAACTTATAACATCAGGACAACTGTCATCTAATTCCACCCGTGACCGTGGTTGCGGTAAAGCTGAAACGGGACTGTAAAATACTTAAATAAACCGCGATAAATTTCGTCAAAATAGTTTTACTACAATGTGTAACATTCGCGTAAACTTAAGAAAACGTTTCCTACTTCACTGAAGTTTTTGCTTAATGCATTCTTTACTATACCCCTAAATCGGCTTATAAGATTCTGAAGTAGGTACAATCATGTTTCAAAAGATGAAGCGTCATTTGATCAACGTTCAGGTGTAAGGAAAGCTACGCATGAACGGGGCTTACCCTTTGCGAAGCTTGTTACATTACCATCATTTTATTTACTCTCGCTT
>LUGF01046839.1:40935-56109 GCA_001625245.1 Calycopis cecrops | reverse complement strand
CCTCACCTGTTGCGGATCTAATCAATCAGTGGTAATCTTTTCCTGCATCTCCCCATTATTTTCTATAAACATTTGCATTGGACCAGAGCGGTTTAAATTGGCGTTTCTGTGATCAATCAACTCGCAACAGACGGACACCCTAATTAATATTTGGTTTGAGCGCTTTGTACCGGCGATGACTGCTTGATTAAAAGGGATCCGGATTCGATCAGGATCGCGGCAACGTTATTTTACGTATTAATTTATGGCAAATTCGACGGACCAGAACAAAAGACCGGGCAAACAGGCAGCTTACGACTAGACACAGTAACCAGGATACACAGATGCATGTTTACGCAACCCTTATATCTTAGGTAACCTCTCACAGACAGCATGCATACACGCATAGCAGCAGAACCTACTATAAGTCGGTTTTGCTTGCGGATAAGGTTTGAAGGCGAAGGTGCGATCGAAGGGCGGCGGAGTTCTCGCCTGAGCCTTCGCTTTTGGCTGCTTTCTCTTGTGTTGCTGATATTTTTGGGCTTCTACTATATTTAAGCAAGAGGTTGTGCTACGCGGCATGCATGTATGCCACCGAACTGGGCTGGCACGATTATACGATGCCGGCGTAAAGTGACGGCTATGCTATTGACAGAGAAACGTGTATAATCTCTATGCGGATGTCTATGGGCGTTAGCAGTAATTAAAATGCCACCGATTGCTCGTTTACTCCTTGATAGTATAAAAAATCACCCAGACGTACAGGTGATACTAAGCTATAAAATTCATTAACGGGCCAACTGAAACTCACAAACGGCATGAACTGCTACAGCAAATTTACCACTTTAATCGGCATTGTGTGAGCGATTTGTGACGGTCTTGCTGGCACAATTCGGTTGCAATGCAGAATGCCGCTATCTCTAAAATTTTGAAGTCAGTCGCAATTAAATTTTATTTCTAAAATAATAACATAAATGCAATTACACAGTCCATTGTTAATAAATTAACAAACAATTGACGAAAATGGAAACTAAATTTCAACTAATTACCTTTTAATTTTGTAATGTTAAACAAACTAATAATTAATTCATGTTAATGGAAGCTAACCACTAGCTTTGCTGCCGTCGGCATATATTTGACTCTAAATTTTAATATATCAGCATAGTGATCGAGGGGACCCACTCGCTGTGTCCGGTTGTAGGGCAGTGGATGCGAATCAAGAGCAAACTTCTCACCTTCCGCGTTAGACTGGTGCTCAAAGGATATGGATGCTTCGTTGCATATCTGTCAGATTAGCCAGGACCGAGGCTGCTACGAGTGTGGCGCTGTGAAGGACAGGGTCCAGCACATCCAAGAGTACACCTCTGGATGGATCTTACAGTATAACAATTTGGTGGAAGTGCCGCAAAGGCGCTACACCCAATTTATACTGCCTCTTAAACTGATTCCAGATGTCGGCGGGCGCTGTTCTAGTTAATTGGATCATCCCTCATTTTGGAGAAGTCTGGTCTTCCATGGGAGACTGGTAAGTCGCCGTGATGTCCTGTTGCGGATGGCTCTGTGGCCAATTAGACGGATATCTCTTGAGGAGAGCCGATGGCACCTGTGTGATTTTAGTTTTTGTGGGTATTACGCGAGTCCCACACACCCATCAGATTCTCACCCAGAGCCTATGGCAGTGTAAATGCATTTCCACACGAAACCAAAAAAAAGATAGTACATTTACACCCTACATTTATTACATTCATACAGTTGTATCTAAAATGATAAAAAAACATCGAATGCTTTTTATATAAAATTGTTGTCTATTTCATGTAAAAATTTTTTCTAACGTTACTATGTACCTTTTAGGCACGTTTGTATCACCTGTTGTCAGTTGGAATATTTTAATGAACTCTAAACGACCGATTATGAAGTAGATACATAAGACCGAATTTTGATAACATCACCTCAGCTGCCCAGTATAGAAATAGTATTTCTACTTCTCGAGAGGCTCTATTTAATCGAGAGGCATTACATTAAATAACATATTTAGTATATTATTCTCAGGCTACACAACAAAAGTCAGATCAATCAGAGCAATAGTTTAGTCACAGGAATTTTTAAAGTTTTTTCTCACTTCGTACACGCTTATTACTTCAGCTGAACGCTAGCCGGCTGACAAGCTTATTACCCGGGTTACCCCATGCGAGGTTACCGCTCGCTGTCGCCGTCAGTCCAAATTATGTTTATATTATTTTCTCTTAATTATAGAATTATTTAACTTCTTTGGAAAAAGTATTTTCGTATATTTCTCGTAAACTTATAGTAGTATATATGTCGCAGTCGGATTGTATAAACCGCCGTATTACATTACGGCTAGCCATTTAGAAAAACAGGGCCGTTTTGTAATGCGGCGGGTCAACGATTAGCCGGATTGTCGTTGAGAAACGTTCTACAATATGGCGGCTCACGTTTAGCCTCATTGTGCCAATCCACTGGATTCGCTCGCTTCGCTCGCTCGTTTTGTATAAACATACTCTAACCTAACCTAACCAATCCAAGTATGATTCTGCATATATATTTAACAAGTTTCCTTTGTTTAAATCAATGTTTTTATCGCATTCTAGTTAGACATTTTCCTTATTTGACGCCATTGTTGTTGTGAGCGCCGCGAGTGTTAAAATTGGGAACTATATTCTGTCAAAGAGGCGAATAATGACACGGACTATTACATTACGGCTAGCCATATTGAATAACGTTTAGCGGCGAACACTTTCTGGCGGAGTTTGACCTAGCCGTATTCGATCCGGCTAAGCGTTGACCCGCCGCATTACAAAACGGCCCTGTTTTTATAAATAGCTAGCCGTAATGTAATACGGCGGATTATACAATCCGACTGCGACATATACATAGTTTCATTCACCACCTCTCGCTTTAAGCAACGTTGTATATGTCTCTCATTTGTAGGTGTGCTATAATAATAGCTAAATTAGACCAGATCGTCTAGGCTAAGGTACCTTACCTCTGATATGATACTGTCGCAAATTGTCAGCTATGTTCTCGATTTATCGGAGTTCTCGGTGGACCATTGAGAGGAATTTGAAAAAGATATTTGTATAATCGTTTTTGTATCACAATATTTTAATTTTGAACATTTTTCATATTATTGCATACATGTATAAAAATTAATCAAATAAAATAAAATTGACGACAAACAACTCCAAAAACCGGATTGGTTCAAGCAACTGAATTTACTGGTTTTCAGCTTGAAATTTAGAAATGAACCTAATAGTATATTAACGAATATCGGCCGTAACATTAAATTAAAGTCACGTTGAACATAACGCGAAGCCCATATATATAAGCAGACGCACCAAATCTCCAAACCTACATTCTGTGAAACCGCACTTCGGTAAATATTTATAGCGGTTCCGCCTGAAGGTTGTTCGGTATAGTAAACCATTCGCTAATCTGCACTGAAGTCTCCTCCGATTGAATTTTAAGTCTTATCCCCGTTCGATAAAGTCGATATTCGTTTATGGCGAGAGCTAAGCTTGTACAAACAGTACAGTTCCAACAAAAGTACGCACATGCTCCGATCCAAACATTTTTCAGGTTCTTTTAGACAGATTTTACCAAATGACTAATCCAACCAATTTTATAAATGCAAAAGTTAAACAAAATATAGTAACTAAATATTTTTTTTTATAATTTTAATATAGGTATATTATCATTAATAAGCCGAATATGTTTTTTCTAATCCAAAAGAAACATCAAGCTATTTAGATGGTTATAAAAGAGCACCTTTTAACAGAAAAGAAAGCAATAGTAGCCGTCTAGTGACTGGAAATATCTGCACAATCAGAACTTATTCTTATGAATTTACATGCATTATTCTCCATCAGATAACTTTTTTTGGGCTCATATAGCTCACAAAAATTCCTATACTCTCAGGTCTGCCCTTAAAGTAACCAAAATTGAAAGCTTTGAAAACATTAGTACAATTTTAAATGTAGCCTATTTAAAAGTAGCTTTACTGTGACACTTCACTTGTCCCACTGTCCCGTTAACTTAAGAAATAACTAGGTTTGGTTTTAAAGCAAGCAGTCTAGAAAGTTTTCAACTTAACGGCTACTATAAATAAGTTATAAACTGCTTTAAGTGTACTTCAAAGTGCGAAAACAGTAAAATACAAATACACTGAAACAATGATCAGTTCTTATGCAATCCTCATTCTTCTTCTAGTTTTGAAATATTACCTTAGACATCATCATATTTTTTGTCTGATCATCCTCCTTCTCACTCTTTTTTTTGTTTCTTCTTTTATAAACTCACACACTGCACAAAAATTGACATACAGCTGTCACCTTTCAGCGTCATGTCAATGAGGTACTACTCTGGTCGTGCCAGCCATTACGTTTTCCATGCAGCTTAATATCTCTAACTTTAAAGCTGTAAATACATTATGCAACAAACAGAGGCACGTATTCCGAAACCTGTCACTCGCCATCGAAGTGAATGACCCGAAAGATGATGTAGCAAAAATTTTCACAGACCACACTAGTCGATGTTTATTGGAAATAGGATCTCATGAGATAGTAGCGTAATGTAAAATGTTGTGTGGCAACGTCACGTAGATTTAGTGATGAGCATCGTAACATCGTGTCTTCTATTCGAGACTTTATTAGTTAATCTGTTGCAGATGACTTTTCAATCCGCGACCACCGTCGTAACTAATGCAAAATAAATATAGAGAAAGTTTTAAATGCAAACTGGAAGGGAGGCCTTACAACTGTATTCCGAACAAATATGCCGTCAACTCGATCTAAAACGAAGTAAGGGGTTCATTTAAAACTCCGCCTTTGCGGTTAAAAAACAAAACGAACTGTGAAAATATTAAATAACTTTCCATTACGTAGTCTAGATTCCGCATCGCGTATTCGCCGGTACTTCTGCGGTTGACTCAATTTGATCACTATAACTGCGTTCCAACTGTCGCCGAGTAACCGCGGCCCGCTCGCCATCCAAGTCACGGACCTGTGTGTGGTGCCATTTGAAGCTGTCATATTATTATACTGATCTATATATAAAATACAATGAATGTCTGTCTGTATGTTCGTTATAGAATCGTAAACTATTCAATTGATCATGTGATGGTCTTTAGCAAAGTTGTTTTGCATGAGCGCACAAAGGTTTCTGAGTGGTACGACCAATTTTTGACAGATGGCGCCATGCGTAGCAACGCACGCAAGTTACAGCTAGTCTATATAAAATGCAATATCTTTTTGTCTGTTTGCCCTTTACGGACTCTGGAATGATAGTAATATATTGATGTCTTTAGCTGAGTGTTAAGAACAACGAGTGGGATGTACATTTATAAAAAAATTAACCTTAGTACACTTATAAAAATCTCGTGTCACGGTGTTTGTCCAGACGCCGCCATCACTACAGACACTACTGGGAAGACTAATGAAATTTCTTGACACGTAATTCTTATTTTAATTTACCTTGAATTCATTTACCAGACCAGTATTAGTTAGACCAGTTACTAGTATGGATTTACCTGTTTATACTTGCCTACCCAAGATATGTGATGGGGAAAAAATAGTCAACCTAATGTTTGCATATACTTTCGATTGGTATGTAATTTGTGTATTAAAACCAGTGTAAATTTTAAATATAATAATTGGAAATAAATAATATTCTGGACTGAAATTGTTAGATAACCCATTTGCAATATATTTATTGACATATTTAATGAATTTAATGATTTTTAAAATTGTATTGTATGTCGGCATTTAGGGTTAATTCACACCAAAATCGCGGCGAAGCGCAGCGAAGAGAAGCACAGTTTATGTGTTATATGAATTTCAACTCTATAATAATTACTATAATACTTATTATAGCTTGAGAATCTCGAACGAGGCGCGCGGATTCCCACGACTGCGCGAGAAGTCGCTGGAATCCACGCGGAAGTCGCGAGAATTCGATAATAAGTACTACAGTAATGAAAATAAAGTTTAAATTTATATGACACTGAAAGTGTGCTCCGCTTCGCTGCGCTTCGCTGCGCTTCGCCGCGCTTTTGGTGTGAATTGACCCTTAGCCGAATTGTGCAGACACTACCGGTGACCCGGTACCTCTCGCTTACGTGAAAGCGGCTGTAAGGGCGTGCTGTCGCGTTTCGTGCGGTGTGTAAGTGGCCGTTGGGCCCATGGTAGTAGGAGGAGGTAGGAGTGCAACGCATGTGTATAACCTCCATGCGGATGTCTATGGGCCTGGGTAGGCGTGAAATGGATACAATTGCTCGTTTATCCCCTCATACTATAAGAATCCCCACGCCATAAAATAAAAACTGCACTTATTCACTTATCTTTATTAAAATTCACAAACCGCTCGCACTGAGGCCCAACCCCGTCTTCAACTACGGACAGAGTTCACTAAGAGGTGTTTGTATTGAAATTGATTTATGGAAATTTTGCAGTAGAAGACGCATCGTCTACTGGGAGTTGGCTTCGATCTGTTAAATTGAATACATTTATTTTTACACGCTGAGAGAAAATCGCATTTTCAACCTTACCGCATGAAACATGTTGTAATTTAATGGGAGTATTGTTTTGTAGTTTACGAGAACAAATGTACAGTGGGAGCTTTTTGATAACCACAGAAACCCATAGATATCCGCATAGTTCGCTCTCCTCTTTTTGGGCCATCCAAAACCCACAAGTCAAACGAAACCTGACAGCATAGCCGGCATTTCGTTGCATCATTTGAGTCTGAAGTGCCTCACTGGTCGTGCCGGTTTTTATATTCCATAAGCGAAAATAAGCAATAAATCATCTGCAAACAAGCGCAAACCCATATACATCACCATAACTATAGCCTATACACACATAAACCACATGAAATTGATATCATATAAGTATGGTATAGGCAATGGTAGTAATGGTGCTAACATAGCCATGCATTATAATGTATTCAATCTCATATTGCATACAGTCTGTGACTTAATTAAGTAATGATAATAGGAAAAATTTAAAACGTGAATTCAAAACTGGGAAACATATTTTGTCCTCACTCAAAGCCTTTATCTGGAATTTTGTGCAAGTGATAGCAAACATCCATGTGATCCGTAGGCTCAAGAACAAAACTCAACCCTATTCGTTGCAATAGATTGTTCTATTTTCGTGCGTCAGCGATTCTCATTTTATCACTACCGTACGCTCCGTCAAATTCCTGGCAGTCCGAATATTCAATGGATGAAATCCTCTAAAATATTGACAGAAATACAACAGGTTCAGTTCGACAAACAATAGGAATGGATTGGATTGGTTAGAGTTATTATGGATAACGCATATACATACTAGATGTAGTAAAGTCACTTGGTAGTAAGGGCGACAGCACACACGATACTCTTAGCAGCGGCGATCGGCGATTTTGCGACTGCATTGATGCTGCATCACGATTTAGCAACTCTCTGCATTCAGTCGCGGTATCGGAATCGCTCGATTCAGCGACTGCTCCGATGCTCGATACGTAACACTTGCAATCGCCATGCGACTAAATCGACGCGTTCGGCGTGTTTAAGTGTGTGCTCGGGTACTGTCTGGTCGCTGCATTCAGTTTCTAAAAAGCGTCTAAATCGCCGATCGCTCTTGATAAAAGTAGAATGTGTGCGGTGGGTCTTAGTAAATTAGTATCGACACTCGTAGATATATATGAAACCAAAAAGATATGTCTATACTTTAATTTTCAATCATAAATCCTTCAGTCCTCATAGTACCGTCCACTTCCAGTTGAGACGCAACAATGTATCGATAAGTCGGTGCTTAGAGAGATTTTTATTTTATTTTAATTTAGAAGCTAATAAATATAGAAAAGATCAAGAAGAACATAATACAAGTTACGACTGCCCGGACCATTTCGAATAAGTACAATATAATATAAAGCTTTACTACTAACAAGTATACATGTAAAGATATGACAGTGTTACAAATAGGTGTTATGTGTGTTAACATTATTTATCGGATATGGACATCTGTAAACTATTGAAAACTATAGTAGAATATAATATAATTTCATGATAACTTGACACTTGTGAGAGTGACTAGGTACACTACCATCAGGAAACACAAGCTATCAAAAATGTATGTTACTGGGAGTATAAACACAAGCGTTATAATATAATAGACAATATTTTCATGGAAGAACATAATTACCCATGTTACCAGGGGCGACCGACGTCGGTCGATTAAATGTTTGAATTAGTATAAGGGGACTTGCATCTGGGGCCCAACTATATTTCAAAATAGGGATAGCGCGCAATAACGACGTATTTCGTACCGCTGTTGTTCATTGCGCGATATGAATACTAGCCAGGTTAATACAAAACTAATGGCAACCAGTGAAACGTTTATTTAATAATTGCGGAACCTATGAAAACTGTTTAAAATGATTTTCAATAAAAAATACTTCAAAATACTTTGACTGTTAATTTGACAATATTAATATTTTATATTATTTTATTTTTTCCTCTAATTTTCTGCACGTATAAGACTAGAGATCTTTAAAATGAGAACATAACCGATTATTATTTATGTGTCGTCTAATAATCATTAGGACAAAAATCGACTTCCGTTGTTAAAATATAAGATTATATTTATAGCATAGGAGGCAGATAAGCAGTTGGGCCTCCTGATGTAAAGTGATCACCAACGCCTATAGACATCCGCAACATCTGAAGTCTAACAGATGCGTTGCCGATCTTTAAAAGAGTTTAATAACTATTAATAACGCAATGCTGTCCTTACTTTTTCCATACCATACACTCGTAACTAGAAAACATACCAAAATGACAAATTCTTTAACTGTATGTTTTCTATAAGCTCTATTGATGGATATTTTACCTATGGCCTTGGGCAGCTGGCTTCTAATGCCACAGCTTAATGGAATTTATAGGTCTATGAAGATTTAACCCTGAAATAAAGTGTTCTCAGTTCACTCTTCTCCTATTTTCTACTGAAAATTAAGTTTTCATTTTTATTATGACGTATGTTATACAAAATATTTAAACCTACAAATGTAAAATACGGTAAGACTTAATTCGACTTTGCAAAAACTGTCATTTTTTAAGGACGCAACAAGTACGATAACAAGCAATGTACTGAAGAATTATATAATTGTCGCCACATTCCCCCGACGCGATGTCGCAGGTGTGAGAGTAGTCGGTACTGTTTTGCGCCCACCCATTTGTGTTATTGAAAATTGTCACTTCAAGACGACAGTGAAGTATTTATCTCAGATACTTATGATGTGAAGTTCTTGTTTGTGTAAGTTACTTGCAAAGTGAAGTAGTCGTGTGTTCGAGATACTTTTATCGATAATTTTTCTACAAAGTAACTTTTAAATTGTATTGCCGTGATTACGTTATGGAGTTTCAATTCCTTAGGAGACCACCTGGACGCAAAACTTCGTATTATATTATAAAGTTGATCGCATAATCCTATTATTTTTCCATTAAGATTTTGATGAAGTCGCTCCCTCATTTGGGGATATCTATATACTTGTAAGGTTGTAGCAGCTAAAAAAAATAAAACGCCTACTTCTATTAAGTAAAAATTTACATTTTTTTTTCATACATTGCATTATATCAAGATACAAGATGGGCGCTAACAGCTATGCTAGCAAATAAAGTTTGAGACCAATTTTGAACGGTTTACACTTTACATAATTTAGTAATAATCTTTTGATTTCTTTTATATACTGTGACTGTGTAAATATATATATGGGTTTTTCAAATAGAGGATTTATTAATTTATTTATGTCTCGAAAAAAGTCCTCTGTAACTGATTAAGTTGCGAGTAGTATAAAATAAAATAGATAAATAACATAATTGTCTAAATATTTTTACAACAATGCTGTAAAGTTAAATAGAACGTTGCTTAAGTACCAGGCACCCAATCCAATTGCCGTTAAGAGGTATCTACTGTATTTTATTGGTCTGGTCAAATCCATTATTATGATAAAAACATGTCATACGTTTATTTTCTTTCCTCTTGAGGAAAAGAAAATCTTATATCAAATTGATTTATCAAACTAAAGTTATATTATTATTTGTCAAACAACGTATTTATTTAATTTACTAATAGGAAGACTCTCTTGGGTATAATTTATAAAATATCAATTTTTAAAACAATAGCTTTTATTAGTTGTAACGATAAGCAACGTTCATTGCGGATAATATCTAGATGGCTGTATTTTTCAACGAGTTGAGTAACTTTAAACTCAATCTCTATGATTACAATTCTTTTAATGGATTCTATCGCGTGTGACAAATAGCAATAACGTGTATATTATGACCTCTTCAATCTCTATGCTATATTAATTATATAATTAATTAGTAGCGATATTGATTTTGTATTTTTGTAAAATGTTATATGAATATTTAACTTCATTCCCTTCACACCTACAGATTTATATCTTACACACACGTACATATTTGTATCGGATTATAATACAACTTACAAAAAATTATGTCCGTTTTAAAAAAAAATACACTCTTTTTCCTCATTCAGCCATATAATAATTGAAGAGAAGTCAGGTGCAGCACCGACTCGCGACGGCTTAAAGTGCTCTTTATAAATCCCAATAACAAATAATATATTTGTACACATACATAATACATCCACTGTCATTTCTATGGAAAATTTGGTAGCAGAAAATTGTTATATTTTGTATTTCATATAGGTACTGCCAGCTGATGAATGGTGAACAAAGATTTGATATCGCGAATGCCTACGTTATCATATTGGTCTGGCGGTCGGATTAAAAATATTGTTGGTCAGATTCCAAAGTTGGCTGATTAAAAACCATCCGCTCGCACACAAAACTGTATAACATCATGTTGCTGTCGATCTTTTGTTAATACTAGATCGGAAAACTCTCCATTGTGACTGTTGAAATACTAATTTTATCGTGCACCTTAATTTGATGGCATAGGATTCAAATTTCATTAACCGATGTATGTTGCGAGGAATCTTTGTGATTTGCATGCGACCTTTTGAATTGCAAATTGTGAAGGAATATTGAAAATAGCGATAAGTAATAATGTCATATTAGGAATCTGAATAGCTTGTATAATATTTTGTTACGAAATATTTTATGATAATATAAGTTTAACTTTGTACTATATTGCAAAGATGCCAACCGTGAAATCAGTTCACCTGAGACAACTTATATTCATTAGTATTCATATTATGATTAGAATATACAGGGTTAAATGTAATTAACGCAAGACTTCTTGCAGGCAGCATGTCTACATCAATACCAACAACTGTATAAGATATTATAAGCTTCAGCGTTACATTTTAGATGAGTAACAATATGATATAATTCACCAGTTTAGTAAAATTCCTAATTTATTTTAAACGCTTAAACGAAAAACAATTTAATATTGATTATGTAAAAATACTAGCTAAGCCCCGCGGTTTCACGTGCTTAAATTTTGTCATAGAAGTGCAGCGACATCTGCCGGGCTGTGAATCTAGACTTATCTCAAATCTCCTTCCAAACACACAAAAAATTTCATCAAATTGGTCCAGTCGTTCAAGAATTCAGAGACGCAATCACCGAACTCCGCGTATCCCTGCGAACACAAAGAAAAGTCTGCGGTAAAAGAAGGTTTATAAAAATCCTTTAAAATTATTTATTTATGCATATTATTGAACCACTGTTTTATATTCTTAACATACAACTAAAGTAACTTGTGTACTAGGGTACACAGACTGACAGATCAAATCACAGACACCTACTGGTACGATTAAGCTGAAATTCGGTATAGATACGCTATACGCAGCTAAGTAAGATTTTTTTTAAATATTTTTCTCAAGTACTAAAATGGGGGTTGATAGTTTGTATGAAATAATCTAAATTCACGCGGGTTAAATCACACAGCTTGTTCTGCAAATTTCCCATCTAAGTTGTACAATGTACATGACGGCGCCTGACCTAATTAATAATTGAAAAACAACACCTGCATCACGCAGGTGGCGTTTGTGACAAATAAGTAATTAACAGACGATCTATATAAAGAAGGTTCACGCCCACTAGAGAGATCTTTCGAGTGTCAGTGTTCGCCCGGTGCACTTGCGGTACCGTGGCCACGTTACATAGTGATATCGTTACTCTGTCCAAAAGTGTGATATTTAGTAAAAGTTATTAGAAGTGAACTACTGTGTTTTATTAAACAAAGTGTGAATCCAAGAGTTGTTTTATTACCAACGTAGAACATATCATGTCGGCCATCCTAACCTTACATACATATTTAACATGACGTAACTAAAAAACATTCACCCAACGAAACAAGCAAGACTTTGTATGGTATTATGCCGCTGAATGTTGCCTCAACAATGGGCAGGTATAAACCGGGGCTAACGTTTGTGCCTCGACTTAATGGAATAAAAACATAAAGGGCATTAGTGGGACCTTTCAGAAGGACAAGGGATAATACGTATACCATACAATAAGCTCGTGGCTTGGCAAGTTTTGTTTTTAAAATATATAAAATACACCTTTTTTGTTTACATTGTATTTGAATATTTATAGTTTTCAGTACTAGAATGTGAGGAGTAGAATTTATACTTGTAGTATGTACGGAAACATTATCGTTAATCGGTAAAGAGGTAATAATACTTATCACTAGCCATATTAGTAAGTTCGTTATCATTATTTTGTTAAAACTCATACTATTATCATCATAGTTAAAAGAAAAGTAGGCGTAGTACCTGCATTAAAATGGGGTCTTGATTTTCAAGCTTTAGCATTAGGTGGAGCTTAAATTATTAAAATAAAACCCTAAGTATTTATTCAAATATCGTCGTCAAATCTCATAAGTCTAACAAATATTCATCCCAGCAAGAACAAACTTATTTCTCAAAGAACTTTAAACATATACATTTAATGTTCTCCCTTCCGAAATAATGTCCACAAACTTCATCATACAACCAACTTTCAGGCTCGAGTTTTAAGAGGCTATTTATTACCTTTCATTTAAATAATAAAATCAATTCAAACACTGATGTCTGAACGTTAATTAAACAAATTAGTTGGATTCTGGTATAAAATCTCACGACGAATCCCAAGTTTTGAGGAGTTTGGAACGTGTGTACGTGAGTAATTTACTAATGCACCGTCGTTGGCGTTCGGTAGGAAATGAAACCTGTGACGTGCTCACAGGCACGAGCGCAGCGGTGTGTGTCGTAAAACTTAAACAAATATTTTCGATACAAACATTGCTTTTGCATTTGACCGTGTACTTTCGGTTTACTTTTTCTATCATAATTTTACATATTCATATAATTATTAGCTAGTCACGCGTGGCTGTAGCAATAAAAATATTGAAGCAGGCAAATTATATCTAAAATACTCTGTATAAAAAGTTGGACAAAGTTACGATATAATTATATGCAAAATTTGATTAAAATCTGTTCAGTTCCGGTGTCCATTTCGGATAAACACTGCGACATAATATTTTTATATATATATATAAGATTACGACAGTCTCAGTCTCAGCCTTTAATATTTTGTCATTTAATATTTTTTTCCAATAACAACATTTTTTTTCTATCACTAGTAATCGACTTCAAAGTGTTGCTAGCATCAAATATTAGTGTGTTCCGATTTTGTAGTAATATAATATATTTTAACTCTTTCTTACCCGCTTCCGGTCATAGATGTATTACGTTCCCTTTTGTTGGCACTCCGCAACGTGTATGCATACTCGCGCCATAGTTGCCGCTTTCATTACAGATATTAAAAACTTTCATTAATAAAAGGATTGATTACATTGAAACGCACTGTCCATGCCTTCATTGACTTAAGCTGGCCAAGCGTGTATCGACCATGCATTATGTTGGGGTTCCGCAGTTTTCCGTACCGATATAGATATTTGAAGTGTTCTGAACCATATGGCTGCCATCTAGTATCAATGAATGTAATCAATATTGTAATTCCGATGTGTGCCGAGTGGGCGCCCGGGCCCGATGACGCGCTTGCGATCGGTGGAAAATTCCTTTTACTTCGCGGACGCGTGAGTTCGAGAAAAGACGCTATTACGTTCTCGCCTTTGAATTACGCCTATATGGTTTTTCGATTATTGTTTGTTGCTATATCGGTCGCGTCTCGAATTTGTAATGGTAGACGCCTTTTGTTGCGATTAAGATTGAGTTTGTGATTGTAAATATAATTTACATGTTGTTTTCCCTGTTAATATATCGGGAGTGTAAATTAATTGTTGGACAAATATTGGACTTGTGATTGTGAATAATAGACTTGAGATCCCCTTGTGACGTGGCTTGCCTAAGAAGAATCACCTCGGCGTACTGCAGCTTCACGGAAAGCTAAGCACATCACACACACGCTTGAAATTTATGGCCATAGGTTTTATAGTTTAATGTGATATATCTTAATCCGAACCATACAGCACAACAAAACATACCAGGTAATTGCACCTATTTAAATTTAATTTAGCTCTGCGTAATCGCAGACAAAGTTCATTCTGACTTGTGCCCTGAGTATAACATTCCTTCCACTGCGCCATAGTCCCAGGGGCAGAATTAAACATGAATTAGTGATATTAATATCCAAAACATTTGGTTTCTATTGTGTTCTATTATGGACGTATATTTCAACTTTGCAAAAATGAAACAAGTTTTATAGTAAGTATAAGGGTGCAAATAAGTACGAGGAATGTTTTGGTGACTACCGACGCCCATAAATATTTGCATAGTGTTCTGCTATTTGTGTAAATAAATTGTCTTCCAAAAAAAATATTTATGGGTGGGTACCCATAAATATTTTTTTTCCAATTAATCACTAAAATGACGATGTTATACGAATAACAGATACCAACTCCGTTGTGCCACCCCCATCCGGCTGCAGTACAGCAATAGGTATCACTACACCAATAAATACAGTTTTTATTTAATAAAATAATAACCTAAAAAATATATTATATGAAAGTCAGCGATGTTTCACCCCTGTCCCCCTACGGGTGATTTTTCGCCTTTCGAGCCTAGCCGTCCCTTTAGGATTCGAGAATAGAATGCGATGTATGTCCACACACAATTGCATTAAAAATATTCTCATTAAAGATTAGCCGCCATAGAGGATATTATCTCTACATAAATTTTCTTAAGTCTCATCCAGTTTTTAAGC
>LUGF01046839.1:10044-21621 GCA_001625245.1 Calycopis cecrops | reverse complement strand
GGTTAATAGTGTGTATAGATGTAGATGCACCTCCATGAAAATAATCACGGCCCATGCGTACAAACACACAGACGGCGGAAAGCGACTTAACTATGTAGTGAACTAACGGACGTACAATTTTTATTATATTTTTAAGTAATTCAAGATTCTATATTTCGATAAGGTCCGTTATAAGAATAACAAGACTACAGAACCGCTGATTCGTGGCAGTGGTTGAACACGCTTACCACTAGACCACTAGGCAGTCAAGGCACTAGGTTGTCAAAGTTACTAATGTTACGAATCAGTATAATAACTCAGTCTATTTTATCTATTCTATTATATATCAGTCTATTTTATTATATATCAATAAATAGACTGAGAACCCAGGTTGGTCGCTGCCGAACGAACCTGGCAAAGTGGGGAATAATAGATCCTAGTCAGACCCAGTGTGACTGCGGAGCCCCGGAACAAACAATGGACCATATCCTGATCTGCCCCTCCAGTCCTCAACCATGCACGCTACTAGACGTCATGAGCGCTAATGCCAAGGGCGTAGAACTGGCGCAGCACTGGACCGAGCATATATAACCCAAGTGCCATCGACACGAAGAAGAAGTATAATAACTTTTCATTTAGGCAGTTTCCCGCATCGTTATCGCGCTTAAGGTTCTAAGAATTCAATGATAACGACACATGCGTAATCTTTTGTTTACCTACGCACTCACACCCCCACATCGCGCGCTTTACCTCTCCTTATTGGAGTGTGTAATTACAAAAACTACTATTTCAGGTAACGCACAATACTTTCGACATAGCCTTCGTGTTATCGCTGCTTTTTGTGATGACGCCGATCTACATTTACTGTTACTATAACAGCACTGTTCTCGGAGAACAAGTAAGAAAATCACATTTTGTAATGTAACTAAATTGGTAAATTAAATTTTGCGTAATTAATATGTAAGTATTCGTAAGTTATTTATGTACTTTGGAACCAACTTAAGAAATAATTCTGCCGTCTAGTGCGTCATCCCTTGAAGGTCGGTATATCCGGATTCTACTGTACTTTTTATAATACTAGAAGAAGAATTAAAGCAAAGATGGTCAAAATAAAATTTCATAATTAAAGAGGAAGGAACGTTTGATTAGGAATCTAATAAATTTACATACAATGAAACAAAAAACCAAAAACTAACATGTGTGTGTGTGTGTGTGTGTTGTCTAGCAAGTCAAGCAACCAGCTTGAAGTGAAGTCAACCTAGGCATTAAAAAAGTCCTAGTGTTACAGTCCATAGAAAGAAGTCATTTTGTAATATAGGGCTTACATGTGTCTTAACACATAAGGCATATATTTGGGTCCTTATTTAATGTATTATAATTATTACATCTTAGGAAGTAATAAAAACGTTTAGCAGCACTGGTATGAACCTATATCCATGGGCAGATGTCACGTTGTCGTCTGGAGTTAGGCAATTTGCTTGGGTCATAGGAAGTAGAAGAGTGCGTTTTTAATAATTATTTTAAGGAATAATTGACGTACAGAAAGCACTTCACATGTTTTGTAAAGTCGGTTGTAGGGAATCAATACGAGAGCCTCCAGCCAAACATTAAAAATTGTCCTTTGTGCGCGCCCAAGCTTCAACAGTGCGATCTCAGTTGATCCACCCCATGCGATAATACTGTATGGGATTAGCGACCGACAGAGCGCCTGATATATTCAGTCTTCAGAACTATGTAGTCAGCAAATTGTCGTACGGTCTTAAAGATAAAAATAAGTTTTCGTAGCCCAGAGGATAGCGCATCAGTGTGCGGCATACGTCGATTGTCGAGTACCACACCAAGATATTTATTTGACTGTACCAAGATATTTATTTGACTGTACCAAGATATTTATTTGACTGTACCAAGATATTTATTTGACTGTAGTGGAAACACAAAGGATTAGACAACGACAGGGTATAATGGCCCATAAGTGGGCTGGTTGGGTGGTCTCTGGCGCTGACAGGCTGTCCTGAATTGGTGTGAGAGAATGTTAGGTAACAGGATTTCTCAACATTTAGGGTTAAGTAATTATTTGCTAGCCACTTAGAGGTTAGTCCCGATTGGGCATACTTCTTCCAAGTCCGACCATGGAAGATCAAGGCAGTGTCATCTGCATATGTTACCGTTTTTAGTTGTAAGAAATCATTAATATAGAACAACAATAAGGTAGGTCCCAGTATACTGCCTTGTGGAAAGCCGTAAGTACGAATTGGGGAATAGTCGAGCTATGAGCCCCCCGCTCATAGCTCGACTATTCCCCAATTCGTACACATTCGCGTCTACCACTTAAATATGACTTGAAGTTGAAGAAAAAAAGTTGAAGACTTCTGATACCTATAAGTTCCATCTTTTTAATTAGAATGGGAATAGAAACGGTATCAAAGGCCTTTGCGAGATCCAAGAAGACACTAGGAACCTGTCTTTTTTCCAAGTGAGATATAATTGAAGTTGTCAAGTCCAAGATGCATCACTTGTTGAAATTCCTGATCTATAGCCATACTGAGAAGGAGACAAGATTCCATTTCTTTATACTACTATTACATTTTATAATATTATTTTTTATATATGAATTTGTTCCGTACCTTGCACCTCCTCCTTTAGTATTTCATCCACTGACTTCTCCCACTCCTCCAGAACATCCATGTCAGTCTTGTCACCATTCTCAACAGGCTCGTCATCAGCCTTCAGTTCACCTGTTCACAAGATCATCATTAATTAATAGGCTTAATTTGTAAAGTGAATACACTAGCACCTGTAGCACCAAGTGTGTGCATCTAAATACAGGTAATGTATACTCGATAGTATTCACTTTTTGTATGTCATTTCTTTTTTGTATTCACCATTGATTGCCTGTTGCTTTTTTTGTTACACTGGACTTGTGGTACTTTTCTATACTATAGGGACGTAAACGAGCAGTCGGAGCCTTTTGAGGTAATACAGATGCGATGCCTCCGTCGTCTTCTGTTGGCCACGAAAAATGCGACACCACACCGTTATCATGTGAGCTAGAGGTAACTCCCCGATGGTACCTGCTCAATTTACTTTAAATGCAGCACAGCACTAGCTCTTACTGTAGTGGTAGTCACAACTGTTCATTTGCACATTGTAGTAACAGACACAAATACTACACATTATTCTATATGCGCTGTCTTAAATGACTACCCTGAAATCTGGAGTCTTACAACCCTCATCTATAGTAATAAATAAAATAAAAAGCCTTTGTTGTTGACTTTAAATCTGAATAACAACGTTTTATACATAATTATGCCTATAGTTCATCACTACTAACCAAATTTCATATGTAATGCATTATAAAAACTGCTGTATCTACTACGGGCTATTTGATAAGTTTTCAAAAACCACTCTAGAATGTTTATCAGAGATCAAGGAACTTATACAATTTTTTTATTTTCCATTCTGATAAGTATTTATCTTAAATTTGAAATTATAGATTCATAATTTACAAAACCCGCGAAAACGCTTCTTTAAGCAAAATGGCGTCTTGGGACGTATTAGCTTTGTAGCGTTCCGAATATTACTGCCAGTAGTAGATTTAGAACTTTTTTGTTGTTATTGTCAATTGACAAATCCATAAGTTGAGCTAGAAATTTGACACGTGGCTAGTACTATGAATGAATGAATGAAATATACTTTATTGTGCATATTACAGAATACGTTAAATAGAAAAAAAATAAGTTACATTTTAAAGTAATTAACTAGTACTATCGGTAGATTTCGGAAGCAACCTCTATGATTTGTTGGCTCGTGCAGGTGTTACGTCATCATCAATTTCACGTCGTTTCGTGTGACGTGACATAAGAATAAAAATAAATGTTTTAAAAAATAGATTTTAAAATAAAATATTGATTAAATTATTTCACTACATAATGACATTAAAAATCATATTAATTAAAGATTACATTCAAAACATTTTATTTTTAATGCTGGAAAATAGTCCAATCATAGGTATTTTTTATTCATATTTTAATAAGAAAATTGTTATTTCTCAACACGTCTTACGACGAAGACATCCTCTAAAGATTTCCATAGAGATAGAACTGAATGGAAATCTTTAGAAACCATCTATAGTAAATAAATACTAACTTTTAACAGTAACTGAAGCTTCCTCATCATCCTGATGGTCATCTCTATCCTCGTCTTCATTCTGAGAGGTCTTGCGTCTTTTCCAGTTGCCAGACTCCTCGCTGTTATGTGGACGCTTTTGGCCAGATTCTTGGTGGAGCTATAACATCAAATCATATTAATTAGCATTGTTTGACAATAAGTAGTGAAATAGTTGCTGATTTATAGGTAAACCTCCTCTTCCTTCCCTATTACTTGAATAAACTAGTGTTGGTCGCGTATTTGTTACATTAAAATCAAAATGAGCCTGCATTGGGAGATATGTACTTCTCATTTGTGTATTCTTTGAATTACTTTTTTAAATTGCTTATTTATTTTATCATCATCTACTGTAGGGTCTACACACACCTGTCAGGAGCCACATGCATCCACAGGCCCCCTGGCTGTCCAACAATGGTTTTTTTTAGTTTGATTCTACCATTCGCACCATACCATCGCAATTATAGGCTGATAAAACCGAAAAGCATTCAATGAAACCACATATAATTTAGTGTGTCATTTTTAGGCTACACAACGAAAATCAGATCAATCAGAGCAATAGTTTAGCCAACGAAATTTTTTTACAGTTTTTTTCACTTGAGCTGTCTGCGAAGTCAGCTGACTAGGGTCATTCATCCCGTGTGAGGTTGCAGCTGGCTATTGCCGTCAGTCCAAAGGATGTTTAAATTTTTTCTTAATTATTTCTTAGCTATTTGACTTCTTTGAAAGAAGCATTTTCGTATACTTGTCGTAAATTTGTTTATACCAGTGAAGAACATGCAAGAGTGCGCCAATAGTCTGTAAGCCGCAGTTGTTATACTCCTGGCCCTAGAGATTGAACCATCTTCTGCTGATCTGACTGCTGATCTATCGGACGAGGATAAATACGAAAGTAGTCTGTAGTATGGACTGTAGTTCACACACTTGTGAACTATAATTATATGACCTGCATAGTTGCCCAAATCTCCACAGACTGCTGCCTGTAACACTGTAGAAGTACTCACCTCCCGGCCAGATTTCTCATTCAGCAGCCGCACAAACAGCTGGTGGTGCCTCCAGGTGCGGAGGTGCACTTGGGCAGTCTCTTCATTGTCCAACAGCTTGCGGCACAGCTGGCATTGGTAGCAGCGGAACTCAGACATGAATGAGCTGCCAACACCCCTCTCAGTGCTGAAATTATAAAAAAATTTAAATAATTACTCTCTGCTCAACAACATATTCACACCAGTTCCTTTAAGGCCAGAGAACAGTGGCGCATATTATTATTCCTACAATTATACTAAGCCTTATTTTTTATCCTAATTTTATTATTATATTATTTGTGATTGCAGATAAAGTGTTTATCTATGTATTTATATCTCTGTTTAACACATTTGAGATCTGGTATAAAAACAAGTTGTTGCTTTTTAAAGTACTTATTCAGTAAAATGATAAATTATATGTAGAAATTTTGTATGGTAAGTCAGTACTAACAACCACTTTGGGGGAAGGGATGGAAGGCAGCATGTATTCATACGCATAATTATGTTAATGGGCATTGTTAATCACGAAATAGCTAGATTAGTCTAGGGACAGACAAGCAATCTAGCTATTGAGCTATTGCTGAACGAGCATAGGGATGCTATGAAAAGTTTTGTTTATCTCTTTGTTGTAGGGATGTATAACTTAACATTGGTGTGAAATAAAAACAATGATATGTATTAATCTTAACTGAAGGTAAAATATTGGAATAATCTCTGAGGATATTTACAGGGCTTAGTAGTTAGAAAACTTTTTATTTAACACTAGAAAAATGGACGGGTTTTTATGTTCTTTTTCTTTCGATCCTTTCTAAAGTTTAGTATTCTATAATTTATAAAGTATGCATTCGTGTGATTAATCCTCTCATGACTTTTATTGAAAGCCTTAATAACTGTATAGTAATGAGTTTATTATGATTTCCATTATAATACATTCCATATTGAAATTCCATTATTAAATACTATTATTCTTATTTCATCAGGATTAACAGTAACTTGAGCTCATCATTCTTTAATAGAAAAGAATTTCACACAAACAACTCAAAGTTTATTTACTACTATTTTATTAGGAATCTATTTCTCTATTTTACAAGCTTATGAATATATTAAAGCATCATTTTCTATTGCTGATAGAGCCATTTCCCATCTTTCTAGTGTCAATACATACACATACTATACAGGGTTACAGGTATACAGGTTTCAGATTTCGTTTAGAATCAATAATACATTTGATGTAAGAAATAAAAAAAAGTATATAATAATAATTGATACAATAGGGTATTTGACAATTTTTTGTTTTTTTTTATTTCATACTTTATGACTTGTTAAACACGTTACATAAATATTTCCAGAAAATAATAGTATTAACAACAAAAAATAATGTTAAAGTTTGAGTTATTACATGTTATTTATTGTTTAAATAATGTTTGCATACTATCTTAGTTAAAAGTCTTAGCTACAATATTTTATAAACCAACACCCACTGTACTACTTTTATGGCAAACGAATAAATAAATAAATAAATAAATAAATACACTCGCGCCTAAAACAGTGCAAACTGTCATGGTGGCGCAATATGATTAGATTGATGTGAAACGCAAGTAAATAAAGTGTCAAACGCTAGGCAATTCGGCTAGAGTTTACTTGTCAGTTGTCGGTGACGTCATCTGATATTCAACCGATCACAAAGCGTTTTTTGACGTTGACAAATAATTGTTTCTTTATTTCGCAAATTTTACAATAAATATGCATTTTTTTATATAAAATAGACTTGTATATGGTTTATATTTATCTTATTTAATATGATGACTATAATTCGTAGTACATTTTTGATAGTGTCTAATAGCATATTACTTCTCCCATGTTATATCATCATATTTCTTGGTCACGTCCTGACCTTTACGTCGATAGATGTATTTTTAAGGACCATTTCAAATCGATTTTCATTTAACAAAATATTACATTTAGTAGATAAAATTTAAAACACACCCTTGGAATGATGTTTACTTCCTTATTGTAAAATTTGGTCGGCGACCAAAAAGTAACCCTGTAGATAAAATATCGCAACATACCTATAAGCCGGCACCATATCTGGAGTAAGATTGGTAAGATCATCGCCTTCCTTGTAGTCAAGGACAGTGTTTTCATTATCAGTCGGAGGAGCTTTTTTCTGTTCAGTCTCAGAATCTGTCTTAGTTTCACCGTCACCTTCTTCTTTCTTTCCTTCATCGTCACCATCCTAAGAAATATTTTATTATCATCATTATTTTTAAACCACACTAGCAGCTAATAAGCTGATAGATGCATGTGTGCCAAATAGTTTGAAGATGTTAAGTTTGTCCAATCTATTTTTGAAGCAGTTCAGCGATGGTGTGATAATAATTTTAGCTAATATAATAATATAGAAGCATGTTTTAAAAGCAAATTGTCAGTAAAATACACTTTTTGCTTGTGCATGAGCTTTTGAGATCAAACTGGCCAATATTTAACCAATCACACAACTCATACTATTTTTACTATTTAAATAACTTAAAACTACTTACTAAAACTTTTACAAAGCACCTGTAAAATCAGGCTTGAAAAAATCCAGTTAAAATGTGTGTTAAATATCACTAAATATCTTTACCTGCTTTACCTCGGTCTCTTCCTTTTCCCCTTCCGCCTCCTTGTTGTTACTTCTATCAAATCTACGTCTCTGTCGGTCATCGCGCACATACATCTGCTCCATGCTCAGAGTTGAGATCACCATCACTGTAATGAATCAGTCAAACGTTAAGACATCTCGCTGACCCAAGAATGAGTAGGTCATTATTGTGAATCATCCAATCCACAATATTCCTCTTAACCACATGCTACCGCCAGAAATATAATAGCAACACAAGCATTTCATATTATGCATACATGTTAATATTAAAACAAGTAACCAATTTTAATAAAATATTATAAGAAATATGTATTATCAATGTTTTCGCAAATTATCTGAGGGCACGGGAATGCCCTCGACAAGTCCCCCCATTTCGCCGCATTTGAGAACCTCTAGATAAGATCAGACAGAAAGAAAAAAAAAGGCACGAAAAGCGAAAGCAAAGTTTCGCAATTGTGACACTCACTCATGATCATCATATAGATGGCGCAACAAGTGTCTGATACTAAAATGTGATGATTATGTAGCATATTTTTAGCAGCGACGTATAGACAAAGTTGGCTCAGTGCGGTCAATGCAGTGTTGTATGTGGCCACCAACCCACCGGCCATAATTTAACTTACTCTTTTTTTTTTGTTTCTTTTTGGGTTTTGTTTTAAGCATTTTTGAATTTAAAAAACTGAGTAAAAAAATATGTTCTTTATATTGTCCGTGTATCCAGTCTCAACATCTACTGGATAAGACATAGGACTCAACATTTTATGTATGTTAGTGGGTGCTAGTCAGCGGCCAAGTAACTCTAGATTATCTATAACAATAAAGAAATCGCAGTAAGGAACCTAAGACTTGGCACGACTTTGTCTAGATTTAATTAATTTTTAGAGATAAACAAGCAGCTCCATCGAGACTTGGCTAGTTTTTTTACAGAATGTTTTTGGTCGGATAATTATTACAACTACTTTTTGAGATCGGTGTTATCAGTATCAATCGGTATTATACCTTCTGGCTTTGGTTTGGTCACTACTTCTTGTTTATTCTGCAGCTCCCTCAGGTGCTCTGCAGACAGTCTGTGCTCATCCAACTCAATCCTGGTTGGCATCTCTTTGTGGCATCCAGCACAAGTGGGATGCAAGTATTTCTTGAGTTTGCGATGGCCAACTGTTGTGCGATGGATGGCTCCATCAGACGCATACATGTCACACATGGCACAGTAGAAGTCGCGAGGTGGTTGCTGCCCAGTTTTGCGGGTACGCTTGATTTCCCGAATCTGTAAATAGGAAGTACAATTAACAAAAAAAAAAGGATCACAGGCATTTCATTGAAGTTTTTTTAACACAAGGTCAAGAAGCTCAACTTGGTAGCAGAGAACTGAAGAGTCAATATCGCATCAGGACATTACAGAAAACAAAGATATAATTTTAGTTCAGGACAGAAATACAGAAGAAATAAATAAAGATCCTAATGTAACAGAGAACTGGATTGAAGTATAACAGCTCCAAAGCCCATTAACAGGAACATAAAGAAGCCAATTACTGGCTAAGTCAAACAATATCAACATCGAACTCATTTGAGGTTCAGATACAGACAAAACTAAAGATAAAAATTGCAGCAATTCAGAAACACTTCAAAAACCCTCTCCCATATTTGTAGAAGGGGTTGAAAACAGCACCCCGCTACACGCGCAACTCCTTGATGAGCATGCCAGTATCAACTATGAATTAAAATATTAAGAGGGGACAGAGTTAAAATACAAGTGAAATCTCACGACACCTACAAAATAATTCAAAAATAATTGGATATTAAAGGCACCTATTATTACACTTATAAACCCAAACACGAACGCTCATTTAAGGTAGTTTTAAAAAATTTGCACTCCTCCACTGACACAAAGGAGATAAAAGCAGCCCTAACAGAACTTGTACATGATGTTGTCAACATCTGAAACATTAAACATAGACTGACCAAAGAAACCTTACCCATGTCTACCATAGAACAGCAGTCAGTCAGAACAGTTTACGACATCAAAGGCCACCAAGGCCTATGAGAGATATTCCGCAGTGTGTAAACTGTCAAGCTTATGGACACACACAAAAGCCTATTGCTATCGAAAGCCGAAGCGCATTAAATGTGCTGGGATCCACAAATCAATTGATAATCCATGTAAACAGCGTTCAGATCTTGTGAAATGCGCATTATGCAATGGCAATCATCCGGCAAACTATAAGTGCATCGTTTACAAAGAAATTCAGAGACGCAAGTTTCCACCCTTACGCGCCAAAAAGAGACAGAAAAGACTGATAACTCGCCAAGATCTTAAACAAAATATACACAACATGGACCAAGCTATGCAGACATTGCTAAACACCAGCATCAGAACGAACTAAACGTATGCAACTCACCAGAAGAAACCAATGAGATGAAACAACTAGTAAATATGTTCTTACAAATCATGAACAAACTAAACACTATGACACACTTACTACCTACCTACCTAAATTTCATGACATTTGTGTAAAAGTTCGACAAAATGTTCCTAATTACTACCTAAAAACCAGGCCAAGTGCGAGTCGGACTCGCACACCGAGGGTTCCGTGGGAACGAGAGGTATGAGCAAAAGTAATAGACGTTGAGAAAATTACACTTCCCTGCGACAAGTTGACAAACTTATATATGCGGGTGATTGCATACATTTAGTATGAAACGAACTACATGCATAAGTTGGTAATGATTTTTCCAGTGATATAAATTTTATTTACCAATTTTTAGATTTATTCCTTTATGTATACTGTATGGTCTTACTTCTTGCCAAATTTCAGAATTCTATCTCAACGGGAAGTACCCTACAAATTTTCGAAAAAGTGCGTTTTCATACAAAATTTGTGCATGAATAGCTATAACTTTTTATTGCGTTAACTTAGAAGTGTGATTTTTTCAAGGCATCAAGACGTAACAGATCTCCGTATTTGACAAAAGTTTCAGCTTAATCCCTTCGCGCGTTTTAGAGAAAAAGGTCTTGACAGACGTACAGACAGACGGACAACAAAGCGATCCTATAAGGGTTCCGTTTTTTCTCTTTGAGATACGGAACCCTAAAAAACGTCATGCGATGTCAATATATAATAAATTAGTCTCAGATCTAAAGAAGGCACTTAAGTATAATAAGAATAGAGATGTACTACTCGGCCGCGTTAACATGGCACCTGGCTCAATTGATGACGTTTATAGTACTGAGTGAAAAAAAATATTTTCATATAAAAGTTATTTTTTTTTTGAAGTATATGATATTATATCAACATTTATTTTGTGCTAAGCCTTTATTATGAGCTTATTGCTGTGGCTACACCGAACAGAGGGACAGATTTAGTACAGGAGATAGAGAAACAAAACTTATAAGGAATTATATAATAGGTATACATTTATTTGTTGAAGCCCTTCAATAAATATCAATGGACATTCGATTCAAATGGATTCAATTCGCGCCCATGCATGTGGAGAATACGGCTTTACGCTCCGTACCATTCGACACAATCGGAAAAAAATCCATGCCAGTCGTCACTGAAGACTGAGATGCGAAGCTGGCTAACAAAAAATAATATAAATTATGATGCCACAATTACCAAACCAGAAATATACCAATTGATAAAAATAAATAAACTTAAAAAATATGTGGTAGATGAATTATTGAGACAATAGCCACGAAGTCGTACGTCTGCCACCTTACCACTGCGATTTAAATCCAATCGAACATATCTGGAATTTAATAAAACAAAG
>LUGF01046838.1:0-12398 GCA_001625245.1 Calycopis cecrops | reverse complement strand
GCATTCGTATATTTGTCGTAAACTTTTTTTAATAGTTTCGCATTAACTGTAGGCACTTATAGTATACTTATGTGGTATAATTTAATGCCTCTCGCTTTTATCAACCATGTATGTATAGATAGATAGATAGCCGGTGTGGAAGAACTTCATAAATACAGGATACACTGGGATATAGTCTTAAAGAACTAAATAGAACGTTATCCCGAATTATGTAATTTTTAAACATTGACTTACATATTTCAAAACTATGATATACTAGCTGCGCCCCGCGGTTTCACCTGCGTAACTTTCGATCCCGTGGGAATATCGGGATGTTGGCCGATTCTCAGACCTACTCAATATGCTCACAAAATTTCATGAGAATCGGTCAAGCCGTTTCGGAGGAGTATGGCAACGAAAACTGTGACACGAGAATTTTATATATTAGACTAGCTGCGCCCCGCGGTTTCACCCGCGTAACTTTCGATCCCGTGGGAATATCGGGATGAAAAATAGATGTCGGCCGATTCTCAGACCTACTCAATATGCTCACAAAATTCCATGAAAATCGGTCAAGCCGTTTCGGAGGAGTATGGCAACGAAAACTGTGACACGAGAATTTTATACATTAGATTTATATAACTAGGTAAATCATAGTGTATCGAGTAACACCATAAAGCTGATATCAGTTAATTACGTCAATGGCAATCCATACGATCTGCAGCACATTGTATTCAGTGATGTAGATCTATCGCTGCACGAACAATTCAATTGTTTCAATTACGTCAGGTTTTACTTGCATACAAAGGCGTTTGATGAACATAAAAAAAACGTGGTTTCAAGGGGATCTGGCTTGCGCGCGTGTTATCGATAAAGTTGGCTTCATGGTTAAGTAACGCGACGTGACTAAGTAAATAACCGGTTCGCTGAAGTTCGTTTGTTTTTAAATGGCTTTTGAACGAGGGAAAAACCTTTTTATATTTATAGTTTAGGGGGAGAAACAGTATTTTGGTGACTAGCGACATTCACACACTTTGCTAACTACCTAATAGACCAACGTATGTCATAAATACAGATAGTGACAGCATTGCGACGGTGTTATGTGCGGAGAAGTACAGTCACGAGCAATAATATATATACACTTTAGTACCCTGGCAGAATAACTTTCTTTGACAAGTCGAAGCAATTATAGGGAATTTCAAAAATACAAATTATGACAAGGTACTAAAGTGTATATATATTGTTGCTCGTGACTGTACATGTCGGTCGTGTCCACCCAATCAAAATGCAATACAGCAAGAAAACTGCTTAGTAAAAAACAATATTGCATTGAGAGGCGGGTTTTCAGCTTATATCTTTTAGTGAACTTTGTAAACTCTACTTTACCTATATTGTCACATTAAGGTTTTTTTTTTCGTGGGGAAATGCGTTTACGCACTGCCATGGAACCTGGGTGGGATCCGATGCGTGTGAGGGGCTCGCGGCGGAGCCGAATACTCACTAAAACCCCGCGAGTGCCATCGGCCGCCAATATTGGAGTGCCCCGGATCTGTCAGCGACAGGGCACTCCGGCAAATGATGGTGATCCATTGTCAATTCCTTCTATCCATCACAAACCATAACAAAGGCAACAGTTTAATAGTCGATGTATGTAGTGAGACTTTTTTGAGGCATTCTTAACAATGGGAAGCGAGGATGGATCATGGTTGCCTAATAGATCCATCCATTTTGGATTTGATGATTCTCAATTCCAACCATGGAAGAGCGAGATTTAACTTTCTCGAGGTCAGTTAGTAACCCCTAGTTTAACAAAGTGGCCCCCATCAACAAACAATAGCCCCAATAGTTTAAGACCGGAACCGTTGACCTCTGCTGTCCAAAATCTGTGTCGCAGCTTGAGATGATTTAAAAGAATCTATAAATACAATAAATCAATGAAACTACTAACTTTATTGCCAGATCATTAGAGTCATACTCGTATGTGACTATATAGCCTGTATGTATTCAAAATAGAATTTAAAAAATTGGTTTTCGAACGTCGAAAAATTTATCTACCACCGTTTCAACCTGTTGTTGTTGTCCTGAGAAGAACCGGAGAAACAAACTCAGCGGGCCTCATTAATTTTTTTCATTAGGTATACGTTCTTAAATATATACAATAAAAAATATATTTTATATTTATTTTTGTATAGAAGTAGCCTGGGAGGAGGGTACTATTCCCAAGGTGTGGTATTGCCTATGGATGTCCGGAAATGCGTATCGTTTGACTTTTCAAAACTCTTCTTCACAGAACAATACAGGGATGAACTTCCATGATAGCGACTCGATGCAGCTGCAATAGCCCTGGCTTATAGCACATGGAGACAAACAAGCAACATCTCTCTCATAAACATCCCCATAACTAGAGGTTTAGCAGATGCGCTCTTTTACTTTATCCCTCTTGATAAACTATCAAACACGTCGCACGAAACGCGATAAGCAAAGCTGTCACGCTGGTCCTTTTGAGTGAGAGGTACGGGTGGCGTCAGCCTTTTCGAATCATTATTATCATCATCAGCCTATTGCAGTCCACTGTTGGACGTAGGTCTCTCCCACAGCACACCACAGGCCTCGATCTTCGGCTATGTTTTCCCATTTGGCTGCAATGGAATAATAGCACTGTTTGTAAGAAAGCAGTATGTAAACTAGAGAAAATCTTCACGGTTTACGTGTTGTTGCTGATAAATATTGATGATCTTGGCTGCCAGTGGAATCCGTATCCGTTTCTCTGGCCATAATTGATTTGCACGACGAATGCCAAGCATTAATAGGGACTTTTTTTAAAGTTTGGGAATGCCTTGATGTATGTAGAGCACAGGATACCTCAACGGTATAGGTCCCGCAGCATCTAAAGGTGTTGAATACCTACTAAATTACCAACGAGAAGAGGGTTATAACGTACAAGTAAGTAAGCTTTACTTTTTACTAACAAATTTTCACATTTACATTATATGATTGAACCGTAGACCATGGTATTTATAGTACGACGCTCACTTTCCCCATCACCAGCCCACTTAACGTCCCAATTAGTTCGATATATCACCATATCTATTTCGGTTCGAATACCTGACTACTAATGGGGTCGAAAATGGCTCTTATCTGGGTGTCGGTTAAATGCGTCAATNCAAATTCCAAAGAAACACAAATACAACATGCAATAGGCTCATTTTTTGTTACTACATTTTCTTCTGAGTTGGTTAATTAGTAATTCATCTCTTCTATTTATTAATGCCTAGTGCTTATAGCTACCAGTTTAAGTATAGTATAGCCTTAGTTATTATATTGTTAAGGTAGCAATTTTCTTTAAAATAAACAAATGAATTAAATTGGTATATTCCGGTTATTCTATTTTGAGTTTCCGTTCCAATTTTGGCTTCAAATCTACGGAAATAACCAGAGAAGTATTTTATGACGTCACAGTGTTACTACGGATGTTTTAGGGTTATAACAACACTTAAGCCGAACCATAAATCTGTAAAGAATGTTTAAAATGCGTTCTGTTTTATTGAAAAGTCAAATAGACGCATCTACAAGAATATATTTACGCTCTTTATTTACTGAATACCACTTACACCTGAAATAACATGTTTCATTGTTCTCTGAACCGCTTAATGGCTTCACACAATTAGGGTTGGCGGTTTTACTAACAGACAAAGGCACCTGTTCTTTTGAATATAATTTATTTGTAGAGTTCGAGGTGACACAGGCGGTGACCTCCCTCAAGTGCGGTCGGATTTCGCCCATATCCCTTGTATGGCTGGATCAGGAAGAAAATAACACCAATTAAAAAATGCTGCAAAGACTGCACCTATGTTCAGGTCAAAAACACAATCTATCATCGTCATAGGTGAAGAAATGTGAACTCTGTTCGCTTAAGCCTCCGAGATCTGAAATGCGTACCGCTCGGACGCCATTGCGATAACCATAACCATGTTTTGCCATAAGATGCACGGACAATAGCTGATGCAATAATGTACCTACCAACACATAAGTATTATTTATAATTGTACATTTATAATTTAAAATTGAATTTGTCACTCTGGTAGTTACCTACATATTTGTTATTGTTTATATTCAGTCGGTTTTGTATTTTTAGACGCGCAACTGCTCAACAACGATTTAGTACGTATTTAGTTTTTAGTTTATAGTGAGGGATCACATAATATCAGGGTTATGACTTATGATATCTCCGTATATCATAATCATTCACCTGAGTGGTCACCTTTTAGGGATTAAGATAGATGCACTGTTATTGATGTTTTAGATTTAGTACTTTAAAATTATCTACAAAGTTTTAGTTTTTTATGGCGATAGTTTTATTTTCTTTAATGTATTTTTTTTTCTTAATTGATATATTGTTTTTTTTAAATATATATACTTTATCTATCGATATGTTTTATACATGTAATGTAACAGTGTCATGTTGGTGTCCTTAATAAAAGATTTCTATTATATTCTATTCTAAATGAATACGAGCATACGAGCACCAATGAAGCTGTATTGGCTTCACTCCGCTTTCACAGCATAATAACCGAGTTATAGAGAATATTTTGTTAGTTTTGAATAAGAGGTAGTGCCACACTGCATGCTTGCATGCAGCCGAATTGGGCCGGCACGACCGGGGAGGTCACCTCTCGCTTACACGAGACCGGCGTGAAGTGACAGCTATGTTGTCGCGTTTCGTGCAGTGTAAGTAGCCGGTGGCCGATAGAAGTGGAAGGAGAAAGGAGGGCAGCGCATCTGTGTAGTTTCTATATGTGTCTATGGGCGTCGGTAGTCATGAAAATGGCTCCTACTGTTCGTTTGTCCCCCCATAACATATTAAAAAAAAAAGTATACGTCACCATGAGTTATTTTCATATACTTAAATGGTTAATCTAAATGTAAGCAACCTTAAAAGCAAACTGGCAAAATTTCTACCATTTCTAAGTTTCTTACATTACGCACTAGAGCAAACTTTCCAAACCCATTAACTAGACAGTTTAATATGTTTATGGATAACCATAAACTCAAACTGCCTTCGTAACGTATAGATACAGATAAGCAAACCATAGACTCAATATAAATCTAGACCAAGTTTTATGACCTATGGTTATATCGAGCCCCAGTTTCTTTTTTTTTTTTACGATATAGGAGGGCAAACGAGCAGCCGGAGCCATTTTCATGACTACCGACGCCCACAAACATCCGCAGAGGCTATACAGATGCACTGCCCTTCTTTTTCCTCCCACCTCCATGGGCCATCGGCTACTTACACACCGCACGAAACGCGACAGCAAACAGCTGTCACTTTACGCCAGTCTCGTGTAAGCGAGAGGTATCCCCGGTCGTGCCGGCCCAATTCGACTGCATGCGAGCATGCAGTGTGGCACTACCTCTTACCAAAATCCCAGTTATTATAGCTTAGTGGGCAGGTTTATATAAAAAGCCAATTATAGAGTTATACCACATTGATTGGTGACATAACGTTGTGAAACGAACATGAGCGCAACCCACATGTACACCACGAACGCACGTATTGTAACTAACATGTTATTTTATATTGCGGTCAGAGCGAGCAAATGATTCGAGTCTCTATTGTGTTCCAATATGTACCTTCGTTATGGTACGCTGTAGATGGGAAATATATATTTAGATTAAAATCTAAGTTTTGTAGAATATTAAAAACTAGCTGTGACCCGCGGTTTCAACCGCGAAATCCATATAAACTTCAACACCCTATTTCACCCCCTTAGGGGTTGAATTTCTAAAAATCCGTTCTTAGCGGATGCCTACGTCGTAACATGTACCTGGATGCCAAACTTCAGCTTGACCCGTCCAGTGGTTTGGGCTGTGCGTTGATAGATGTCTATGTCACGTTTGAGTTTTATATATATAGATTCTAACGTTCAAGACTAGACAAATGATATTAAGATGAATTTTATACAAGTTGATGAATCTGTCCGTTTATCATTAAGGATAATTTTATTGAGTTACTAGTCGACCCGACAGCCGTTGTCTTGTCATTATTAGAAAATATGTTGTCATGGTAACGTGTAATGTTTTGTGGCCAAATTGTCAATATTCTGCCCTACAATAGTGTATTTCAAGTCGAGATACCGACTGCAGCATTATATGCTATGATAAATTATAGCCTAAATGTTACCGAGGACTATAACAAAAACTATAACAAAAAAGTTTCATCAAAATCCGTCCAGTAGTTTTTGCGTGAAAGCCGCACAAGACAGACAGAATGACGTCTTCTACAGTTTTATTATATGTAGGTATGCATTATACTTCTAACAATGCAATGCTTGTGAGTAAGGAAAATGATGACAAGAACATCTAATATATAAAATTCTCGTGTCACAGTTTTCGTTGCCATACTCCTCCGAAACGGCTTGAGCGATTCTCATGAAATTTTGTGAGCATATTGAGTAGGTCTGAGAATCGGCCAACATCTATTTTTCATCCCGATATTCCCCCGGGATCGAAAGTTACGCGGGTGAAACCGCAGGGCGCAGCTAGTCTAATATATAAAATTCTCGTGTCACAGTTTTCGTTGCCATACTCCTCCGAAACGGCTTGACCGATTCTCCTGAAATTTTGTGAGCACATTGAGCAGGTCTGAGAATCGGCCAACATCTATTTTTCATCCCGATATTCCCACGGGATCGAAAGTTACGCAGGTGAAACCGCGGGGCGCAGCTAGTAATATATAAAATTCTGTGTTCTTGTCAACAGAGTGACTGGAGACAACATCAATTTGGATATCTTTTAGGAACAATTTAACAACTGAAAGTTGGATTATCAGATTTTCATTTTGTTCTCTAATAAAAAATCATATAGTCTTCAGTTCTATATATAATTTTCATCATCATCATCAGCCTATTGCAGTCCACTGTTGGACATAGGCATCCATTGCACGCCACTAGCCGCTACCCGCTATCCTCGGCTATCCTTCCTGACTACAGCTTTGCGTATTATAATTTTACCTTCTATGAATTTAGGTAGTTGATCCAATAATGCACACCTCTGTGTCTAATATATTGTTTGGAAATTAGATATGTTCATTGAAGACTCTGACCGACATGTGATGAAGATGGCGGCGGGTCTACGAGCCTATCTCCGCCTGGTGCGACATAATCTGTGGACAGCCATCTGCGGTGACGCCCCTCGCCTGGCGCAGGAGTCGGGTGACACCACGTGTGTAGCGGAGTGGTCCGCGGCTAGATTACATTTAGATTATAATTATAGTAATCATAAACCAGATGCAGGCCGTTCCAAACAGGTTTAGATGCATCCGCATTTACATAGAGGCAAATATACTATAATTAGACGATTTTCCATGAACCGCATAGAGATGAAGCAGGCACATTTCCTTACTACCGCCTTTTTTTAATGAGTCCCTGAAGCGCATGAAATGTTACGGCATGGCTGTCTCTTTAAGGTATCTAATGAGAGGTACCTCCTCGTTCAGGCCGTCCTAAATCGGCTGCAATATGCAGCATAGCAGCGAAGCAGGTTACCGGCGCCGACAAAACCGGCTCCGATTCGGCGCCGGTATTTTTGCAATGCTATCTAACCTCTTACAATGCACAATTAGACTGTAACTAAAAGTGATATATCGCGGTGTAATTAATTATCACAAGACGAATATTTGTTTTTTTTATTTTTAGGGGCAAACGAGCAGCTGGAGCCATTTTCATGACTTCCGACGTCCATAGACATCTGCATCCCCCTAGAATGTGACGCATTGATGTGCCAACTCTATCGGAATCTTTATTAAACAAATTACCTCGAGAACCATGAGTACTTCATAATCTTCGCTTTCTGTTTATCTTTCGCTCTAATTACAGCAATTATACATAAAGGGATAGAAATTGTAGCGAGTAGAGAATTTCTCGTCACTCGAACACAATGCAGTCGCCACACAATAGATCGAGAAATCATCGAGAAAGCGATAACAAACAATACAAACGTATTGTCCCGATATAATCATCTGTCAATCATTTTCAAATCATCAACACGGTGTCATCTAATAGTTAATGTTTGCAATGTTTGTTGTTTGTGTTTGTGTTTAAGCCCAGATTACTATATGTTGACTATGTATTGTAATCTTACGTAGGTATGTATACTGTTTAGATTCCGTTTGGGTGTGTGTTGGTTTCTAATATATAGATCATGAAACTATGTCCACATATTCTTAAATATATTAGAAAGGAAATAAGAAACATTTTAATTAAAAAAATATTATGGACGCGAGACGTCGCGGGTAACCTGCAATTTTTTCAGAACTTTATGCAACATATATTGGCAATATGCATCGAAATGTTTTCTATTTCGATGGCAATATGTATATATATGTGTGTGTATATGTTGCTTAAAATTCTTAACTTAACTAACTTTTTAGCTAAGTAAAATTAAAATTTTAACATTTTTTCATTTTTGTTTATGGTATAGGAGGGCAAACGAGCAGTCGGAGCCATTTTCATGACTACCGACGCCCACAAACATCCGCATAGAGGCTATACAGATGCGCTGCCCTCCTTTCTCCTCCCATCTCCACGGGCCACCGTCTACTTACACACCGCACTAAACGCGACACACTTTACGCCAGTCTCGTGTAAGCGAGAGATACCTCCCCGGTCGTGCCGGCCCAATTCGGCTGCATGCAAGCATGCAGTGTGGCACTACCTCTTTTAATATGATAAAGTGATGTTTTTCATCCATATAATTTAAAGATGACCCGTGAAAGTAGTGTCATTTTCACATTTCACGCCACACGATCTCACAATTAAATAAAACATGAGTTTGTGACTCCGGTGCCCAATAATAGGTGTGCAGTGTTCCGAGACCTTCCTGTACGTGGGGAAGGAATTCGCTTTTTGTCGCACCTCCGGCTGTGGGAAACGCGGGGTAAGACGCTCCCTGGGGACGGGAATGAGTTATGTGAGAAACAATAACGACTAGCTTTGTAACCAGAGGTTACTCGTAATAATAAAGGCTAACCTTTCATTTCTGGAGCTTAATTGCTACGCTGAGCAACCTAATGTCCGTCTAGTTATCGTCATTCATATTTGTAAATAAAAAAAAAAAAAAATTTTAAATATTTCTGCTTGGGAAAACGAGACAATAAAAAAAACAAAGTGCGAGTCGGACAGCGGACTCGCACACCGAGGGTTCCGTACCAACGAAAGGTATAGGTGTCTCTGCGACATTTTTTTACCAGAAAATAAAATGACTTGGTTTTTCATTGCGTTTGTATGAAAGACAATGTTGTATTTACGTTTTCTGAAAATTTATAACTTCTCAAAAACTAATAATGGTATCGCGTTCAAACTAATTTTCGTTAAAAGTTTCCATTAGATCTACAGCATACATATTTTTTAGATTTCTCTTGTTCTTAGAGAGTACAGCTTTCTGTCTTAAAGGAATTTCATTATCGGAAGATTACCTACAAACAAAATTAGTAACTTTGGAGTTTTATAATATGAAAATTAGTGGATCTATACTAAATAGATCCCCCCATTTTTATTGTCTCTGCTTTTTTTATACGAAAAGGCTGATCTAGCTCTTGCTCCTCATAAAACTCATTTTTGGTTAAAAAATCGTCAATGACGCTGGCGATGGTAAAAATACAGTAAACACAAGGACGAAAACAATTCGTCCACACAGCACCGCGAATAATGGGCGTGTTGAAAAACACCGGCGCATCTCAATTGAGCGCGGTGTTTTGTAAACGGGCCGCGTCGGTTTACAAATATAAACGTCTATTTCGGCGCGGTAATTGTGTGCGAGTTATAACAAAATAGCCATTCCAAGGAATACGAGCAACTAGCTGCGCCCCGCGGTTTTACCCGCGTAAATTTCGATATCGTGGAAAATCACCCCATGGCATCGCATAGGAACATTTCGGGATACAAACTATCCTGTGTTAATTCAATTTACCTATGTGTGTGCCACATTTCATGAAAATCGGTTCAGCAGTTTTTGCGTGAAGGAGTAACAAACAAACAAACAGACAAACTTTCACTTTTATAATATTATAGTAGGATAGTAGGATATTAATGGCCTGCGCAGAAAATCCCTTGTCACCTTTTTCGTTTTTTCAAAAACCTTTCAAACAAAAATCCTCCCACAATCCTTGTCAAATAAAAATCGCTCGTCTGCGCAGATCTTTAATGTTTGATTTCATCAATCAGAATTTAAGTAATTTCAAACTATCTCATTATTTAATGTAGTTAAATTTATATGGTCTGGATATAAAATTTATTTTTTATTTGGGAAACAATTATCACAACACTTAGGAACAAATATAAAAATATGCAAAAATCGTCAAGTTTCCACTAATGAGAAACACATTTAAAAATATTAATTGTTCATTGATCAGACTAAGCGAACAACATACTGTTTGTATGTAAATGAAATATAATAGCTTGTTTGTCGAAAAAATGATAGCTTGTTATAGCTTCAGTAAGATTTCCAAACAAAGTCACAAAAAATGTCCGTCCGACCGTTCAACATCTATATTTTATTGCTTGCATGTATTTGGTTCTTTTAAATATCGATTGCTAGCGGAGAAGACGGAGTATATTTTTGAGTGCCACCAATCACACTTTAACCGCTAACTCTCTAACCGCTTAAAATATCACCCAATTACTTACACAAGTAACATTTTATGGCATTATTGTATTAGTAAGAAATAGAGTTAAGGTTAAAAAACTAATAATTCTGGAGTAAAGTGTTATGTACACTATAAATGAATAGCAGAAAACCTATAGATATTAAATCGTCGGATTATTGCATGAACTCATTGATTGACATCTACAAAGCTTTGAGAAATCAATTATTTATTATTAATACTAAAATATAGTGTTATTAAATGAATCCAAAAGTAATCAATCAATTAGTTTTGGTTTCATGTTATTAACATATATATATATATTATAGTGTTATTAAGGAAAAATTAATGAAAAAATTATTTGTCAATGTTTTGTGAATGCCAGCTAATGAGTTCTTGCAGTGAGCCGACGTAATAGTTTAATTTGAATGCAAACTACCTGTGCTCTGCACGAGACCTGCGAAAGTGGTTGCTGGTCTGTCGCGTTTCGTGCGGTGTGTAAGTAGCCGGTGGCCCACGGAGTTGGGGTAAAGGAGGGTAGCGCATTTCTATAGCCTCTATGCAGATGTCTATGGGGCGTCGGTAGTCATGAAAATGGCTCCGACTGCTCGTTTGCCCGCTATACAAACTTTCCACCCTCAGTTCACTACTTAGGGATGTTTTTATAAACCTTCTCTTAGCAGATGTCTTAGTCATTAGAAGATATACATATTATATGTTATGGTTTTCGTCTGACACGTTTTGTTTTATAAAACAAAGAGTAGCTCCTTAAGGACTCTTAGAATTGCTTAATTTATTTCAATGGCGTAGCTACAATGTTGAATGTTGTTAATAACTTAAATCCATAAAGAAAGTAGGCTAAAGAAAGTTTGGACACGCACAAAAATAGTACATAATCGCCTTATAATTGCATTCAGCTTCTATTGGTGTAATGCGACATGGAGTTGACATATTGGACTCATTGGCACGCAACTGTGTCAGGGGTTCGATTTGTAAAATACAACATGGCTGTCCGGGGGTGGATCTAGGATTAGGTATATCTAATCCTAGATCATTGATAGGAATGTGATTATTTTTAGATATGTTGTAGGACATACATACAATTATGTAAAGAATTACAGAAAATACTCATTTCTTTTTATCAATAATTATTTAAACGATTCTGAATGAAACAGTCATATACAACATAGCTGCGCCTCGCGGTTTAACCCGCGTAAGTTTCGATTCCATGGGAATATCGAGATAATAATTATGTAGCCTATATGTTGACCCGACCTGTTAATAATATTCACGCACAATTTGAAGTAAATCCATGCAGTACTTTTGAATTTACCCCGGACATACCTACAGACAACAAACAAAAATTCTAAAAATTATATTTTTCGATATCGATTGTACATCACACCCCCAGTATTCTTAAAAAACAAAATTCAATGTACAGTTTTGACTTTTACGATTCTATTATCGTATGTATAGATGAAACATAACATATTATAATCTATTGTATAAAGAATAATAATAGGTATTTTATTAAATAAAATAAAAATAAAAACAAAAATCCGATTGCTTAAATATGTACATTACATATGTATAAATAGTATATATTTCACATATTTCTATATTTCACACAGAAAATACCAGCAGTTTTGCACTCAACTAGTTTTTCGTTTCGCAGAATGAAAACTCCCACAATAGCGAACAATAAAAAATAATGGGAAATAAAATATTTTATCTACACTAATGTTGTAACATTCTACTTATGTTTTCAATACTTGAC
>LUGF01046826.1:0-13363 GCA_001625245.1 Calycopis cecrops | reverse complement strand
TACAACAGGCTGTTTAACTTATATCTAATTTTATTTTCCCTTGGCAATTTATGTACATAAAGGTGCAGTGGTACAGGGCTCGGATAAGCGGAGCATGTTGCGCCAGGGGTCGCGGGTTTGAATCCCGCCTTGGTCATGGATGTTTATCTAGGTATGTATTATATGTATTTTTATAATAAAAATCTTAAATATATAAAATTCAATATATTTTCGTTGTCTAGTACCAGTGACACACGTTCTTACGGTACTTAGCACGGGGATAGGCTAACGTGGTGTATTAAGCCCACAGATATTATAAGGTAGACAGATATATTGTTATTGTCGCCACTTGTTTTCAATTCCCCGACGCAAAAAGAGAGGTGTTAGACGTTTGACGTCGACACCTGTGTGCATCTGGTTGTGGCAGCGTATCTCACAAACGTATAGATTGATTTCGATATAGTTTTTTCATTTGAAAGCCAATTTTCCATGCGGATCTCAAAGTTATCTGGTAAAAATCAGTCCAAAATTTTACAGATCTTGCTCTCTTCATTATTACATTTATTTATACCGTTACTACGTTTCAACATATTCGACTGGTCGTTTACATTATATATGAATTATTGCTAAATATTCTAATAAAAAACAATTAACTTAAACCTTCTATGGCGATCACTAAAGCCTAAACTTAGCAGGTTATTCTTTCCTCAAAGGTAGGCCACGCATCTGTTAGACCTCTGGTGTTACGGATGTCTATGGGCGTTGGTGATCACTTTACATCAGATGACCCAACTGCTCGTATACCTCCTATGTTATAAAAAAAGAAAAAAAGGTACCTACACACCTTCGAATGCTAGTACGAGCGCAAAAACGATCTGCCCACGTACGTACAGATAAAACATAAGAATCGTGTTACACAACCATTAGCATAACATCATCCGAAGCATACATTAGTATTAATAGGTTTTTTATTGCCTCGAATATCATCGCCATCTTATATTGTTGTACAGTGTACACGATAGCGAACGTTAAACCCATCTTAACGGCCTTTCAGAATAATTTCAAATAAAAAAAAATGTAAATGATTACTTAAATGACATCCTATGTTTGCTACCTTTTAATACTAGCTTTTGAAGGTCAAACTAACAGCCTATCTGGTGGTAAATGAACATCACACATACACACACAGGCTCATATTTTGCTAATTTCCCGCCTTTAACAACTACACAATCGTTTTTTTAATTGTAAGCAAAAAAAACACTGCAACCTTTTTTAATGCGCTCCATAAAGGGTATACAGAGTCCTTTGCCACACTCATACGGCTCTTAGCTCGAGGAGTGTATTGTCGCGAGGGCTGGGGACACTCCACACAAAGCGCCCGTCGCTGGAGCACTCTCCAAATTACTCGGACCAGAAGAAAGAGCTCACTGAGGGGACTGAGTAACGTACAATTACGAGCAACTTTCCACATTACACCAGACAAACTTGTGTGGCGTCTAATGCGTGTCTCCAGACAGTTGAGAACTTTCTTCCGAGTCCCGTCTTCTGTGGATAGTGTAATTTCGGAGAGTAATATTTGGCTAATATTTTTCTCTATATTTGCTAATGATAATGCCATACAGAAGTCACTTGGATAAGCAATAATTAGTAAATATTGAGAAAAATATTAGCTAATTAATATTTTTCTCAATATTTGCTAATCATTGCTTATCCAAGTGGCTTCTGTATATCACACGACCATTGAAGTGGCAATAATTAGCTATTCGATACTTAGCTTCTATCAAACGCTTCTGATTAAATACTTCTAACCGGTAGCCGAGCTAAATTTTACTGTTTATTTGCCAGTTACATGAAACGAAACTGGAAAAGTACTTGTATTAGTGTTGCAAGTGTCGTAACTCTTCCAAAATTTACACCTCGCAATTCATATCATGAATTTATTTTCGAAACAAAAATATATAAGATTATGCGCATATATTCTATCTTATAGCCACACCTCTATGTTATTCTCACAAAGGCACAAAGCTCCATTAGGTACAGCCCAAATTTGAGCTAGAATCCACAATGCCGCCAAATGGGTGGCGAGGGGATAAAAATTGCACCCAATGCGATTTCTACCCCAAAAAATTCAAAGGGCTGATTAGTGCGGCATCCCGCAGTGCCCAATCTCTTTTTTCCTTTATTCCCATCACACCTCCCGCAATGTCCATTGTATGGTTTTATATGGATATCTACCCTCCTTTTAACCTACTTGATATATGAATCCTCATCATCACCATCTACTGATGATAATCATCAGCCTTTATTGGTCCACTACTGGAAAAAAGGGCTCCTTCGATAAACGCCAAGACGAACAATCTCCTGATCCTCTCATCCATGGCGGACCGGCCACACCAGGAGAGCGCCTCCCATCTGGTGATTGGACACTTCGTCTTCCTAAACGTGAATAATGTATATGAACTATCTTTAGTACCCAACAACAACAACGACACATCTTCACGCCGAAACCAATGGGGTACGCAGAAAAGCCCGAGAGCCACGTGTCACGCATGTAGCCGTCGGTTTTCTTGTCACAGATCTGTCCTGACAGATTTGTCTTGCGTCCTCCACATTCTCTATTTTCTTCATACAAACCCGCCGGTTGTGAAGACAATTTTCGCCAGCTTAACCGGCCCGGACACGGACACAAAACTACCTAAACCTGAAGGTCGTACATTAACGATAATTAACGATAAATAATAATCTATTTTCAAAGCGTTGCAGACCTATACCAGAGATCTGCGCGTGCATAGCGTTGCAGTAAAATCAATCAAACTGACATTTAACAGTTTTACGCGCATACGCAATTTAGCTTTAAGAGCTATAAAACCTCCATATATCATTGATGATTGTTGCATAAGAGGAAAACGAGCTGACGGATAAACTCTACATAAAGCAATTGACGACGTCCAGACATATGTCCTATACCTAAGTGTAATGAATGCAAATCCTGTTAATATTATAATTGCGAAAGTTTGTTTGTTTGTTACTGTTGTGACTTGATTGTCATTAAATTTGGCACACACATTGAAAGTAACTTGGATTAACATATAGGATAGTTTTTATCCCGAAAAAATGTTCCTATGGGATGCCATGGGATGATTTTCTATTTTCCACGGAATCGAAATTTACGTTAGTTATACAGATGCGTTGCCCTCCATCCCCCAACATGGACGACCAGCTACTTACACACGACACACCGCACGAAACGCGACAGAACAGTTGCATGAATGCATGGCCTACTGCCACTGCCTTTTACACCCTCCATCAAACCTTAAGACCTTTTCTAATTTTAGAATAACATCAATCAACAAGTTGATCTCATCGGAAGATCCTAATGAGTTCAACGAGCAGTCAAAGGTTTTTCCCTGACTCATCAGTTAGACTGGAACCGGTTAATTTGACAATTATCTAAGTTTATCGCACATAATATACATTAGGAGGCCTTATAGGTGGACAATCTTACTTCATGTCTACTTAGCTCTTCGCAATAAAAACAAAATACTACAAAGGCTCTATATTTAGTGCCTTAGTAGTTCTACATTGAGTCATTACAGTAGTAAAAGGTCTAAGTGATATGTCAATAATTCGCAGCGCAAAACTGCACTTTATCCGCGCGTGATAAGACGCAAAACGCCACGAAACATACGAAGGGAATAATTTTATATGGTAATAAATAATAATGGATCTGCTCCGGCCTTGGCGAAATTAGTCAGCCGTCTCGCCGTAGTAAATTGTGATTTCATGCGTCCGCGACAATCTGCGGCCACTGCAAGTGGCGGGGGAGGGAACAAATGATAACATCACTTACAAGATTACCATAACACCTTTCGCCCACGAGGATTATTCTTTTGTCCGACTCTCAGTCCAACTGTTCGTGAGGAACCACTGGCTTTTTCTCTTGCTGGTGATAAATTGTTTACTTATCGCGGGGATCTATTTTTTTTTTTAATTTTATCATTCCTTTTATCGCTTTAGTGCTTTCTGTTTGGTTTGTGCAATTGGTAGCCATACGGAAGTCCCACGTGGGCATATAACTAAAGCCATGTGTTACACATATTTCTTTTTATGGCATATGGGGGCAAATATACCCTCCTTTCTCCTCTCACCTCCATGGGCCACCGGCTACTTACAGACCACTTGAATTTTCTGTCGTTATAAATAAAACACACATTTAAAGGTCCCATAAATTTGCGATAAAATATGTTAATTGCATCGGATGTCACCATCTTTTTGCAAACACAAGCGTAGTTTTTATCTTATTGTCTTTCTATTTCAAATGCGAATTTAATTCAATACTGAAACTGATTTTAATGTGCAAAAACGAGCAAATTGTTAGCACGTACTTAAGTACAGTTCGCTGCAGATTTATCTTCGTCTAAATACCTTGAAATATCTGCTATATTTGTGGTTCAAACAGCTTGGTAATCAATATGTGTAAATAATATAAATTAACAGTCGATGGTAACTGTGATTGGCGTAACAATCAGTCTTTAACGGCTGTTATCAGTAATCTATTTTTTGGTGAGTTTACCGGTGAGTTTTTCTACTGGTTTCAGAATTTTGATAATATATTTTGTAGGGGACGTATCTCAAAATTTCCTGTACCCTAATCCAGTCATATCCTTATATCGTTAAGTTATAATATTGTAATATTCAAGAAGGTGCTATGGAAATAACACAAAAGAATTTTGGTACTCATAAAAGTACAAAAAGTACTTACTATAGTATTCTTTCAATTTCTTGATTTATCAACAAATAGAAATATACTCGTAATTATATAATTTCAGAATGATTTATTTGAAGTGTGTTGTAATCAAGAGGTACTAGTGATGACAATGGTAGCAGTTAACGAGAGTTTGTATTGTTCTTGTGACGATAAGAAAGGAGGCATTAAAATTTATTGCGCAGAACGAAATTTCTAACCGATAAAATTTTATGTCATTCAAAAGTGAAATTTACGAACTCGATCGAACCTCGTCGTTTCTAGAATTTTCACTTTTTAATAAGGATCGTGTTACGTTGTCATTAATCGACGTAAATGGCATTTTTAAATATTTCGGTGTACTAAAGCTGGTGTAAATTTAAACGATATTATTAATATGGAAACTAGGGAATGCAATACCGGGATGCCGAGATCCCGCATGTCATATGCGGGATTACTCCCATACGTAAAATGAGCACGGGATTAGCGGGATTGAAGAGAAGCGAAATTCATGTATTAGCGGCTGATGAACTCGACCCGACATTAAAATGTAACATCCCAATTAAGAGCTGGCCATAACAATCTCGATATTTTTATAAGGAAGGAAATTAATTATTTTGAATCAGGTGGACAGGAAGGCACGTAATGTCTTTAATTTGCTTATAATGGCTTAATGACAGCAGAACGAGAGTTTTCTGCTACCATACCTATAGTAGGCATAATATGTAGAGACAGGAGTCGTTCAGCAGGTGACATAATAAACTCCGCAACGTTTATGAGAAAATGTTTATTTTTTTTTCTTTAGTCTAAGGTTTACTGACAAATTTAATTTAAAATAACGTTTACTTTTCTTCTTTTGACAATTTTAAATGAGTCAGTAAATTATTAAAAAATGTGATTTTGAAAATATGATTTATTTCATTTAAGTGACATTCCAAGTCCAGTAGTGGACGACCTGGTGGTGATAATGATGATGATGATGATGATGAAGTGTCATTCGAAAATATAAATCATTTGAGAAGTTTTAGTAATGACGCGGGATCCCGCAAATATCGGGATCCCGCCGGTTCTAAAAAGTCCAGTCTCGCAAATACCGGGATTGCGAATTTCCTGCGGGATTGCATTCCCTCATGGAAACGTATAAAAATGCGGAATGCTTGCTCTACATGTGTTATATATGTGTACATGTGATTGCTTTTCAGAGTATTAGCATATTGCCACAATATTATAATACTAAGATAATAGTAGTATAATATACAAAAGTCTGGCTTTCAGTTACGTCGAAATATAGTTTTTAGCGATATGTAAGTACAATAAAACTATTTTAACGAATATTATTTAATTATTTTATAAGCTGAAGTTTCAGAGGCTTCATCGTCACGGACGCTATAAAATCCATTATTTTTTTTATTGTAATGAGTAATATTCGCTTATTCTTAAGACATTATAAATATACAAGCACCCAAACAATGGAAAGTAAATTCCAGTACCTACCCAATGACAGAGGAGGCTAAACAAGTGTCGGTCACGGGTAGGCCTTCAATCGGATACGACAATTTACCTAATCTGCAAAAACGGCAGGGCGATGAATGAAATCTAGATCGACCATGACCTAGACGGTGCCAGGACACTTTCTATGCTGATCATTATGCGACGAGTTCAATCAGCACGAAGACATGTCTGAAGGTTATATTAGTTATCTAAATTATGCTGTTCCCTTGTTGCCCATATGCGATCTTTTTAGATGTCCGAAAATATAAAGTATACATTGTAAACTTTTGCTGCAATTGATAAATTACGTATTCAACACAATATTATGACGTATTAAAGTAAACGTGATCTTGTCATTGGTTCAGTCGTGTACGAGATCTTATCTTGTTAATCTAGGAGTAAGAACACTTATCATCTAGGGCGGCCTGCCTTAACATATTTTATATTTAAATCTTTATAACATCTTTACTATCTGTAAATAACATGACGTTTTACGTAGTTCTAGTAGGGCATTGAGGGCTCTTAACACAAAAAAACATTACAGTCCTTTTATTCTAATGTACCTACAATTCTTTGCAAAAACTGTGGATATATTTTTGAACGGAGTTATAAAACATTCAATGCAGATGCATTGACCTTCTTCATGTTATCAAGGCCACAGACCAAACTGACTGTATTATGGAAACGAAAGGTACATTGCATATGCAAAAAGAACAAAGTGCTATCCTTTTTTTAACGCAGGGAAAATGCTTTATGCAAGTCCTACCGGCTACCTGGTCAGCCGGGAGGGAGTGTAGGACTCAGTGCGAAACCGCTACCGACTAAAAACCACTACGAGAGCCTTCGGCCGCCATGTTGGAGGACACAAAGTGCTATTCCACACCAGTCATTGTACTTATGCACTGTTCTGCTTCTTCCACATTTATTACTCTTTTCATACAACCACCATCGGATATCATCCGATCAATCTGATCATAGTGTATAAGAAGTTATCTTTAAAAAAAAACTGAATGCTACAAAAATTATTCAACTCGTCTTTAACGTTAGGTGTAAAGAAACACTATACTTAGGCAATTCGTAGCCGGCGTCCAATTGAGCCATCAGTCATTAGGCGTCAATTAGTGTTTTGTGGCGGGTGTTAAATTGACCGGCATTAAATCATTAAACGCTATAAACGATCACGACTTGACGGCCACAGTTAAAGTGGATACCGCGAGGCTGGCTGGGGAATTCTTTTTAAATAACTGGCGGCTTAGTCGCAAGTGCTTACCGCCTATTATGATCGAGCGCGTCGTCAAAGTGGACTGGTAGTTATGTATTTAGTGCGGTGGACATCTACGGACTGATGATAGTGAAGCAGATACGTGACTGGGATCGATGTTACTTTTTAAATTTAAATGATAGCCGTGACGGCTGGCGCCTAGAACCTACATACAACTGCATATTTATATTCAGATCCTAGGTGCCCGAGGGAGGATTCCGGATAGTGTTACGTACTCTCTCTCTCTCTCTCTGTACTAAAATAGTCACTAACACATTGTTTAGGAACCATTCCATGCTAAAGATACCTATCTACCATTTGTCAATACTGAGTGTTAACTATGCTTAACCTTTACCGTGACACACACACACACACACACACACACACAGACACAGACACACCTCTGAGCTCAAGTTCAACGCAACCATTCGGAGGTTTCACTACAAAAATCCTCACAATGCCATCGGTATGTAGAGCGAGGATTTCGCAGGGACCGTATCGGTGACTGTTTAGGGTTCCTTGCATGAAAAGGAAAAACGGAAACCGTATAGGATTGTTACATTGTATGTCTGTACTCTAAAAAACTTTACTTGTAAGTCAACGCAATCAAAGGATACATCTGCTTATATGTATAATGTGACGATCGCATTAAATTAATAAACCTTATAGAGTACCTACGTCCCGTTGACAGATCATAAAGTTTCTTAAGTAGTAAGATAAAAGAAAGTACAAATAAAGAAATACATAAGGGAATAGGTAAATTATAAATATCACTTTCTAGTGAAGCTTATAATAAATCAATTTTCTAAGTTGCCTTTTTAAGTAGGTAACTTACAAACTAAAATTTGTACTTCAACACAAGCAAATATAAGTTAAGTTAGTGACAAATTTGCCAACTCTACTAATTGGCAAATTTGTCACTAATTTGTCATTACGTACCTCCCGATAGTGCGGAACCTTCGGTGTTTTCCTCCGACTCGCACTTAGCCTTTCCATCTCGCGAGTTTGCGTGTCATCTCGCGGGGCGATCGACCGCCATGTAAACAGTTAAGTGATTCTTAAATGTCGCGATAATGAGCCGCAATTACTGGCCGCAGCTCCTCTCTCGTTCAATTACTTATCGAAGTTGTAAACGCATGTCCAAATACGCGCCGGCGGATATGGCTGGAGAATTTCGTCTTATGGGAGCTTGTGAATATCCGTTGAGGAAAAATATCTAAGGGCCGGTTTTTCAATCGTCAGATAAAAATTAACCCTAAGAATAAATTATGGGTCGAGTGTGGATCGCCTAAATCTCAAAAAATCTAGTTATCTAAATCGTCTTAATCGCAATTTGTCTCATTATTTAAATTACCTGTATCTCACTTCGTACACATCTCAAATCGTCTTAGTAGCAAAATGTCTAAATTTTCAAATAAGCATGGATCGGGCTAATTACATAAAACTTACTTTTCTGATATGAATTATGTTTGATTCATATTTCGACTTTTTTAAGTGTCGAGTATAAAACCTCTTGATAATCAAGAGTTAAGCTTAGGAATACGATTATTGCTGACCACTTAAATTTCAACTTTCAAGAGCCAATGCTTTTTAATTTTCCTGCTAATACCTAAAGTGAATATATGTACCTACTGGGTTTCATTATTTACAACAATGAATAAATATAAAATGAGTGACATTAAGTTTATTACTAATCAAAAAAGAAAACCTGCATTATTGTATGACGGTCATAGATAGAACTGGGGGAACAATAATAAGAAAAACGGAAACACTTTGTGGAGTGGTGGATGTGTAAACGGAGTATACACACATGCAAATCGAATCATGGCAAGATTGTAAGGGCGGTTGTGATGGATGCTTGCAGAGATGTGATATGTAAAAAAATGAAGTCAGTGAAGTGAATTTTTGAAAAGCACGTTTCTAAGTCAAGGTCGAGTGTACCAATGCCATTATATAAAGAAAAAAAAGACTTTTTATATAGAGCGAGGAAAAGATATCTACAAGTAAGTGACTGAGTTTATCGATTTAAGTGATGTAGACATACCTCAGTTATTGGCAAATGATTTTTTTTTTGATCAACGATGGCAAAGAGGACAAAATTTTTAATTTTTTGCTCGAAGATGTACTGAAAGGCTGTGAATTATTTACGTAATAAACAGTTTTTTGGTGACGGCACGTTCAAACGTGCTCCAAAACCTTTCTAACAATTTTTCTCCATCCATGTTGATCTCAATAGTTACAAAAGTACATATTTTTCAAATTATTTGAAAATTTAGACATTTTGCGACTAAGACGATTTGCGATGTGTACGAAGTGAGATACAGGTAATTTAAATAATAAGACAAATTGCAATTAAGACGATTTAAATAACTAGATTTTTTGAGATTTAGGCGATCCACGCCCGACCCTAAATTATACCCATCGCACTTAAACACGAAATAAAAAATGAAACAGAGATAGTTTATTCCCAGGGTTATCTTTTATCTGAGGATTGAAAAACCTGCCCTAAATCGGAGAGTAAAAAATGTGGGAGTATAGGTGTCATGTCCGCTGAAGAAGAAAAGTTCTCGTGCGACCTAATGCCGAAAAACGTAGTGTTAAATTGCCAGTGGATTGATGTCGCGAGGACCCGCAGAAGCCAAGCACTGAGAACGAGACCTGTGGTGCTTTATCGGAGAGGCCTATGTAAGGAGTGGACGTTCTGTGGTCTCTGAGGATATGTATCATCCGTCAACGGTCTACCTTAATAGGTACATACACCACTTGGTGTGTAAGTGGTAAGATTAAAAGAGGGGAATTGATGTGCAAGTTTGATGTCATATTTCATGTCATCTTCTGTGTCAATTAAAATATAGATTTTTTGTGTCACGCGATTTTTCAATACCCCAAGGAAACATTCGTTTTTGGCAATAAAAAGTATTTTTATAGTATTCCAAAATGTAATCGGTTTCTCAAAAATAGTATCAGCTGTTTTTTTTGCGTGAAGGACTAACAATCATAATTATGCATATTCTTTAGAATTTATAATATTAGTAGTCTGTAACCTCCGCATGAATAAGCATATTTACACATGCTGCACCGGGCTGGCGGATCTGTATATTTTCTAATACACAGAAGAAGAAACAAGGGTCCACATATAATTACCAGGAAGGACATTCAAATACGCAAACATTCATCAAGATCGATCCAGCCATTCATAAATGCGATGACACTACAAAGTACCTATAAATTGCTCTCAATCTACGCCTAGACACTATCGCATGCGGACAAGCATTTGCCTGTTGGAGCACATCGCTTTCGTCGTGCGGCCAAACTGGTGCAATACATTCTGCGGGTTAAAAATAGCCCATGAATGGTCCAATACATTACCTCTGTACAAAAACACGGCCATTCTACATTCAAACGTCTCAACTTTTTAGTTCATTTCTGCACAAGCATGAACAAATGGTACTTTGAATTGAACAAAATAAATTAATGGTAAATTTTAAGATAAGTAACCATGCAGCACTTCAACGCATTTGGATCGGCACGACCGGGGAGGTACCCCTCAAGCACATAACACAGGCGTAAAGTGACAGCTTCGTGCGCTTTGTGTGTAGCCGGTGGAGCCCCTTTGGAGGGGAGGAGAACAAGAAGGCGACGCATCTGCATAACAAGCATGCGGACGACAATGAGCGTCGGTAGTCATCTAAGGCTCCGACTGCTCGTTTGTCCTCTTGTACTATATAAAAAAGATTCAACGCAAATAACCTAACATTAAATTGGTGTTATTCAAACGTAACTATTATTGTAGTGTTAAAATTCGTCAAGACCTTTAAGTTGTAGCAGACAACATAGAAATATTATACATATATGGATACATACGCTCGAAGAACTTTACTCACTTTTAGATGCAGTCGGGTAAAAAGAAGAGAGCAGAAAAGGTATTACCTGGAAAGAATTACATTAAGCATTACAATAAGAATCAATACGACTATTTATACCTAAAGGTAAAAATGCTTACACAAAAATGTCATCAATTACAAAAGAATAATTTCAGATAACTCCATATTTTCTAATCAACTTCACTTTTATAATTCAACTACAGAGAAATCCAGTAATTAGTGAGTACATAAATAGTGGACAAAAAGTTCTAGTCCATCACCTATGACGTACAATTATTGTATAATGACTTCTATCTCTGCGCAATACAGTATCTAAAGAGCGCAAAAACAAGATGCACATTAAAATACTCTACTCCCTACACGACAATTACTCATGCGGCGCGTATCGCCACGTACTGTAATGAATAGTTGGCGTACATTATAATAGAGGCGACTAATACATGTCTCACTCGTAATTCATTACATATTAATACAGTGTATTACATTTCAGAGCCAATAAAGTGTGCATGTATCATTGATTACTGGACGCCTGCAAATGATATCGGCTTACGGCGTAGGTCTATTGTTTGAAATATGGCGTTGTTACTAGCGTTGCCAGTCGTTTGGACAAAACCGGACATAATGGCTTTTTTGTCCGGCCAAACTACGCAGTGGTGGCTAGTCCAATTTTTGGTAGGCTTTTCAAATTTGATCAATTGTATAGCACTTCCAAAGCATGAAAACTTTATTCGTATGTCATTGTAATACTAAGACACAAAATCCTTAATAATAATTGAAGATTTCTTTGTTACCAATCGTATGGACAAACTGGCCAATTTGCCGTCTTCTAGGTTTGCTACTGCTAATATATAGATAGGAACAAAAAAATCTTTCAAATTTGATGGTAAAAATATCTATTTGTAAGATAGATTGGCATTAATTGGCATGGCATTAAAATCCAAATTATAGATATAGTAAATTATTATTATATTGTAAAAAGGGAGTATTCCCGTTCATTGAATTGAATAAATGAATAAATAAAAAATTAATAGATTAACAAATAGGAATGGCGAAAAAGAAATAAAAGAGGACATTGTATCAGGTTGTATCATTACTACAACGCTGCATTCATAGACGGCAGATGTCACTACAAACTTTAATATTCCTCCAATTCACCTCAGAGTCACCTCAGAATCTGCAGTTTCGCCTGCACCCATAAATAGTTTTGGGGTCACGAAATTATCTACCGTGCGCACAAGTTATAAATATTTATCAGAACACGCAATATAAGGTAACAAACTATAAGCAATTCTGTCAAGTGATAAAGCGAGCGGCGCGCAGACCGGTTGATTAATTGGATGTCGCGTCCATACATATATGTATTTATGTCAGTGACGTAAGGGCGATGCACACTGGTGCTGTACCTACACAGATTCTCATGACCCCAGGTTTGATGCGAGTGGATATCGGCTGTTAAATACTTGAAATAACGTTTGGTTGATGAGTCAATAATTAATTCAGGACAGGGAGATTCGACAGTGATGTCCAGTGTCCACGAATGAGAAGATCTCGACAATCCATCGATCGGCTGGCTGGAGATCTAAGTAGGTTGGATGCTAAATACACAATATCTTGGCTGGTAGAAATTACTACTTAAGTAATAAGGCCGCCTTTGTGTATCTTTACTATTTTTTGTTCTGTTTCTTATGTTTGTTTCATTTTTGTATAAAATGCACAATAAAGAATAATTAATCATTCATTCATTCATTCATTATCTTTAGCATTTCTCGTTTCGTTAGGGAACTGGCGGGCACTGGAAGAGAGTACCTACAGAGTGCCATCACGACACACACCCACGGCTTCCTCCACATTTGTAATTTTCTTCATATTATCATCTCTTAAATCTTCCATTTAACTATTAATATGTAAGATCCTATCGCCTCACATAATTACGCGATGTTATTCGCGAGTACAGTGCCAAGCACTGGAACTAACGATATGGTCGACGCTCTGTAATTTAACTGT
>LUGF01046825.1:312187-336381 GCA_001625245.1 Calycopis cecrops | reverse complement strand
CTTATTTTTTGACCACTTTTAGCACAGAGGCGATGTTAACGGTTTCGGTGCAGCGCCCTTACATGCTTGAAGTTATACAATTGTTAGTTTAATACAATAATTCATTATTATTGGCCGGTGGCTCATGGAGGAGGGGAATCCTTTCTCAGAGCAGAGCCTCTGTGTAGCCTCTATGCGGTTGTGCATTGATGATCAAATGACTTCGACTGCTCGTTTGACTATGCCATGAAAGAAGAAAAAAAACGGTGTGTGTTCGTCTCCCTGAATCGGCTTAACCAATTATGATAAAATTTTGTGTGTTTCGCTAGTAGGTGTCGTACCTAAAACATTTCCAACTTTTTATTCAAATAATTTGCGAGTACGACAGCGGGGCACGCTTGGTTTATTATTATTTTTGTGCAAAAACATTAATAATGATTTATGATATGATAAATACATACAATATAATGCCTATTTTACTTGATAATAATATATTGTTGCTATTATCCTCGTTTAGAAATGTCACGTTTTAGAAGTTGATACTAGGTACTTCTATTTATGTAAATAAAAGGTTACATAGGTAAGTCTTATTGTCGTCCAAGAGCAAACCAATTCAGGTTTTAAATGACATTTTTGATGATGTAGAGTTTTGTCTTTTTACGCAACCTCTCCAAAAATCAAAAGATGATTATTCAAAAATCGAATCGAATCGAAAATTTAAAAGAAACGGCTTTTTAATTATAACTTCGCTTTTTGAATAATCATCTTTTGATATTTATTTCTAGTCTACACCACTAGCATATAAGGACAAGTCCGGGTTTTATTTTTGTCAAAATATTTTTGTTGCTTTGCAAATAAAGTTGAGTGGTTTCAAAGTTTATAACCGGCTCAAAATAGCTATGCCGAATCGAGTTTATAATTTTAAACATTTTCCGCGGCGTTAGGCTGGAAATAATAATTATTATGAATTCACGTCAGCAACATGCTATTCTAGCTGACATACGCTGAACCTGTGCTAGGTATAAAATTTATAACACATTTTAGTAGAAAATATTCTACTTAAAATTACACAAAAAAGACCTATAATATATCTAGCGAGTTTTGGCCGCCATTGCTCTAAGGTATTGAAGTACAATACTGTTTCACGTCACCATGAAAACCACTACTTGTGATTTAATTGTAAATTACCATTGATTTCAAAATCGCGCCTCAGATAATACTATAATTATATTTATAGTAAATATAATTTATTATTATTCCAAAAATAGCTCGTAAAATAAATAAAATAAAAATATAAAAGCCTTTATTGGACCCTTGCGACATTTCTTTTTGTTAAAACCCTATTTATGTAATTACTAAATTAAATTATATGTCATCCCGATATTTCTACGAGATCGGATCTAACGCGGGTGAAACCGTGGGACATGGCTAATTAGTCTATAAATATCTTTCATTGATCATCAATGTGATACTGAAGTTAACAACTCCGACCAAGAGCTAAGAAGAACCGGCGAAACAAACTCATCAACGTTCACCATCATTATTTCTCATTCTCCACAGACGAATCGCAATTCTAAGAAACCACAATCAGTTATTAAATATTCCTCAACCGTGGTACGCTCGGCATTTCCTTATCGTTCAGTCTAGAAATAATGTTTTGTTGTGTCAATTCAGTTATGTATTTCCAAAGTTAATTTTAATATTTAAGTATTTAAGTTTCAATATCTATCCATCATCCACGATTCTATTTTTGCTTCATAGGTGACATCACTTTGTAGAGCTTGGTTAAGCAAATCTAATTCCCTCAAAAGTAACTACTGAGTTTTTTTATTTGCCAGTCCCTTTTGGCAGTATTTTTGTGAGCACTTAAATAAGAATTGTTAAATTCCTGTACCGTTGCTCTGTACCGTTGTTTAATCTATTTTATTCTCGATAGTTCTAAATGAAATCTATAAATATACCAAGAATCTCCACGCAAACATTTTTGTATTGTGAGTTATTTGAAATGGAATTGAAGGAAACCGTCGGTTTTATTAATTTTGCCCATCGCCACTCCACCGTGACCTTGACACTGGTCTGATCTAACACTAGGCAAAAGCTAGTTTTTATGGATAACATAAAGGGGTAAAAGAGAATTCGAAGTCTTTGATGACTGCAGATGCACATGGAGATCCGCATGGTTGACAAGCAAAATATGATGCTTACTTTTATGTCGTTCCTTATTTTAATCTTTATAATTAGCGCATGGAAGGTGGAGGAATAAGGGAAACGTTTATATAGAACCTCCATGCGGCTGCTCGTTTGACCACTTCTACTAATTTTTTTTAATGGTATAGGGGCCCAAACGAGCAGTCGGAACCATTTTCATGACTACAGACGCCCATAGACATCCGTATAGAAACTACGCCGATGCGCTGCCCTCCTTTCTCCTCCCACCTCCATGGGCCACCGGCTACTTACACATCGCACGAAACGCGACAGCACAGCTCTCACTTTACGCCAGTTTCGTGTAAGCGAGAGGTACCTCTCCGGTCGTGCCGGCCCCATTCGACTGCATGCAAGCATGCAGTGCGGCACTACCTCTTACCAAAATATACCTAACTATAAAAATATTTACTTTTTTAAAATGAATACATGAAGTTTTACTAAAATGATTTTTACAAAAATTTTGATTCCTTTTTAATACTCTTCGCAGAATGTTAAACATATGGTGGTCACTGTAGAAAGTTATATATTTGCATTAAATATATAGCAGCATATTATATGTCACGATCACGTATAAAAAAATCACGATTGTATTAAACATGATATCGACTAACCGTCGTCATACTTTGTAGTCAAATTTAAGGAAAGAATATAGAAGTTATGTAACTAGTTGTGTAGTGCTTTTTCACATAGGGCGATAAACGAGCAATAGTACCCATTTGGTGCATACGGACGCTCATCTGCAAGCACAGTTTAAGGGTCAATTCACACCAAAAGCGCGGCGAAGGGCAGCGAAGCGGAGCGCAGTTTATGTGTCATATGAATTTCAACTTTATAATAATTACTTTATTTTATACTTATTATCGCACGAGAAACTCGAACGAGACGCGCGGATTCCCGCGACTGCGCGAGAAGTCGCTGGAATCCGCGCGGAAGTCGTAAGAATTCAATAATAAGTACAATAGTAATGAAAATAAAGTTTAAATTCATATGACACTGAAAATGCGCACCGCTTCGCTGCCCTTCGCCGCGCTTTTGGTGTGAATTAGCCCTAAGGGTATGGGCAGCACTTTCACTTTCCACCTAATGGGTCATTACAAACCATACGAAACATACCCATCATTTTAAATCAGAATTATTTTAACTAGACGAGCTGAAGGTACTCATGTGAAAAGTGATCATATGCTATCGTATTACGTGAGGTAGTAGTAGGTGGCCTTTTGGGGGAAGCGTGAAAAAGTGAACTCATCCGTATAACGACCGACCGTGCGGATATGTATGGTCCATCAATATTATAAGCCCTTCGTGCCTTACCGATTCGCATGCAATGCAGCATTATCTCTTACCAATATTATAATTGTGAAAGTGTGTGTGTTTGTTTGTCTTTCTTTCACATCAAATCGGACCAAAAGATCGATATGATATTTAGTATGGAGGTAGTTGAAGGACTTTTTTTCGTAAAAAGCCACGCAAGAGAAGCCGCAGGTAACAGCTAGTATATTATAAAAAAAACACGCTGACTTGATCGACTCGGCTGTACAGTGTTTAGTGTGTGATTGTGTAATTGCATGGATTTAGGCACACATACATAAATCAGGTCATTGCACATGTTATACGCGATACATCGTAGATGGATCAGGGCGACACACACCATCTATGCACAACGCTCTCGGGGGCTGTACTGAATATATATAAACTATCTTAGGGTCAACTCACACCAAAAGAGCGGCGAAGGGCATCGAAGCGGAGCGCAGTTTATGTTTCATATGAATTTCAACTTTATATTCATTGCTATAGTACTTATTATCGAATTCTCGCGACTTCTGGAGTATTCCAGCGACTTCTCGCGCATTCCAGCGACTTCGCGGGAATCCGCGCGTCTCGTTCGAGTTTCTCATGCGATAATAAGTATTATAGTAATTATTATAAAGTTGAAATTCATATGACACATAAACTGCGCTCCGCTTCGCTGCCCTTCGCCGCGCTTTTGGTGTGAATTGACCCTAACATACAGCATTATGTATACAGCATTATCTTACCGTATCCGTTTCCTCTTCCAGTCTGATCTACTGCCACGGGCCGCTGCTGGACACGGTGCAGATGGCCGGCCTCTACAACGACTCCAAAACCTTCGTCGACATGAAGATCAAGCTGTCCGCCAACATCACCATGGAGCACTTCGACGATATGATGAGGAGGTAATAATGATTGTGTCAATTTAGAGCCGTCATTTAACGATAGCGTTGTGTCGGAAAGCCGATTCTTGTGCAATACGGCAATAACTGCTTCTTGGGTTATCCAGTTGATCAGCTCATTGCGATGTAAATCTATTTATTAATACGTGAAGAAAAAACTTTGGAAACATTTTTCGAAAATTGCGCAGACGGAGGAAAATGAAATTTGGCACACTTATAGTTTACGTGTAAGAGAAGTGCAGAACGCTAGTATTTTTCTATAATAATGTTTTTAAAGTACCTACTTTAATTTAATTAGTACCTACTACTTTTCACATATTACCATGCATTTGACACATTCATACATATGACACGCGTAATTCTTGATGTTTCTGTGTCTTTTGCAAGTGTTGAAAATTCTATTGTTTACCTTAGTTACGGCGCGCGGCGACATTACATGTCATATGACATTTTGTTATTAATTACAAAAAGTTTCACTTAGATCGAATTTCGATCTTCGCGGGATCACTAGTAATAATCGGGATTACTAAATACAATACATAATTAGTGGTAGATAAGTATTTTTGTCAACACTAAAATTTATAAAGTAAGCCGCAAAGTGACTGCGAGCCGTTTCATGCGATTTGTGAGTAGTCTATTGCTTTGGAAGGAGAAATATAGGGCTACGCATCTGCGTTCCAATCAAGTGCATGTCCAAGGGCATAGAGGGGGTGGCCTATGGAGGGAGGGGGAAGGAGGACAACGGTAACATTGATGCGGATGTCTATGGGCGTCGCTCAGTCTGCTCCTTCGCCGCCCTTATACTATAAAGCGCAACATATTTATCCTCTTTGCAATGACTACAATTTCATACCTCTAGGATCACAGTGGAGATTTGACGAGAAAGTAAAAGAAATTCTTGGACTTGCAGGACGAGCCGCTTGCCGACCAAAGCTGATATCCAGGAGTTTGTGGACCAGAACTTCGACCCGGCAGGCTCCGAGTTCGAAGACTGGAAGCCTACCGACTGGAAGGACAATCCTGGTATGAATTTGCATTCTTTTGGTACTGTTTGCTATCTTCTTCGTATCCACAGGTTGGTTGGCTACTTATGTGGGTGAGGGTTGTCCTCACATGTCTGTGTGTCATTTGTGTGTTGCAAGCTATATAGCTTTTAAAATGGGTGTTCCTTGTTAACACGTCTATGTCCTTCCGTCCTCCACTCCAATGGGTCATCAGAAACTTCTAACAAAATGCGATGGTGCAGTATACCTATACTGCTGTGAAATGCACTCACCTGAGTGAGCTGTGTCATGTGTATTAGGAGATGGGGAGATACACATAATACAGGGTTGATAAGAACGAGAGGCATTAAATGAAACCACATATACTATAAGTGCCTACAGTTAATCCGAAACTATTAATAAAAAGTTTACGGCAAGTATACGAAAATACTTTTTTCAAACCAGTAAAATAGCGAAAAAATGTTATCACTCTTTGTACCGGGCGGCTACAGCGAGCACGGGATGAATGACCCCGGCCGGCCATAGTCGGCTTTCAGCTGCGATACAGCGTGTACGAAGTGAGAGCTTTAAAAAATTCCTGTGACTAAACTAGTGCTCCGAATGATCTGTTTATAGTTGTGTAGCCTGGAAATTATACACTAAATATGTGGTTTCATTTAATGCCTTTCGCTTTTATCAACCTTGTATAATTATTAATAGTTACATGCGCGAATTTCGCCAGCTATAAAAAACAATATTTCGGTAATATTCTAAAATATTCTCGCCTCGTGACAAAACCGCGGTATATATAGCAGTATACGCATATCAATGACCTTGTATCTCTGGCATTTGACACACAAATCAGACTGTCAATCATATTAGTGTTGCGTTCCGTGTTGCGCAGGTCATGCACTGATAACTTATTTAATTGATTACATTACACAAGATCAGGGGAAACAGGAAGGTATTTGTAATTGACTAGCCTCTGACCCCGGCATCGTCTGCGATTACGAAGATGGATAAACGTGTGATTATTTAAAGTTATATCCGTATCTTGTGTTCTTGACAACTTGTATACGTACATTTTACAATTTTAATGTGCAATTTATTAATCTTTAATGTACCTATTACTGCGTAATGAATTTATGATTCAAATTTATGTCCAGTATTCTTGATAACTTGGATGTGTGTGTTGTTGTTGACTGGATGATAACATCCAGTCAACCTACTACTCTAAGTACATATAAGTACCTATAAAGGTACTTATATGTACTTAGAGTAGTAGGTATTTTCTCGAAGGTTTGCCGTACCATTTTCCATACATTGCCATGCAGTATTTCTATCGAATGGGTCTGACAGGACCGGTAAGGTATCTCTTGCTCAAATGATAGCTCTATAAAGTAACAACACGATGTCGATTGTAGGGCGGCGTGTGAGTTCTCAGCATGGCATTACTTCTTATTAAATATCTAATGTTTGTTTAAAATAAGACACCTATCTTATATTTTTATTAACCCACTACTGATATTATATCCTCGAAACACAGCTACTAATAAAATATGTATGTCTGTCACTCCTGTATGTTGTGATTTTCTCTGTTAGTGAAATTTCATGATCGATGTACCAAAGATTACCCACTACAAAGAAAGGTAAAATATTTTCCCTCTAAAGTAATTATTGTATAATCGTTTCAGCGTTTCTCCAAAGGATCAAGGACCCGTCCCTCCACGAGTGGGCGTCGGACCTCAACCGCCTGTGGTTGGATCTGGGCAGGAAGATGAAGCGGGATGTGAAGGAGAACCAGGACCTGTACTCCATCATATACGTGGACAACCCGGTCATCGTGCCAGGTCAGTAGTGTGAAGGAGAATCAGGACCTGTACTCCATCATATACGTGGACAACCCGGTCAAAGTGCCAGGTCAGTAGTTTGAAGGAGAATCAGGACCTGTACTCCATCATATACGTGGACAACCCGGTCATAGTGCCAAGTCAGTAGTTTGAAGGAGAATCAGGACCTGTACTCCATCATATACGTGGACAACCCGGTCATAGTGCCAGGTCAGTTGTAGATCAGGCCAAGTCTGCGTGGGCTAGAGCCTAGCGAATCATCTAGTCGCACCCACCCAGTTCTTTTTCTTATAGATGATGGGGCCAAATAAACAGTATATAATATACGTCGACTACCTGCTTATAGTGTTAGGTTGGTATTGTACATCAGGCAACGTCTGGCGCATGCAGCTTAGCGTCTAAGGCCTACCGAGTCACCTAGTGAGTTTCTTCTTGTAGCTTATGGGGACAAACGATCAGTATCATATACGTCAATAACCGGGTTATAGTGCCAGGTTAGTAGTGAAAAGTCTGCGCAGGCAGCAGGCCTAGTGCCTAGGGCATTACGAGTCATCTGTCAATACTTCGATTCGAAAGGGTATACTTCGATAGCTCCGTTATATTGTTAGGTTAGTATTGTACATCAGGCTAGATCTAGGTTTAGGATTAGAGCCTAGCAAGTCACGAAAAGTTTTCTTTCTTATAGCATATGCGCATATAGCTTAAGCAATTAATCAAAATCTTTGGATGACTACTTACGCCCATAGATCCGCATAATGCTGTGATGTATTGCCCATATGGCTTTCCTCTACCGCATAAAACCCTGCAGCATAGCTGTCATTTTGCGATATCATGGGATCAGTCAGTCAGGCAGGCAGTTAATCTGTTCATTGCCTGATGATCATATAGATTATAATGTAGATGATAATATCAAATCTAAATTGAAGAGTCTGTTCATTTCAACACACACACAATAGTATGTGACGTATGTTTGCAGGCGGTCGTTTCCGCGAGTTCTACTACTGGGACTCGTACTGGATCATCAAGGGTTTGCTCCTGTCCGAGATGCGGTCCACCGCCCGCGGGATGGTCACGAACTTCCTCTCCATCGTGGAGAGGTACGGCCACATACCCAACGGCGGCAGGATATACTATATCATGAGGTGAGTTACGCTCATTTGATACTGGTTCAAAAAAAGATGTTTGATCTTTGTGGTTAGGTATTTTTTCGTACCTCATAAATAGGATATTTTTTGCTTTAGAGTACACGGCGTATTAAACATGTGGCGAATCGTGCAAGGCATGTCCTATCAACTGCGCCAACTATTCGTCACATAAACAAAGTCTGTTCTTGGCGAGTGTTTCTTAGTAGCCGTCACTTCACGTCCCCAGGTCGCAGCCGCCGCTGCTCATCCCGATGGTGAAGCTGCTGATGGAGGACACATACGACCTGGAGTACCTGCGCGCACACATACACACGCTGGACCGCGAGTTCGACCACTGGATGACCAACCACACCGTCGACGTCGAACATAACAACCGCAAGTATGTCGCTTTTGAAGTCCAACGTTCTAACATTTGTTTTGAAGTGGAAAGTTCTAATATTGGTTTTGAAGTGAAAAGTTGTGTTTGTTTGAAGTGGAAAGTTCTTTAGCGTGATTCGGAGTTCTTATAAAAGAAATACTTCATCACGGTGTAATTTGAGATGTGTAGCCTCTACGTGACAATCTAATTCCTGCAGAGAACCTTGGCTTATATCATTTGCCTATGAGGTCAGACTGGCTCTGTCTGTCTGATCCGTATGGCTCTTCCTTTTACATTTTTAAAATACCAACATAATATTATGTTAGCGACGAAGCATATACAAAGCTGACACAAACGAGAGGCATTAGATGAAACCACATATTTAGTGTATTATTTTCAGGCTACACAACAAAAATCGGATCAATCGGAGCAATAAATTAGCCACAAGAATTTTTTAAAGTTTTTTCTCACTTACGTACACGCTGTATCGCAGCCGATCGCCAACTATGACCGGCTGGGGTCATTCACCCCGTACGAGGTTACCGTTCGCTGTACGAGACGTCACAAAGCATGTTTATGTTTTTTTCTTTGTTTAATTTGTTTGAAAAAAGTAGTATCGTATACTTGTCGTAAACTTATTTTTAGTAGTTTCGGATTAACTGTAGGTACTTATAGTATATGTGGTTTAATTTAATGCCTCTCGCTTGTATCAACCTTGTATATCTCAAAGAGATATCCTAAGGTTTATAAAAAATTAGCAACCCTCTGCAAGCCGTTTAGATTTTCTTATTTTCTTGTGCTATTTACTTTTTAATACCATTTAATGTTTATTTTCCAGGTACAACATGTTCAGATACATTGATATGTCCAAAGGACCCAGACCGGAGAGTTACAAGGAGGACATTGACGTTGCTAGGTGAGTCATTTATATCTATATCTTTCCTAGAACTAGCGCCAGTCTATAAGTTTCCTAGACCTAGGTCCTAGTTATAGGAAACTTATAGACAGTTTTATAGATTTTCTACTAAAGTGTCAAGAAGTTATTCGATACTTTTAACACTTAACTGCCATATAAATGTTCTAACTAAAATCTTTGAAAGCTAATTTTGTAGTTTATTTGCCAGCTAAGTATCTAAGAGGCTAATTGGGACCCTAAGAAAATAAGCTATAACCGGCCTCTTGTATAGTAATTGTTGCAATTCCACTGTGTCTAGCTGGCCCATAGAAATACATATCTGAAGAAAGACATTAGCAATATATAAAATAATACAAAAAATATTGTTTGTTTGTGCAAGTTGCTAGTCTTTAGGAACCTGTGTAAAATCATTAATTATATTTTTTTTTTTTTGGTATAGCGGGACAAACGAGCAGTCGGAGCCATTTTCACGACTACTGACGCCCATAGACATCCGCATAGTGGCTAGACAGATGTGTTGCCCTCCTTTCTCCTCACACCTCATCATTTGAACTTGACAGTAACAATATGTTTATACAATTCCAGACACTTCGAGACCCAGGACAAGAAGGAAGAACTGTACGCGGAGCTGAAGGCCGCGGCGGAGTCCGGCTGGGACTTCTCTTCTCGCTGGTTCATACTTAACGGCACCAATAAAGGTACATATACATACACTTACCATCGTATAACGGAGATGCTCGTTTGATTTCTATGCTATAAAAATGTGTGTCACTACATAGTATAAAGCAGTCGCTTTCCACCGTCTGTGTGTCTGTATGCTTAGATTTTTAAAATTACACAACCGATTTTGATGGGTATTTTTAAATAGATATAGTGATTCAAAAGGAAGGTGTATATGGATAATAACTCTATTTTTAAGTCCAAAATCCTCGCGGGCGAAGCTGCGGGCGAAAGCTTACTAGTTTATATAGATTTTATAGGACAAAAAGTGTTAGTAAGCGATGAACCAGTAAGAAGTAATTCCATGCTGCAGCAGAATTGCCGTATCTCAATGAACAGCCTTAAAACTGATTAGTTACTGTCGCCTTTCGTGGTCTTCTGCTCTGCTCGTTTGTCCCTTATACTATAAATACAACAACATTTTCAGTTATTGGGATTTTTCAATTTCTAATAACAGTCCGGAGTCAGGAAGTTGGCGGTGATACACCCCCCTGCCTCGGAGAGCACGTTAAGCCGTCGGTCCTGCGCCTGATTTCTCACCGGTCGTGTCGGTCTGCCGTCCCATCGGAATATGAGAATGAGGGAATAGAGAGTGCACTTGTGTCTGCGCGCACACTTGTGCACTATAATATATCCTGCGCATCTGGCTCGTCTCTATAGAGACGGCCGCCGTAGCCGAAATCGGCTAGGAGGATATTATTATTAAATACAACAGTCGATCATACAGACTGCCGGTAGGAGTGAAAACTAAAATATATCAATTAACAATGACCTATATTTAGTAGCACACATTTGTAGTTTGGTTTTTTCTGCTGCACCTACTACTGGTGACTTTCTCTCGCTCCCCGGACGTGATAGCACACTATCTTATGCTTCGTAGCAGAGGTCGCGTTTTATTGTCCCCGTAGATTGTAATTAAATAATAAAAGTGCTACATGTGGCGCCATCTAGTTTACTTACCTGCCTGTAGTAGTTGTTAATCTATGGTATTTGTGAATAAATGAGACAGTCTGTTTCTTTGATTCATGCGTTTTGTTTGCGGATACTTACGTAATATTTAACGATTTCCCTATACTGACGCCACCAAAGAAGATTTCAAGGGTTGTTTTCCCTCGGTGTTGGGAGTTATAGGGAGTTTTCACTTCAATAAAGCTTATTTTCCCTGGTTCCAGGCAACCTCACAAACCTGAAGACCCGCTCCATCATCCCCGTGGACCTCAACGCGTTCATGTGCTGGAACGCGCAGCTCCTCACCGAGTTCCACACCAAACTGGAGAACGACGCGAAAGCGACGTACTACAGGAACATACACGCCAAGATACTCGAGTCCATTGAGGATGTGAGTAAACTGTGCAGCCGAGTTGGGCCGCCACGACCGAGGAAGTGGTTCTAGCTCTCATTATACGAAATGAAAATGTCTGTATTCAAAATAGAATTATAAAAAATACTTTTTGAACGTCAACAATTCTACCACCGGTTCAAACCTTTTTTTTACGCAGGGGAATACGTTACGCACCAGCCCTCGGGGAGTGTAGCAACCCCCCGAGGAGTTTGGGACTCCTGGCCGTGTGCTGGTTTACCCACTAAACCCCTGCGGCTCGTCCATCTAGCCGTTAGTTATTGGGGCGCCATGGGATCGCGAGCATTCTACCACGAGGCAAAACCGGTTCAACCCTAGCCGCATATATCGCTGCATAATGACAGATAGCCCCTCTCATTTTGTGCGGTGTGAGAAGGTCTGGAGTCCATTGAGGGTGTGAGTCAATCAAATACATCGTTCCAGCCTAGTTGGGCGAGCACGATCCGGAGTGGCTTCGCTCCCATGATGTCTCTGCAAAGTGACAGCCACGCTGTTTGTGTGGTGTGAGTTTCCGACGGCCCAATGAGGGTAAGGAGGTGGGATGCCGCGGGCAGACCGTAGACTGGTGAGATATCTCTGGCTTGCATGATACGACCGTGAAGTGATAGCTACGCGTTTTATGCTGTGTAAGTTTCCGGTGGCCGACTGACGGTAGGAAAGTAGGCCGCCTCGGACGGCATCGTACAACAATGAAGCTCTGCCCGCCTACTCCTTTAGGAAATGTGTGTTTTTCGTGAAGATTTGTTCTTGTCACACTATCCAAGTACTTTACTATAAAGCCCCCATCTCTATCGCCAGGTGCTCTGGCACGAGGACGTGGGCGCGTGGCTGGACTTCAGCCTGGAGTCAGGAAGGAGGAGGGACTACTTCTATCCCACAAACATCGCGCCTCTGTGGACGGGATCCTTCGACAGGGCGAGGAAAGAGTACTACGTGAACAGAGTCATCAACTATTTGGATAAAGTTAAGGTGAGAATGTTAATCATCTAAGAAAGAATGAGAGGCAATGCGTGCAGCCGAATTGGGCCGGCACGAGCGGGGAGGTACCTCTCGCTTACACAATACCGTCGTAAAGTGACAGCTGTGCTGGCGCGTTTCGTGCTGTGTGTAAGTAGCCTATAGGCCATGGAGGGGAAGGCGGCTGTCTGTGTGCGTCGGTGGTCTTGAAAATGGCTCCGACTGCTCGTTTGTACTATTAAAAGGATTACAGTTCCCAATTTCCAAAAATCCAGTCCTATAAGCCATTTCGGACAAATTAAATAATTTTGTACTGTTCAGGTGGACATCTTCGAAGGTGGTATACCGACCACATTTGAGCACTCGGGCGAGCAGTGGGACTACCCCAACGCGTGGCCGCCGCTGCAGTACATAGTGGTGATGGGGCTGGCCAATACCGATCTGGTGGATGCCATGAGACTCGCCAACGAAATGGCCACCAAGTGGGTCCGGTCTAACTACGAGGTGTGGCGACAGAAGACGGCCATGTTGGAAAAGGTAATGTAAGCATTTTAGGGTTAAAAGAGTATTGGCAAATCGCATTCTTAACCCTGAAGGTTTAACTGTTAATAAAACTGCATTTCTCTATGGATTTACTTTACGCGAGTAAAACTGCGGGGCACGTGCAATAGACATATATTTTGATTATTAATTTATAACTATTTCAATTGATAAAATTAGAGGTTTGCTATTCAACATAATTTTATTTAATTTTAATCTAGGAAAATTTAATCTTGAGTGCTTAATATTCAGTTACGTAAAAAGTTAAACCAAATCACGCCTTTTATTATTTCAAATCGCAATTATGTTAATCATATTTTGGTGTAATGGGACTGATTTACTATGTCCCTTTGATATTAACCTGTATATTGTATAGTAGTGTATACTTATTACTTACATATTTGTATGTTGTATGTGTATTTTATTGCATTTGCTACAGTACGACGCAACAATATTCGGAGGTCTGGGCGGTGGCGGAGAGTACGTGGTCCAGACTGGCTTCGGCTGGTCCAACGGGGTGATCATGGCGCTCCTCAACAGATATGGAGGTAAGGCTACTTATATATTCTCACCGGTGAAGGTATATTCACATACCATTATTTACGAATTTCTACCTTATTTTTGGATAATTTAATTTATAGAAGCGAGACTTTAACACATAGGGCCTTTAATCTGTTAAAATATTATGTCAATGTATTGTCAAATCTGTGATATCCCCTGAGAGAACATGTCACAGACTAACTATTAATAAACATAGATTTCTTTACTGTAGTATTAAACTAAAATCTGTCAAATTCCTTATTAATAAACTATGGAATTTTACAGATACTAGTTTAATACTTAGAGTAAAGTTAATTACTATGTTTATTAATAGAGGGTAGATAATAGGGGGTTTATTTAATGGTTGAAATACTGTATATTTAGAGTACATATAGAAAAAATTGTAAATACATGGAGTTAACCTGTAACTGATCACTAAAGGTACATGCGACCCATATAATTAATTTTCATTGTTTTAATAATTTTTAAATTGATTTTATTTTCATCATTCGCAGTTGACCCAAAGGGTACGTTTTTTGTTGTATTAAATTTTAACCTTAGTCTCTTCGGTGTTCTACTTTCTTATTTTAAAATTTTCTATGACTGAAGGAATTAATTTAGAATATATGTTGAATAATTTGTTGTGTTAAATGTTTCTCTTTAGGATAGCACATACTATAAGACGCATGTCAGATACTTATGTTGTAATTTCTTTAATTGTTTATTATATTTACGTATTGTTGTACAATTTTGATGTATAATGAAAATACCTACTAGTCAATATGACATAATTTAGGCACTTTTAACCCTTAACTTATTTCTTGACTAAAAATTATTTATTATATAGTTGTTTAATGTTATTTTTCTGTTCGTTTATTCTAAGGAACATTAATTATAACTAAATAATTTATAAATATATATTCTTATAAATAATAATGACACCAACTTAGGTAGAGGGTTTACTTTTATTAACAATAAATTATTTCTATTAAAATTTATTTTGCAAAATTTTAGGCAAACATAATATTTTTTTAATATATTATATACCTATTATTACATAACTTACAATTTACTTTCAATTTATAACCTATATTATTTATACTACATTATATTATATTTACGGCTAGGAACTTTAGTAGCTTGGGTTCATAAATATTATTTTATAATATGATTTAATATAAATATTTATCAGAATAATATGAATCTCCAATTTTTAGTTTCAAATATGTGATTGATAAAACCTAATAATATCTCAATTCTATTATAGTAGTAAATTGTGTTACATTTCAGTATTACATTTAAAATTTATGAACACACAGCTACTACTTGAAGCCATTTAACCGAATCTGTAATTATTGCTAATTCTATAATGTTATTTAATATGAAAAATAAGTGCAATAACAATTTAAAGAAAAATCTGATATGAACACTACCTAATTTACTTAAGTGTTTTTAATACACAATATTAACACAAACGCAGCTATATTTACTCTTTGCCTATTATTTTCTTATATTTACTGAGACAGAAGGTGTATGTAAATACGAATACACAGTTTGAAGCAAAATAAGTAAAGATTTAACAGAAGTTTAATTAAGGAAAAATCGATCTTAGATATATATCGAATATTTTGCACTTATATTTCATTACTTTTAATCTATATATTGTATTTCTTTTCCTAGTATCTACTGTAATATGCTATTTATATCAGTGGGCTACGTAGTTTGGGCTTGTCAGCATGTACGGTGGTTTGTTTGCACGACTTTAGATCCTTCTCAACGTAGATTATAGTCTAACTTTCTATCTTTATACTTACAGAGGTTGTGGTTATTTATAAGTATGTTCTATCGTGTAGTGGGACCTTAATGTCCCACCATACCATAATTGTCTGATTATTAAGGCTCATGTAGACGATAATAAAATTATTTTAGACGATTTACCGTCCATTTAAGGCCTACCATATATAGCGACAGTGCCCTATAACAACATGGAATCGCCTGTTATTGTCAATCATCTCAACGTGTCCCCCTTCAACCTCCTTTCCACATCCACTTACAAGCATCTTCTGATTTTTTTACAAAAGATGTGATGCAACTTTATCAGTTACAAAGTAGAAGTTTACTAAAAACCTGAGGCGAAAACTCTTTTGCTATGGACTAGCCCCGGTTATCTACTGGCGAAACAGCTCGGGGCTGGATTGCGATTATTATAAATAATGTAAATTGTCAAAACCACGCACAAACTGACTGACAGACAAATAGAAAATGTTTGTTTTTACCGTAACACTGCGCATAAAGAAATCTAGATACTTTAAAATCTGTCAGAACAGACGTTTTGCTTTAACAGGATTATGTTTCAATTAAATTTAAATTATTACTAGAAACTTATGACTGTCAATGTTAATAGTTGAAATGTATTTTGTACCCATATAAGTAAGACTGCGGTCTTATACGCACTAGCGAATCGCCTGGTCCTAGCAGAAGTAAACTCTCTTGACAAATACCCCGATTCCTATCCTTAATCCTTACAATACTTCTTATACCACCAATTCTGAAAAATATTGAAAACCATATTCGATGCACGACTGGCCTTTGGGCATTGTAGTACTAACCAATTTAGTAAAAAGAGTGCTGTATTTACCACTGGACCCACTAGGCCACGGCCTAGCGGCTAATCGAATACCTGTGGTGTAAAAAAATCATGTGCACCGTACGGGTTAATTAGCTTAACCTTAAACTGCGCATTATGTAGAAAAAATTTATTAGACTTAACCCTAAACTAGACACTACGTAGAGAAATCCCAAATACCTACTTAACCTGTAATAGTGATAGGAGTCCCAAAGCCCTCCGTAGCCCACTGGTAGCGCTCGCGCTGACCGGTGGTTGTTTGACAGAGAGTATATCGGCAGCCGAGGCGTTCGGCTCGGGCGAGTCGTCGGGCGCTGTGTACGGCGCGCACGTGGGGGCGGGGGGCGTGGCCACGGCGTTCCTCGTCGTGATCGCGTCTGTAGCGGCCGGTGCTCTTGGGTGAGGTGAGTTGAACGGCCATCTTGTTTTTTTAAATAAAACGTTTAACGGTGTTTGGAGTGTAGGAAGGTAGAGCTGCACCAACTAAAACAACGTAACTACAGAGAATGTTGCGCTACCTCGTAGCAACTGTTCAGTGCTACAAGTGTGTGCAGTACAAGTCATCTATCTATCTATCTATATATATATATATAAAACTCAAAGGTGACATAGCCATCTATCAACGCACAGCCCAAACCACTGGACGGATATTAGATAGATATTATGACGTAGGCATCCGCTAAGAAAGGTTTTTTTAAATATCATCCCCTAAAGGGGTGAAGTAGGTTGTCGGGTATAACGGTTTTTTAGAAATTAAGCGCGGGTGAAACCGCGGGGCACAGCTAGTTACTTTATAGTTTTAGGTTTATCAGCGGTCCCCACTGTCATGAGGTCTGTTCCTTTTTCATTTGACGTGATTTTTTTTACTTTCGCACCTATCGCTGCAGGTGATGTGCGTAACAAGCAGTACAGAATGTAGCGTTCTACTCCTTTATTCCCGCCAATTGTAACAATCGGAGAAAAGGAGCATAACCGACGGGTTAGTGTGAATCTAGTTGGTAGTTAGTATTTTAACTACCAACTAGATACACATTCAATCACGTTGATACTACCCTCCTGAGATATGAGTGTTAGGTATAAAACTTAATGATAAACAGCATTCCTAAAAATTAACTTTCACTTTTATACATATTTAATATTTTTTCCTTTGTTGCAGGTTCCTTTTGGTGTTACTTAAACATATATCAGCGTGTAAAGTAAGATTATTCCATTTTAATATAATATATCTAAGTAAATAAAAAAATGCATTTATCAGAAAAAAAAAATATTAATAGAGACTTCTCGAAAGTACCTTTTTTGTAACTTATTTTATTCCTTTTGGTTAAAATACTTTTACACATTATATGGTTATTTGTTTTGATATTTTGATATTTGATGTTGAGTCGGAGTCATTCGGATATTAAAATCAAAAGAAACAGGAATAAAAATCCTAAAATCATTGTAGAAGCTACATGACTAGCGCAAAATAATTGCGCATGATTGGCAAAGTTACACGATAAATAAGTTAAATGCATTTTTAAGTTTATATAATTTCTATTTCTTACTGTCTATAGATAAGTACAAGTATTATTTACAATAATCCTGTATTGTTATTTAGTACATAATTATTAATATATTTAGGTTGTGATTAGAGAAATGTAGTTATAACTTAACTAAAGTAACGCTATGTTTTAGTTGCTTAGTTGTATTCTTTGTATTTAGTGTAGAAAAATATATCGCTTTCAACATAGTATTTTATTAAATGTATAAAAATACATGTGTATTTTATGAGAGTATTAAAAATATTTATTTTCTTATTTCCTATATTAAAATATTTTATGTTCTTTTTTGTATTACCTATATATAAAACATGTTGCATACGTTTCCTTACATAATGTATGTATTATAGTTATATAACTGTGTATCAAAGTATCTAACGTAGGTATAGGTACAATACGACGAAATTGCTTTAAAGTAGAGCATTTTTCTGTGCAAAGCGACCAGCTTTGAAGTAGAGCATTTTTCCGCGCAATTGAGTGCTATAGATAATATTTATAGTATATATTACCTACTATTTTCTTATAAATAAATCAGGATGCAAATAAATATAGCACAATCATCGTAATATATCTGATAATAACGAAATAAATTATATAACGCGTAGAAAAGCAGCTAAACATTTAGTAACTTCGTGGTGCGCAGTAGAAGAAGTCAGCTGGGCTTTACCCAGCTGACTTCTTTTTTCATGTCGATAAGTGTTTGCAATCTTTTTCTGTCTGCTCCTTCGATTTTGTAGTAAAAATAGAAAATCGGGGACGGGAGTAGCAGCGGTGGTAAAATGTAGTGAGCCCGATTAAATAAAATCTTATTATATCTAGACCGATAATCTCACCATAACGCGAATATGCCCCAGAATTATGTGTGACCTGACGTATGTTTGGATTTATTGAAATTTACTTAATTGAAAGTCGAAATACATTAATGTATTCGTTTGTTGTATTCATTACGTTATACATATTTACCCTCTTAGGGGTTAAAAAAGATTGTACAATCGAAAGAATCACCCTTTTATTTTCTACACTTTAAATAGAAAATATTGTATTAATTGATGAATAACGTAAAAACAAGAACATAAAACAAAAAAATGTACGCATTCGCGCAAACATAGAAATTCAAGAGTTTATTCTTTTCCATGCCCCGAATAACCATTACCACGTAATAAAACTACAATCTTTTATAACCAACCGTAATCTTTGCTCTCGAAGTGCTTTCACGAGTCCACATTATACATTTTCAAGTGTAAAAGGATTTAGGTCCATTCCGACACGCTTTTAAAATATCTAAGCGAAGTCCTAACCCTGACTTATGTATCTGCTTTCATAACGTGAGTGTATGGGGCTATTTATATTTATAATATTGGATGATAAAAGCGAAATAATGATTTATAATACCTTAGGAAATTGAGTATTACTTGCTTCTGTCTACGATTTATACTCAGATAACGTTCTTGATGGCTAAATATGTACATCGGTTAGCCAATCGGCCATTTTTCCTTCTAGTAGTCTGTATGTTACTAGCGTACTGCTTATCTAGGTTGTCGGGTGACTTTTTGATATAGTCCTTATGAGGGTCTGGTCAGTCTCCGAGGTGACTTGAGATCCTGTTGCTGACATTCGGGACACCACAGCATATTCACCAGATGGCTCCCCCGGATTTATAGAGTATTCGGATCATACGAGCCCCATACACCCATCGCGATCGCACCCAGTCTAGGGACAGTGTGTAACCAAAGCCAAAAAAATCTTACTATGCATATTATTACACAATTGAAAGTAGTTCTCATATTGAATTTGCGAATAGTGAACTAGAGTTGGGCGTAGGTAGGCCCTGTTTTCCTCCTATGATTTCAAAACAGACATCTTTCTACCTATTGATTATATGAGCGTCTTTCAATCCGCGAATTTTAGTTCAACGTTCAGCTATGGGTTGAGCCATAAGTGAACCTTCAGCTCAAGGAGACATTACAGTCAGTATTGAGTTTTGAGTAAGAAAAAGTTATGTCAAGACCATATAGAAGTTGTAAGACGCTATCGTTCCGTTCGATTTGTCTAGAGTTCTAGGTGAACCAAACGGAAACCTAGAACCAGGTGACAATGAGAACCTGTCAGATTATAAAGATAAAGAAAATTGTTTAACTATCTCAATGACTAGTCCAGATAAATCCGGTAACCGGACCACTTAATGAAGCGTCTGTTACACGTGCGGGTGCTATTTTTATCCGGACTTAACCTTGTCACTCTGTATCACGGGAACAACGTAACATTCTTGTCATCTTCTAGATTTACAGAGTCTAGTGTTCTATTTTTAAACTTAACCAGCTCTTCGGTTTCATCTATGTAATTCATTCTATTTTCAAACTTATTGTACCCTCTTAAGTCTGGTCGTGAATGTACAGTCACGAGAAATGAAATTCCATATTATTGCTTTGACTTATCAAAGAAAGTTATTGTGACAGGGTTCTAAAGTGTATACATATTATTGCTCGTGATTGTACAATAAAGCCACAGCACATTCGCGACTTTAGGACGCGGCGACTTTGAGACTGCAGTCGCAGGATTTAGCGACTCACTGCGACCGGCCGCAGCAGTCGTGCGACAGTATCGCGATCTCGCGACTGCATTTCGACATTAATTCACATACCTACATTAGCGTCTAAGTCGCCGCGTCTGGCGTCTTGAAGTGTGCGCCCCCTGCGTCTAAGCGCAGCATTCAGCGTCTAAAAAGCGTCCATGGCGCCGTTCGTCGCGTCTAAAAGTCTCGTGTGTGCCCTTATAGGTATAGTAGGTATACAACCATTAACTTACGTTTTACTTTTACACAAGGATAAAATTGGAATTACTTCCTTATCCTCCTACTTTCTTCTAATTAAATTTGTTGCGGGTCCCAAGACAGATTTAGCTTTTCCCTCGGGCTCCCTGCGATCATATCAAAGGGTCAAGTGTGGTTGCCGCTGTCGATCCTGGTGACACAGGAGCAGCAGTGGTGGGAACGAGTGGTGGGCCACAGCCCGAAAAAAAAAGGATAAACGAATTAAGGAAAAATATGAAAGGATTGCGACATGTGGCACACGGTCCTTTTCTCTTTCTATGTAGGTTACAAATACCTAAAAGTTCTAGTGACTAATAATCATAAGAATCATACTTTACAACTTACTTATTACATTTTTTCTGTTTGTATGCAGAAAGTATATCGTTATTGAAGTTAATATTTGCAAATATAATTAATACCTAATATTTAGTCTTGTAAATCAGTGCAGTGTAAGTGTAAATATGAACAAACAGTAACACGCACTTCACCAGTAGATATGATAAGATGCTTCAGCTTCCCTTCATGATCATCAACAGCTATGACTATCTTTCAGTTCCACTTAGCCTAATCTACAAATTGTTGTCTGTGACCTGTCCAGTCAAGCCTTTTCGACTTTTATTTCGGCCTTATTTTTAAACGTCTACGAAAAGGAGAGTGTATTTGCATTAATCATTATTTTCTCTGTGGATATCAATATAAATGTATATCGAAATAACTATATTTCGAGTGAATAACTTTATTAACATTGACTCGTGGACCGTTCACTTTTCCTTGAATCGATTTTATTCCGCTATTGTTTGCCAATGGCTTTTATTTTACGATACGCCAATATCACCGTTGAATATCATATTTTTTATGGTTATATAAATATTTCATACTCCGATTTACTTCTGATTAAATTCGTTGCGGGTCCCAAGAAAGTTTTTGCTTTTCTCTCGGGTCCACAAGGGGTGGCCGCTGTTGATCCTGATGACACAGGAGCAGCAACAGTGGGAAGTTTCGGGGGCCAAGCATATTTTATTAACGCTGAGACATCAGTTGGAGACAAGAGATAACGGTGGCGCATCTGTATAGTTTCTATGCGGATGTCTATCGGCGTCGATAGTCATGGAAATGGCTCCAACTGCTCGATTACCCTATACCGTAAAAAACCGTAGGTCTGCATTCTAGAATATGTGGCAATAATAAACACACAAGCACTAAAGGTTAAAAGAATTGCCTTAAATGATTATACACCAAATAGAACCTACCAAAGATCTAAAGACTACAGAATGTCTTATAAGAAATGAAACAGAACTACGTCATAAAAGCGTTTATTTTTAACAACTTCATCAGGAAAATTGCATAGGACGCAAGCGCTGCCATTTCAGATAAAAGATTATCCTATTAAAACACAGCGGCCATCACCATTGTAACACGACGATATCCATCTACAATGGAACGTAATCACTAGCTCCATCCTAATTACCTTAGCATGTTTCAGTCAGGGTCAGATTGTATCTCTTTATCTTGCACATATTTTAATATACATAGAGATATCTGTCACGATGTTTGTGGTCGGAAAAAAAACGCGGCTTTTGCGAAATTTTGGTAGGTCTGAGGCTAGATCAAGTCCCTACATTTAAATTTTTTATCCGGATATATTCGTGGTATCGGAAGTTATGCGAAAGAAATTACGGGACCTGGTTAGTAATGTATATTGCTCTAGAATCTAATACTGATTAGTTTTGCCTTTAGTCCAACTCGCACTTGGTCGGTTTTTATAATTAGAGTTATTTGTTTCCTTATGGTGTATGTTTTCCTTCGTTGTAATTATTTTAAATATTTGTTTTTCCCTATCAAGGCTTACGCTGTTTGTCTTTAAGGTGCTGATAACTACTTTATAATCACCATCATTAACTTTATTGTAAGCATGGAGTACAATATTTAAATTTTCCTACTATATAGGTACGCTACCTGTTTTCCTACAATTCTAGTATTAATATTTATTTCGAATGTTTGTAACTCTTTAATGCTAAAACTGCTTAACGGAATGGGATGAAATTGGGCACAGACATAGATAATAATGTGAAGTAGCATAAAAATAAGGATTATCCCGAAAAAATAATATGAGAGATTTGTACCTATAGATAAAAATGTGATAGAGCTTACACGGTTAAAGCTGCAGGGCTCAGCTAGTATTCCATAAAGCAGTATCCGTTGATACTTACCTACAATAATTACAATTTTAGAATTTCCTAAACTTGTTGGTTTTCTAACCAACAAATTTCTTAGCCGTATTTCCATGGAGAAAATTATTAAATTTCAAACTACATTGTTTTCCTTGTTTTCTTTGTTTTGACTCCGAAAGCTTACCGTTCGAAAACTTATATTAATTTATTTGTCATTCTCAATTTAACTTACAGAATCCTAGGAATAATAGTGTTCAGGAATAATCGAGTAATTACAAAAGAGGGAGCGAGTACCAAACGGTTGCGTCAGTCAAATATAAAGGTATTTCCAAAGGTTGCAAAGAACCAAACCGCTTATGTAAAAAGCTGAAGTGAATTTTATATTTGTACATTTGGCTTAAGTGATTTTATTAACTACGTGTTCTAATGCAATTTAAATTAAAATTAATACAAAATAAACACATTAAGAACAGAAGAATGTCTTTTGAACTTCTGTTAAAGATTCTGTAATGATTGGTGCCGATAATATCTACGAGTTGTTTTTTTTTTACTTTTTTGGTTTATTTGCTTAAATCGTAGTTTTGAGTCCATATGTACGGGCTGTATGGACTATTTTTTGAAGCTGATTATGAACCTTTTTTTTCAAAATTTGTTAGTTGTCAAAACTTACCTTTTTTGTTTTTTTGGCTTTATTTGTTCTTTTTTGTCTCTTTGGTGTTTTTGTAATTTCTATGATGCAATTCAATCTCTTCAGATTGAATGCAGCCTACCTAAAGATAGTTCGTTAACACAATTCTAGTGCGATATGACAGCTATATTATCACGTTTCGTGCGATTTGAAAGAAGCCTACTTGGCCCAAATAAGTGAAATTGTGGCCAAAAAAAATGTGGTCAAAATTGTGCGATGCAGAGCAATGAATCTGCAAATTATTTTGTGTGGTTTGTGGCCTCTGATAGCCATATGAAATAATTACACGTAAATATGTAAATACTGTATAAATCTTTATCCTTATTAACCCCTCCAATGTGTTCAAGCATAATTTCAATCAATCGGCGAGCCAAACCGGGCAAATGAAAAAGTCATACCTAGGATAATAAACGATAGGAATATTAACAGTTTCGTTAAAATTTCCACGATAACAAGAAAAACGTAGTTGTCATGTATCAATTTGGACACTTATATGGTACGTTCCAACTGGTTTATATAACGTAATATAAATTTTGAAACATATAATCAGCAGACTGATTATATACGATTATTACGGTTATATAACCGTGGCACGTCACTATTCTGCCATTTAT
>LUGF01046825.1:289549-305955 GCA_001625245.1 Calycopis cecrops | reverse complement strand
GTTTTACATTTATATATTAGACGGGCCCTTTGAGATTCCCATTCGGCTTAGATACGTTTGTTCCTTGATTTTTATTTCCTAGTTTTTTTTTTAGTATAGGAGGGCAAACGAGCAGTCGGAGCCCTCTCATCTAACCCATTTCCGACGCCCATAATCACATAGAATCTTTGTACATACCGAGAACACGCACCGCACGAGAAGCTAACACTGCTGTTACGTTGCGCCGGCTTAAGCGAGAGCTACCTCCCCGGTCGCACCTGCCCATTACGCGTGCAATGCAACATGGCGCTTACTACTTACACGCTTAAACGATTTCCATCTTGATTATCATCTCTTCTTTGCCTGATAATGTCATTTTCGCATGTGTATTCTGAAAAATAAATAATAAGACTTAGTATCGACGATCTAGTCACTATAACATTACCTGTGAAACCGGCCGTTTTTAGGGTTCCGTACCCAAAGGGTAAAAACGGGACCCTATTACTAAGGCTCCGATGTCCGTCCGTCCGTCCATCCGTCCGTCCGTCTGTCACCAGGCTGTATCTCATGAACTATGATAGTTAGACAGTTGAAATTTTCACAGATGGTATATTTCTGTTGCCGCTATAACAACAAATACTAAAATAATAAATAATATGAATATTTAAGGGGGTCCCCATACAATATACGTGATTTTTTTGCTCCCATACAAAAGATAAGCTCCCGTTTTCGTAGATAATGGTACGGAACCCTTCGTGCGCGAGTCCGACTCGCACTTGGCCGGTTTTTATTTAATACCTATATTCAACAACGACACATCTTGGACCACCAAACGGAAAAGTTTGCACCGACTGTCTTTTCTTCCAGGACCTTATCTTTGACATTTAATAACGGTTGCAAAATTAAGTCTATACAGATAGAGCAATGCACACAATATTTTGTATGGTCGAGTAAACAGTGACATAATATTATACATATTATACGTATGCGTTAGTCATTAATACTAAATCAATATTTGGTCATCGCTTACATCATGGAATACTCTAGTTGAAAACATTTTGTAGTTTGATTATTATCATTATCCTGATTTTTTGCTTTCTCTATACGATCTCTTTAAGGCGTTGGCCTCTTGACGCGTTGGGCTATACAAAAAATGCCTATGAGGGATCGGAATGTCAGTAACTAAAACTTATATTAACATTTTGTGATGGACTCAAAAACCTCTAAATGTAATATACTAACGTACAAACAAACGTACAACAAGTATAAAAATTGTTTTGATTTATATATTTATTACTAGCTGCGACCCGCTGTTTCACCCGCGATAATTTTCGATCCCGTAGAAAATAGAAAATCATCCCATGGCATCCCATAGGAACATAAAAACCATCCTATATGTTAATCCAAGTTACTATCTATGTGTGTCCCAAATTTTATGGAAATCGGTTCAGCAGTTTTTGCATGAAGGAGTAACAAACAAACAAACAAATAAACATACAAACTTTCACATTTATATTATTAATAGGATAGCTATAAGCAACTACGCTAGAATAACTAATAGCACACAATGTGATAATCTAGTATTTAAAAAAAATTTAATAATGCATGTAGACTTTAGACGTGCATATACCTACAATTCCTTAGAAGACTTAGAAGTCTTCTAAATGAAAAAAAATGCCGCATCATTGACAATCAGTATCGCTTCAATATTGTTACGAAAGCAAACCGAGTACGCTCCTGTGCAGTGGGCTCAGTCACAAACAACACAATGCAATTTGCAACTAACGCTTTTTTATATATTTTTTTATTATTTCACACAATAACTATCTGGCTGATACAAATTTTATTAATCAACTCGAAATATAGCCTATATTTTAATTTGAACAAAGTTACATATCTGTTTAAACTTTAATAAAATCGGATCACTAGTTTCGGAAATTACCCCTGTAAAATACAGCGATACGTTTTTTATAACATTTATATACCGGGTGTTCCAGACCACCCGTCCAGGCTGATTATTTCCCGGTATATAAAACTCAAACGTGACATAGCCATCTTTCAACGCACAGACCAAACCACTGGACAGATCTAGCTGAAATTTGGCATCCAGGTAGATGTTACGACGTAGGCATCTGCTAAGAAAGGATTTTTAGAAATTCAACCCCTAAGGTGGGTGTGCCCCTAAGGGTGAAATAGGGTGTTGAAGTTTATATGAATTTCTTAGAAATTAAACGCGGGTGAAACCGCGGGGCACAGCTAGTAAAGATATAATATGTTATTTATAATTATAATTGTAATAAAAATAGATGGTATAATAATAATAAATATAATCTAAGCATAAATTGTCACATTGTAAATAACGCTGTAATTACTCTGATTACTTTTAAAGTCATTAATGTACGGACAATCGAGTATAGATATAATTATATTATATTGTGGTTATTGAGGTCGTAAACCTGTTATCATGCCTGTTACATGCCTTTACTTGTAGCCTTGTCAATTTTACATGTGTTACTTTACCGTGGCGAGGCCAACGAGCGGCTGCCACCTGATGGTGAGCGACTGCCGTTCAAAGACATCTGCAGTTTCAGATATTTTGCAGGTCTTTGGGTGAAAATAATCCAAAAGTTACGAACCTCGAAAGCGATGTAATGACAAACCCTAGTAGCTTGCAGTGACGCTATTATTAAATATCTTAAGTGTGATAATTGCTGTTAATATTATAAACGTGCAAGTAGGTATGTATGTTTGTTATTCTTTAGAGCAAACACTTGAGAACGGACTTGGATAATTTTGTCACAGTTATAAAATTCAATATGAAATAACATAATTAAATACACTTTTTTTTAATCTTTTTGTCCTCTTGGAGAGGAATTTACGCTAGTAAAATCTCGGGACAGCTAGTAATAATAATAGGAAAAAATTTAAACGAGGCATTGGTATAGGCTAGATTCAGTGATAATGCTGCAATAATGCTAACCTTAACGTATCAATATATTAAAAGAACATTTATCTGTGTAATTAGTGTGCTCGAAAATATCACAAGCAACAACATAAATATTACGTTTAAATTAAAACGCGACGTCCAATTTAACGGCAGAGAAACAATAATAAATTATTTATCGCTCAAAGTTTTAATTGAAAACTGGAAATTAATGGAATTTTAATCTAGAAGTTATTAATTATACACGTATTCAACACAAATAAAAAAATGTTATGAACAAACTTCAATGATTAGTTGGCAGCTATTATAAAATATATTCTATAAAATACCTCTAATTTTATTTGTAGTAAAAAAAAATCCCTACAAGACAATATCTACTTACGTGTGCACTATCAACCCGTGCAGAGCTAGGGTTACTAAGGCTAGGACTACTAAGGCTATTTATAGTGCAATAAGGCTATATACGTCCCTAAACTGACTGGCTGCGGAGCTCCTCCGTGTAAACAATGATCTGTACTCACGTGCGCAGAAGTCGGCGGCGCCCTCGCGACAGCGGCGGGCCTGCGCGGGCGCAGCTCGAGTCACCTGGCCTACAGGATGTCCGCGTTTCCGCCGCATTATATTTTTACTACCAACTCACCATGTATAATTATATATAGTTATATATTTGTGACGTGGTTGTAATTATCTGTCCACTGCTGATCGGCCTCTTTTGATTGTGAACTTGTATATTGTCGCTAGCTGTGCCTCGTTTCATCGCGATTAATCTATCCCAACGGAATTATTATTTTATTTCAGTATGCATATTATTTTTTATATTATTGAACATTTTAATCTATATCTCTGACAAACATTTGGCTAAATTTTTCAGAGGTAGTTTTTGCGAGTAAAAAGAATAATAAAATATTATATAGAAACTTAGAAACTTTCGTTTTTATAATTTTATTAGAATCATATAACATTCAAGTAAACAACTGCCGATTCGTTTGAATAAAATTAATTAAAAAACTAAAAGCTGTAAAAAATGTGTAGGCTCATCTTACACTAGCGTAAAGTCGAAGCCAAGTGACGCGCGACGCGTTCCGAAATTTACTGTTAGTACTGATCCCTTTTCAAAATTCTAGCCGCAGTATGGATTTGACAGCTGTAAAATTTCTGAACTCTGTTATTGTAGTAGGTACTCGTGTGTTTATTGAAATCAGGAATGTCTATGGACATCTGTAGTCATGAAAAAGGCTCCGACTGTTCGTTTTTTTTTTACTATAAAAAAACAATGGGCAGAGCGAATCCTTTCAATACAATTCAAACGTGCCTCCACAATACAAAAGGTACATTTCCTCCGGCCTTGACGTTACGTAGAAACTGGCTCATCTGCATTTGAATAAACAAACATACGGGCTAATTAATCTCGGCCTCGCGGATCAGCGTTATCACCAACTACAAAGGATACCAGCCTGTTGTTGTTTAACTATACACCCTGCTCTGTATCTACTACGTAGCTACGTACAGTCACGAGCATTAATATTTAGCACTTTAGTACCCTGTCATAATAACTTTCTTAGACAAGTCAAAGCAACGATATGCGAATTTAAAAAATACAAATTATGACAAGGTACTAAAGTTTTCGCGTTTCGTGCGGTGTGTAAGTAGCCGGTGGCCCATGGAGGTGGGAGGAGAAAGGGGGGCAGCGCATCTGTGTAGCCTCTATGCGGATGTTTGTGGGCGTCGGTTGTCATGAGAATGGCTCCGGCTGCTCGTTTGCCCTCCTATAACATAAAAAAAAAAAGTGTACATATACAATTGCTCGTGACTGTACTACGTAAGTGAATGTTCTGTGATGAAAGGGAGTGTCTGTTATATTACAATTCCGACTTCGTATGACTTTAATAAATGTTTGGATTCTCAGTTTTCAGAGATTCTGAGATTCTCATTAAAACGATACAAGGAGTACCTTATATCGTTTTAAGTCCGCGATATGAAAAATATTAAGAGTAAAACCATGTCCAAACATTTCAGCGAGTATTCAATATTAATTACAAGCTGCGCCCCGCGGTTTCACTCGCGTAAATTTCGATCCCATGGAAAATCATCCCATGGCATCCCACAGGAACATTTTTTCGGGATAAAAACTATCTTATGTGTTAATCCAAGTTACTCTCTATGTGTGGGCCAAATTTCAGGATAATCGGTTTAGCAGTTTTTGCGTAAAGGAGTAACAAACAAACAAACATACAAACTTTCACATTTATAATATTAATAGGATTATAATAGGTATGTAATAATTTTAGTAATTCCAACGTCGAGCTTCTGTCACTCATAGAGGCTCACTCAAAGTCCTTTTAGGTCGTTTTTAGGCCGTTCGTTTTATCTACATATTTTATCTTCCGTCTTATAATTGAATAAACAATCTATTTGTCTGGATATAATTTAAATTATAATCAACTTGTCAACATGTATGAAGATGGTAAAAACACTTATATAATAATTATAGACTTAATAAATACTAGCTTACTCCCGCGGCTTCGCCCGCGTGGATTTCGGACTTCAAAAATGATTCAAAATTTTAACTTATTATGTTATTTTGATATGAAAGCTATATTACTGTAAAGTTTCATGAAAATCCGTTCAGTAGTTTTTATGTGAAAGAGTAACAAACATTCTCACAAACTTTCGCCTTTATAATATTAGTAGGATATGTACACTTTTAATATAATATTAATATTAATTATGGTATTTCCTACCCGATGATACATGGATATGTTAATCATCATCATCCTAATATGATCTTCATCTGCCTTTTATCGCCTAGACAATATTCATCTTCAATCTAGAACCGGCTGAGTGAAGATTTCCCCCTTGTTGAGCTACCGACCTAGTTGTAGGACCAATCTTCCCATAACACTAAATAATATAATTAATTTTCTCTTGCAGACTTATCGTTTATAGAAAACGTCGCGACTTCTCCACTTTATCGCTCGGCGAAGAAGTGAGACTGCTCGGCCGAAAAACGTACACGGAATTGAAGAACATCAACGGGGCATCGAAGACACGACTTCGGTGAGCGGCGCCCACCTCCAGCTGCGGAAAACTAAATCATATCGATTCATCGAGAATCGGTACCGATTTCACGTAACCGACCAACTGCGTAAACAAAAGGAATTCGATGTTAAAAACTTGATAGCAATTCAATATATACGATTATTTTAAGTAAAAATAAGCACACTGAGAAATCAAATGTTTAAAATGATAAAGGAATATTATTTCAGAACAATGTCTTCTAATAGAAATATAGAGGTATGTGCTTTAGAAAATAAAATATCGCAGTTAAGGTTGCTCAGTAAGGAGTAAGGACGCTCATATTTTGTATAACTTAGTTATTTGCTGTCTAAATGTGATCTGTGTTAAATGAATTGGAGTCATTGTGTCATAACTCGATTCGAATCTAGAAAATTTTATTTTTCGTTGAGGGTTTTATTGTACCGATCTATTGTCTATCTATATTGAGACACGAATGAGCTTAGTATGTAAATGGGAATCGATTAAAAATCGATTTCTACTAACAAAATACTCCAGTTAAACTGTAGTTTTATACTAACGGAGTTCGTACAACATCAGTTCTGTAATGCGCTGTGAATTTCAACACTAATGTATATAGTTAGTTTAAGCGGTTTTATTTTGGCTTGTTATAGAATTATTTTATCGTAATATTATTTAGGGTTGACTACATTTTCCATTTTTGGATTTGTTACTCTATAACATAGTTGAAAAGTGATTTGATGTGAAAAGTGGATTGTCTCTAAACACAATTTTAAATCTTTTTAGTAATATGTTATCCAAGTAGCCTAAGAGCCTATAGCTATCTATTGGCTGGAGCACTGGCAAAAAGTTACTAAGTTACTCTGAAATAGATAAATTATCAAATATTTATAACCTATGGCCAAACCGCAATAATACTTTATCTAGACTTTGATTTATTATTTATATATAATAGCTAAATGTTGTCTGCGTGCAATCAAAAATCAGTTTTTGTATAATGTTTTATGGCTGTTTGAAATCACATTTTAGATCATCAACATATATTTTTGTATATTTTGTGTATCGATATTTTATCAATAGGTGTTGTTCAATGTTAGCTATATTGGCGTTATTAACTATTTTTATTAGTGAGTGAATCATATAAAAATGACTAATTTAATAGCATGCCTAGATTTTATTTGTAGTTGTTGGCGCCATTCAAAGGTACACTTTTAAATTCATCAAGCGGCTTTGGTATTGTCGTCCATACAGCCAGCTGCAGTTTAATGACAGTACATGTCAAATATTTGACACTGACGCGTATATTTTGACACTTTTATTATATGGTGAATAAAATAGTGAGTTAGCGGATAGGTATTAACAAGTATTAATTAGTTATAATTAGCTTTAAGTAGACAATTTTAATTGTGACTTGTAAATAGGTTTTTTATAATTTTACATGCATTTATAATTGAGAATGTGATTTCAAAGAAGCCAATAATTTATTACTGGTCGATTTCATGTACGTCATATCTACTTATTTATTCTATAAATAAATTTTAGTTTTTAAAGAATATATATTTCTGAACATTGTGATTTCGTTTGGAAATATTGTATTACAATTGTTTTTTTTAGACCTTTCGTTAGTGTACACTCATTTATGATACAAAAATAATGTTATTTTAATTTCGTAGATGAATTTATTGTAATAGAATTTGCCATTTCAAATCTCGTATTTGTATAATTCTTTCATGAATAAAAAGATAGATAATTTAAAAGATGTTTTTGTTGATTTTCCTTTCTACCAAAAGGTTTGCAATTACTGAATAGATTTTAGTCTCCTTATCATATTTTAAGAGGGATGGCTTTTTTGCGAATATCTTACATGAAATTGGGGTACTTATTAAGGATCTTCAAACTATTGAAATTAATACTTTAGCTTTGAGACGAGGCATTTTTTTTCAAGGAATGCTGCCTGCCAATCCTTTGTTGTTCATCCAACCTATATGTGAGGGTTGTCCATGATTAGGTCTTCGAAAATGACATTAAAGTTAATATTTTTCGTCAAAATTTATTATTTGAAAGATAAAGGTCTTGACAGACGTACAGACGGACAACAAAGCGATCCTATAAGGGTTCCGTTTTTTCTCTTTGAGATACGGAACCCTAAAAATATAGCATATGCTTTAGATCATAATGAAAACTATCAACGAAAATTGGTTTAAGCGAGATATTATCATTAGTTTATGAAAAATAATACATTTTCAAAAAACGCAAATACAACTTTGTCGTACACACAAACGCTATGAAAAACCAAGTTTTTCATATTCTGGTAAAAAATGTAGCAGACACCACTATCTTTCGTTGGACGGAACTCTCGGTGAGTGAGTCCGACTCGCACTTGGCCGGATTTTTTCTAATGATATTAACATTTTCCTGTGGTAGGAATGCTGGAAGAAATTTCAAAATGATGGAATTAGTAGTACCTACCAGTATTTCTAGATAGTAAGCTTATAATGTATGTATTTAGTGTGCATAAATTGCATAAATTATTATTAAATTAATAAGTTGTTACGACAAACAACTGTCAACTGACTTAATGTGATAACTATTTCACATTAAGCCCTCCTTTAAAAGATTCTAAAGATTTAGAAACAATTATGAAGGTTGCAAAGTATGTTAGAACGAGTACCACGCCATATTGCACCCGGATTGGGTCGACACGACCGGAGTAGTACTCCACGCTTACACGATTCCGGCGTAAAGTGACAGCTGCGTTGTTTCGTTTCGTGCGGTGTGTAAATAACCGCGGGCCCATGGAAACGGAAGAGGAAGTAGGACAATGAAAATTTAGGGCCTTTTCTATATAATAGAATAAACAAATTTCTTAATATTTACCCAAAAGCCAGAATGGAATGCAAAAAAGCCCTGTATATATACTTAAAATCGAAATCATATGATGAAATAGAAGATCTATTGAAAATAACCCAATAGTCTAGTTATGTACAAACACACGGACGCACACGCACATCACACACACACACACACACATTAAAATTTTACTTCAATTAATTTACTTTCATTTTTATTTTTTATGTATTAGTATATATTATAGTTATAATGACCCGAGTGGGGGTCCGGAATCCTGTAACATGGGCTCGCCTAGTACAGATTCCGGTCCTCACAGTGGTTATCAAACATACTGTATAATATTGTGAGATAAATAAACGTTTATATTATTATTATTAAAAAATGCATTCGTATCTACCAGCAGCGGTTCCACTTTAGCCCAGGTCTGAGAAGAAACGGCGAAACAAATTTTGCGGGACTTCAATTTTAAATGACAAATAATTGCAATTCTCTAACTGAGACAACCTGGAGTGATCTTATTCGCATGGTGTGGTATTTTCATTAATTAAATTTCATACGAAATATATAGATATATGTATAGTATATTTCCCGCGACTTTGCATGATATCGATCACATAGCGAATGAAATTCTCTCTTTCTCGTTCTCGAATATATGTATTTTCTTATAAGAATCATAACTTGGATACCATTACCTACACTTGACTTGTTTTTTATAGCATATGGGGGCAAACGAGCATCGGAGCCACTTTAATGACCACCGACGTCCATAGACATCAGCATAGAGGCTATACAATAAATTTGCGTTGCCCTCCTTCCTCCTCCTCTCCCATAGGCCACCGGCTACTTACGCATCGAAACGCGACAGTACAGCTGCTACCAAGACAGTAACATACATTTTAGTGTTGATACAAAACCAACAACGCCTACTAAGCATTGTAAATCTGACATACTTTTATAGCTTATATTACAAATAACATTACAATACCAGGTCATTCAATATATCTCCAAATCAGTTTTCAGTTCATTTTAACGCACAATAGATTAAAAATGCATTTATTACTTTTAACACTACAAATAACTCTTGTGACTAACACATATATAAATGAGACGTATAAACTGAAAAACATCTTAAATACATACAAAACGTACAGGAACACTCGTTGTTCTTCGAACCTGGGAATGAAAATTGATTTGACTAAGAAGACATTTGGAGTGTTGAATAGTGAGAGACTTGGTGATCTGCTGCCAGTTAACGTCAGTGACTGTGAAGCTGGCGCCAGCAACTGCAGTGCATACAGGCACCATCTAGACGGGCTTCTTATAGACGGGAACGTTCCAAACACACATTGGGAGGAGTATAAGGTACTGCACATTTTTATGTATCGCGGAGAGCGGCGAGAGATCGTCAGCGCTAGGGCTATGTGCTCCACATCTGATGGAACAAGTGCGTTTAAAACTACATAACTATTATAAATGATGTTACAACTAGCTCTGCACAGCGGTATCACGCGCGTAAAACGTTTTCCAAAGAAATCGTTCGTTCGTGTTAAAATGTATTTTTTATTTATTCCCGATTGTAAAAAAAATAACCTGCGAAATCGATCTGTGCTGAATTTCATCAAAATCAGTGCAGCAGAACTTGCGTGAAAAAAATTACAAACGTAGTGTATACTATTCTTTTATTAAAAACTAGCTGGTGCCCACGATTTCGTTCGCGTAGCGATGTTCTATTGTAACCAAAGTGATTTGTTTTTGGTTGCTTCTTTCAAATTTTCAAATCCGTCGGGTAAAGTATAATTACTGAATTTCCCGTAGGAAGGAACGATTTTCCCGCAGTAAAAAGTGTTCTAAATGTTGACAAGGCTTAGTATCTATACACCACAAAGATTCCATCAATCAATCCATCCAATAGTTTCGGAAATTAGCTTGGACAAACAGACAAACAGGCAAACGGAAAACAGACAGACAAAAAAATTAAAAACATTGAAAAGTGTTCTAATACTATTTTAACATCACCCCCTTTTTCGTAAATATATTCATTATTCAATATACAGACACATTAAGTTTACTGTTTTATTATATGTATAGATAAATTATCCATTCAACAAGGGACAGCTTGTAGGTAACAAGTAAAACTCAACATTATTTCAGTTATATTTATCTAATGAATATTTAAATAAATAATCTATAATATTTAAAAAATCTCCCACTTAACAACCTAACATGTATATATTATCTATATACGTGAGTAGTACTAGAGAGAGAGAGTAGAGAGTAAGGAGAAAGACATAGGTTAGGTATCTATGGATAGTTTTAGCGAAACGTCTTGAAGATACACTTTAGTTAATGGATGTGATGGTTACAAAGTGGACAACCACAATATCAGAAAGGATATCGACGGGCGTTGGTATTAACCAAATGATTCCGAAGGCACGTCTACAGTAACAGAGTAAAATCTCGTAAAAAATTTCAGTCTGTATACAAGAAGAAGTACGTGTCTGATGACCACGAGGCGTCTGCGCTGGAGGTCTGGCGGCGCAACCTGCGGAGAGTGGCGGAGCACAACCGGAGGTACCTCACGGGGCAGCGCGGGTACACGCTGCACCTCAACCTCTTCGGGGACTGGGTAATGTTCATGACGTAGATATTGTCCTAGTGATCTCTAGTGTAGGGAAGAAAAACAAAAAGGAGAAAAAAAACCTTAAATATCTGTAGAGTAAACACGATTCGCAAAGCTCACTAGAATGTCTTACAATGCTATCGATCTATTAACGGAACAAAATTATTTTGTACCTCATCCAGACTTCTTTCGTTGGGGGTTTGGTAATAAAAACGAAATTCTCATAAAATTTGTTGTCCATCAGATGTCCATCATAGACAGACAGATTCAGTGAGCTGTTACTTCTACGTTATAGTCTCAAATGAAGTATACTACCGTATACTAAGGTTATAGTAATGTAGTTCAATGGACAGATTGTGATTTAATGGTCATTAGACTGTGACCAGCCAGACGCTGGATTGCCCTGTTGCTGATACTTCCGGGGCACTCCAACAGCAGCCGAAGGCTCTCGCAATGGTTTTTAGTCGGTAGGGGCCCCGTGCCGAGTCCGACACACCCTTCCGGCTCACCCAGGGCCGGTGGGACGGTGCCTAAAAGCATTTTCCCTGCGTCAAAAGTCTTCGCAAGCCGGGTTTAAAGCCCTATACTCATAAAATTTGGCTAATTTGTTAGTAGGTACTTAGTAGTGAAGAGTTTGTTTGGTTCAACGCGCTAGACTAAGGAACTACTGATCCGACTTGAATTTTGAATGATTATTTCGTTGTTAGATAGCCCACTTATTGAGGAACGCGATGTGCCATCACAATACGACCAATATAAGCCTAATAAGTGTGTAATGCAAATGAAACCGTCGGGCGCTGCTAGTATTTATAAAAGCGATATTTTTCAGCCCATAATGGCGTACATAGAGCAACTGCTGAAACTAATATGGACCGTTCCTCTCTTCGACCCGGCCAGGGACCCGCACCGGACGGCGTACCGCGGCAGCGCTCATCACGACGTCCCAGAAAAGGTACGAAGGATAGTAGAAGGTAGTTTTTTTAGTAAAGGGGACAAATGAGCAGTCGTAGCCTTTTGATGACTACCGACGCCCATAGACATCCACGTAAACTCGGAAGACGTAACACAAAAAACTATGGACCACCGGAATCTCACACACCACACGAAACGCGGGTGCACAGCTGCAACTTTACGTCGGTATCATGTGCGAGAGGTACCTTCCTGCTAGTATCGGCACAAATAATCTGCATACACAGCATGCATATGCAGGTTATTGACTAGATTAGTTTATTTAGATTGAGTACTAGATAGTTGCACTTTGGAAAGTGACTACTGATGTGTGTTGTTCAATGGTCGTGTTGCTGATTGAAATAAGTACAGATATAATAATAATATATGTGGACATATCACACTAGGTTAGCCTAGCCCCGTGCTAAGTACCGTAAGGACTTGTGTTACGGGTACTAGACAACGGAAATATATTTAATATGTTTTATAAATTTAATAAATTTCATATATTTAAGATTTTTATTATAGAAATACATATAATACATTTATAAACATCCACGACCCAGGCGGAATTCCAACCCGCGACCCCTGGCGCAACATGCTCCACTTATCCGAGCCCTGTACCATTGCGCCAGCCTGGTTGTCAAAGATAAGATACCACAGTACACAATACTACAGTATCGACTAAAGTCAGCTGTCGTGTTTCGTGCGGTATGCGAGCTTCCAGTGGCCCATTGAGAGGACCAGGGAAGAGATCAACATGCAATGCATAGCAATTATGTCCCATATAGTTCTTTCGGACTGCTTATTGTCCCATTTTACTATAAAAAATCGCTAATAAATCAAAGTTGATTACCTAACAGTAATACTACCTAACAGTGCTTGATAAATATGAAAGTACTTATTATCGCACTCAAATTGTGAGAAAATTTAATCAAATCATTGTTCGAAAAGGGGTTGAACTTTGGCAAACACGCGCCCCCATTTCAGAGTTGCATTGTTCGATTAGTTACTTCGATATATTTTGTAAAAGGTAGTGCTACGCTGCATGCATGCATGTAGCCGAAGCAGGCACGACCGGGGAGGTACCTCTCGCGTACACGAGACCGGCCGAAAGTACGAGTTGGTACGACCAATTTTCGACAGATGACGCCACTGTCGTTCCAGTAAAATGTATATATTGCTGTAATATCTTCATGCTGATTTATCTGTTGGTGGCGTAGCGACGCGCAGAGTACATACCAACTTATTATATTTAGCCTCACAAAATAACATCATTCTGTTTATCCGCATATGTAGGTATGTTCTCAGTGTGGGGGCAAACGAGCAGTCTGAGTCATTTTCATGATTACCAGTGTCCATAGACATCCGCACGGAGGCTTGCTCTCCATCCTTCTCCCTCACACATGGGCCACCGTGGATTACAAAAACAATTCTGTAATATATTATATGCCAGTTGTAACGCAGATGGACTGGCGCGCCAGGGGCTACACGCCGCGCAGGGAGGAGCAGTGGCACTGCGGCGCCTGCTACGCGTTCGCGGTGGCCCACGCGGTGCAGGCGCAGCTGTACAAGAGGCACGGCGACTGGCGGGAGCTCAGGTAGCTACTGGACTCGGGGTACACTCCACCATGGTGCAAGCCATAGGTGAACCTCTCGGGTGGAGTCTGCGGTGCAGGCGCAGCTGTACAAGAGGCACGGCGACTGGCGGGAGCTCAGGTAGCTACTAGACTCGGGGTACACTCCACCATGGTGCAAGCTGTAGGTGAACCTCTCGGGTGGAGTCTGCGGTGCAGGCGCAGCTGTACAAGAGGCACGGCGACTGGCGGGAGCTCAGGTAGCTACTAGACTCGGGGTACACTCCACCATGGTGCAAGCCGTAGGTGAACCTCTCGGGTGGACTCTATTATACCTAACATTATCTTCGTACGCCTTTCATAAAGAGGTGATCATGGAACAAGTAGGTAGAACCTCCTGACAGAGAGGACAAAAGAGCAGGACAGGACTAAGGACGAGGACTGGATATTTTTGTTTATAATGTAAGGAGCAAACGAGCAATCGGAGCGTGAACTCTACCGACGCGCACTGACATCCGCACGGTCGTTATTTGTTACGTGGATGCATTGCCCTCCTTTACTCCTGCACTCGAGTAGACCACCAGGTACTAAGGTGACAAGGTTGGGTGGAGGTAATGCCATGCTGCATAGGAGGAGGTAGTGCCATGCATAGTGCATGACACTACATCCTCCTATGCAACGGAATTGGGCCGGCACGACCGGCGAAGTACCTCTCGCTCACTTGATACCCGCGTAAAGTGACAGCGTCGCTGTCGCGTTTCGTGCGGTTTGCGAGTAGCCAGTGGCCCATTGGGGGGGGGATGATAGGAGGGCAACGCATCTGCGTAACAATCATGCGTATATCCATGGGCGTCGGTAGTCATCAAAAGGCTCCGATTGCTCGTTTGCCCCCTTATACTAACAACCGACCACACTTTACGGCGGCAAAATTTGATTGAGAGGAACTCAGTACCGGCTCAATTCCGCTGAAATGGAACGTGACATTACGAGTAAGTTAGAACATCACGTTATACTGTTCCGAGGTTGGCGAGAATGTTCTGTGTCCTGGAGAAGGCGCGCCGCGTCGGCCCCTGGGGCGACTCGCTAGCTATCGAGTTACCCTGTCGTATCACAGAGCTCACTCACATTGTTAGCTGGGGAAGACAAGTGTTGGAGTTGGAGTGTTGGACGGCCTCTAACCCGGTGGACTGACGACTTGGTTAAGGAGGCGGGGAGTCGCTGGATGCAAGTGGCTCGTGACCGTGACGTTTGGTGCTCTTTGGGGGAGGCCTGTGTTCAGCAATGGACATCTTCCGGCTGATTATGATGATGATGATGGTAATGAGGATGATGATGATGATGATGATGATGATGATGATGATGATGATAATGAGGATGATGATGATGATGATGATGATAATGAGGTTGATGATGATGATGATGATGATGATGGTGGTGGTGGTGGTGGTGGTGATGATGATGATGATGATAATGATGATCACAGAGCTCACTGACTTCCGAAGCACCTCACCACAGGCCTAGAAACCTTAATTTTATATAACTTTCTGTTCTTGCTTCTGAACTATAGAAAAAACCGTATTTATAAAGCATAAAATACGAGGATATATTAATATCTTATTGGATATGTAGAATACACTGGAGTGAAAAAAACTGGATAACAGTTGTACTTATTGAGCAGTCCTGATGTACTAAGTAATGACCCCTATGGGCTTTACGTTTCCATTTTCCTGTGAAATATGCTCCCATTAGAGCTTAAGACCCGGCTGATATTCCGTCGAATATTTTAAAAGCCTTATGGTAAAAATCCGTTCTCGTTGTTCTTGTTCTTTCAACTTCGAACATGTACAAGTTAATAAAATTGGAATATCTTCATTTATTTTCTTTTTGAGAGGCAAAAATGAGGCCGCGTTGATTTTAGAATGAATTTTTAGCTTTACCTACTCATTAGATTTTAGGTATTTACCTAGACACGTGATTAAATGTCGTGTTATGTGAAACTCTATACCCTCTGCTCACCCCGTTAGTTAACATGAATATGTGTTGTAGTTGTTGTTAGGTATTATTATTATTATTTAGATCATCATCTTGTCACCTTACACACGAACATTAGACTTACTATAGAACTTACATAAGAATTAAATTATAATTTACTCATTTACCACTGCAGTGCTGCTGCTATGGTGGATGTTCTTGGAACCCTTCGTAGGGCTCTCTGATCTATTGATCAATTGTCGATCATAATATACATTACAGTGACGTAACAATAAAGTAGCGTAACATGACAGCTTGCTGTCGCGCTGCCGCTGGCCCATCGAGATGGGAGGAGAAAGGAGGACAGCGCATCTGTATAGCCTCTATGCGGATGTCTATGGGCGTCGATAGTCATGAAAATGGCTCCCACTGCTCGTTTGCCCCCCTACACCGTAAAAAAAAAAAAAAGCAAAAATGGGTT
>LUGF01046825.1:278213-289434 GCA_001625245.1 Calycopis cecrops | reverse complement strand
AATAATGACGTCATAGCGGCGACCGTCTGTAAAGACGACCATCTGCGCAGGACATATTATAGTGCACAAGTGTGCGCGCAAACACAAGTGCGATGGTACGGCAGTCCGACACGACCGAAGAGAAATCAGGCGTGAAACCGACGACTTATCGTGCTCGCCGAGGCACGGGGGTGTAACACTGCCAACTTCCTGACTCCGGTCTGTTATTAGAAATTAAAAAACCCCTATAACAATTTTGACCCGATCCGGGATTCGAACCCGGACGTCACGTCTGTGGTTGAACACGCTTACCTAGACCACGAGGCAGCCAACGTATGGCGTATGTCGTAGCTGTAGGGTCGGTCACACTGTATAGTGACGCCACTACAAAACTGCTGTTTAACCTCGTAACGTTACAAATATAATAGTATTTTTTATGGGCTAAAACTTGTAGAATAGAATAGAAAAACTTTTATTCAGTACTCCACAATAGATATTCGAATCGGATTTGAATTGGAATGACATCATTGAAGTTTTACTTCAAAAACTTTTTACACAGTGTTTATCTACACAGCAGCGCAATGTGGAGGGACTCTGAAAGGGATACCACTCGGCATACATCGGAGATTCGTCATCTAAATCTATACTAATACTAGCTGCGCCCCGCGGTTTCACCCGCGTAACTTTCGATCCCGTGGGAATATCGGGATGAAAAATAGATGTTCCGATTCTCCAACCTACCCGATATGCTCACAAAATGTTCATGACAATCGGCCCAGCCGTTTCGGAGATCACGCACACCGTGACACGAGAATTTTATATTATATTAGATACAGCGGCAATATTTTTTTGTTTGTACGTATCGAATAGGCCCCAAAACTACTGACGTATTTTTTCTATTCTTACTCCAACGGAATAACAATATCAGGAAGTAACGTAGGCTATATTGAATCATTTTTATTTTTGACGCCCACGAAGTGGACGCGGATAGACTAATAAGTAATACTTATAAAAAGCGGAATTATTACCCATAGTTGCAAAATCGTACTTACTACTTACGATAGTTGTTCTCAGCTTTATGGTCGCCGCACACTTATCAACTCGGAAAGGGATCGTAAACGCCTCGCCTAGAAAAGCGAAAACGATACGATTAGAGTGTTTTCGCACTACGTCCGATCCGAATCCGTGAAAATATGATCCGTACTAGCCGTAGAACTATTTCAATGCTATTTTACGCACTAGATCCGATATCCGTCATCCGATTTCTTTCCGTCATTCTAGAATCTCCATACCGGATATTTGACGGACGATAGTAGCCATAATATTATATATAGCTAGAGCTAACTAGAGCGTAAGCAATATCCGAAGGCAGTCCCACTTTTCTAGACCCACATTTTCACGGATGCTAATTAGATTCGGATCGGACATAGAGCGTAATCGCCCTTACGTTACGTTTCCGATTAGTGTGCGTTGCAGTATGAAATTTCATACAAAAAATACTGACCAGCTCGAGGTGATACGGTTACGATACGTTTCCGAGTTGATAAGTGTGCGGCGACCATTCAAAATCAAAATCAAAATCAAAAAGTTTTTATTCAAAATAGAATTACAGGAATTACTTTTTGAACGTCAACAATAAAATCTACCACCGGTTCAACCCTAGCCCTGTCCTGAGAAGAACCGGCGAAACAAACTCAGCGTTAGCATTAAGCTGGTGTTGAAATCACATTGACGTCATTGCAAAGTACAATATCAGTAATCTTTGATTATATAGACGTGTATATAATCAATCAGTGATATACCTTAAAGAGCTGCACGCTGCATGTATGGATGTGGTCGAATTGTGCCGGAACGACCGGGTACCGCTCGTTTATTTTTTTTTATGATATAGGAGGGCAAACGAGCAGCCGGAGCCATTTTCATGACTACCGACGCCCACAAACATCCGCATAGAGGCTATGCAGATGCGCTGCCCCCCTTTCTCCTCCCACCTCCATGGGCCACGTTTACACGATACCGGCGCAAAGTAACAGCTGTGCTGTCGCGATTCGTGCGGTGTAAGTAGCCGGTGACGTATGCACTCCTCCCCCCTCTCCTCTTCCGTATGGAAGGGGAGAGTGGGGAGGAGTGCAACGCATCTGTATGTAGTGGCTGTTCCTGTGTGCAGTCCGCAGCAGATCGTGGACTGCAGCGGCGCGGACGGCAACCTCGGCTGCGACGGCGGCTCGCTGCAGGCGGCGCTGCGGTACGCGGCGAGGGCGGGGCTGATCGGGGAGACGCGCTACCCGTACAAGGGGAAGGTATTACACGATCTATAGTTTTTTTTTGAAGTAAAACTTCTTTATGCTCAAACCCAAGTCGACTTTGGGAGTAAGCAAATGAATGCGTGACCAATGTGATCGGGCAAAGCTAATGGAAATTGAAAGCGAAATATAAGTTAGTGAAGAGTTAAAGAAAGAGAGTTGCGTTTCTTATATCACTGTAAAAGCGAGAAAGAGCAATGCGCACTTGAAACGCGACACTGCAGATGTCACTTTACGCCGGTTTCGTGTAAGCGAGAGGTACCTCCCCGGTTCTGCCAGCCCATGCCCCTGCATGCGTGCAGCGTGGCACTACCTCTTACTAAAAATGTTTTATTAATAGCAAGTGCACTTGTTATGTTCAAGAAAGGCCACTGCCACTACCACAGCAGCGAGGTGGCGGCGCGCGCCCGGCGGTGGGCCTCCCTCCCCCCCGGCGACGAGGGGGCCATAGAGAGGGCTGTGGCCACCATCGGACCCCTGGCCGTGGCGGTGAACGCGGAACCATTCACGTTCCAGTTGTACAGGTATGTTTTGTAGTAAAAGGGGACAAACGAGCAGTCGGAGCCATTCTCATAACAACAACGCCCATTAGGTTATGGAATGTGTTGCGCTCCTTCCTTTCCCCCCTCCGTGGGTCACCGGGTAGCCACACTGCAGGAAACGCGACAGCACAGCTGTCACTTCACGCCGGTCTCGTGTAAGCGAGAGGATCCTCCCCGGTCGTGTCGGCCCGACTCGCCTGCATGCAAGCATGCAGTGTGGCACTACCTTGTGTCGGTGTTCGAAATAAATAAAAGTCAGACTCCTCCTTTGTCGTCATAGATGAGGGGGCAAACGATTGCCCCCTCATACTCAAGTTATCGTTGCAGAAGCGGCGTGTACGACGACGCGCTCTGCGTGCCGTGGAAGTTGAACCACGCGATGCTGCTGGTGGGGTACACTCCGGAGTACTGGGTCCTGCTCAACTGGTGGGGCAGGCAGTGGGGAGAAGATGGATACATGAGGTATGTCTTCCGACAGTCCATAAGCTGGAAATTAAAAGGGTGTGTTATGATTTATCTATCTTAAATATAAAATAATAATATCTGAGGACATAATATCACAGACCACGTTAGTCTAGCCCCGTGCTAAGTGCCGTAAGGGCTTAAGTATACGAAAATACTTTTTTCAAAGAAGTAAAATGGCGAAAAATGTAATCATGCTTTTTACCGGGCGGCTACAGCGAGCGGCAACCTCGCCCGGGGTGATTGACCCCGGCCATCTATAATCGGCGGGCCTCGCGTACAGCTGATGATACAGCGTGTACGAACTACGAAGTGAGAAAAACTTTTAAAAAAACTCTGTGGCCAAACTATTGCTCCAATTGATCTGATTTTTGTTGTGTGACCTGAAAATGATACACTAAATGTGTGGTTTCATTTAATGCCTCCTAACCGACGGCTTAACGTCCTCTCGGAGGCACGGGAACACTTCATTTATATGTTTTTAAGGGCTGTTTCGGTATGTCTGTCTGTAGCATCGTAGCTACCGCCAACGTGTCGAGTGCCACCAAGTTTTAACAGTTTAAGAAAGGAAAATTTACACAAATGGAAAAAAAATACTCCAGTAATAAATAGTAATATAGTAATAAAAATAGGCAATGTAAATGCAAATAGTTTATATAAAATGATAAATGTATATTGTACAACAATAAATTTACACAGTATATTATATCATCCTTATAATTTATAAAGATATATTGAGTTTTGGGAAAATTCCACGACTTATCCTCCTATCCGTAGCGACACGGCTCGCGCTAAGTGGTTTAGTTATAGGAAAACGTGGCAAGTTTAATAACTAATATTACTAGGAAAATGGCTTATATTATCTAGAACTTAGCTAATAACATGTTTTTTTTGTGTCTGTAATGTAATCTTAATTATGTTATAAATGTGAGTTTGTTTGTTACTCTTTCACGCCAAAACTACTGAACCGATCATCACGAAACTTTGTAGGTACACATATTCTTCATCTTCATATTCTAGGATACTTTAAAAAAAATAGAAGATTCAGAAAAAATATTGTGGCAAATATTGGAATTCTATTGCAGTACTATTTGAATGTAACATTCATTGATATTTATTGACGGGCTTCAACGTGAGCGAAGCCGCAGAGAAAGCTAGTATGTTATAGAATAGGTATTTCCAAGGTCGAGTCGAAGAGAAGAGTAATATTATAATAAGTATAATATATAATATACAAGTTCCCCTCCCCGAAAATGCTGCCTCCTTGCCGAGGTGGAGGAGCTAGCGTGCCTTTTTCAAGTCTGGTTCTGGTCTTCAAGGCTATGCCGGACATGACTACGCATACCCGACAGGCTTGAGGGGAAAGGCCAGGCTAAAAGCAGCTCAACCAAGGGGTCCTACACCCGTTCTTTTGAATCAGCAGACGGCGGCTTGGATTGGGACGACTAGCGGGTCCGATTTCAAACAAATTGGTAGTTAAATGTATTCCCCTGCGTCAACAAAAAAAAAACATACTTACAAGGTGATTTTGACATCTCTTCTCTGAGTTGGTAATTACTTAAACCGGGCGTGTTGGCAGCTCATTTGAGTTTTCTTATTAAAATTATTAATAATTATTAGAAGAATGTTCACGTTGTGTTGTATTTTCAGAATTCGTCGCGGTCACAACGTCTGTGGGGTGACGAACATGGCGACTTACGTGGAAATATAATATACTGTTACTTCTATCATTATGTTATTATTTTTCTGTCTTTATTTTTTTATTCTTGTTTTACTTCTATTTCGATGAATTATTAAACCTATATCACATCAAGTGGGAAAGCAACCGGCGTGTTAGTATGAGAGTTGTGAATGTGGGGGAAGCAAAACAAGGATCGTGACTTGTACTAACTGCCTCCGCCGTTCGGGAGCTGGCGTGAAGGTGTGATGACGATGATGATTAAATCTACATGTGTCCAGTGGCGAGTCCAATTAAGCCCACGAGATGGTTATAGGGGTGAATTTTTTTTTGAAAATTATAAAAGCTTAAATATATTATCTACGAAGATGGAAAATGGCTTATACAAATAAAAAAGTGTGCTATATTAGACAGGGTCTGCGGCATTAAAGGTCAATTAAAAAAAAGAAAATGGTTTAAGTAGGTACATAGTGTATGTATTTTTGATACGTCTGAAGACTAAGAACCGACACAAATAAATATCTGTAAACAGGTATAGATGCGTTGCCCTCCTTCCTCCTTCCCCCTCCAAAGGCCTCAGAAAATTAGTCGGACGGGCCCCGTGCCGAGTCCGACACACCCTTCCGGCTCACCCCGAGCCGGTTGGACGGTGCCTAAAAGCATTTTCCCTGCGTTAAAAAAATCATTCAGGTGAGGTCACTTTAATTTCCTAGTTTCATTATCATCAGCTTTGTCAGTCTACTGATAAACATAAGCCTCTTTCAATGAACGCTAAGTCGACCGATCTCTTGCAACTCGCATTCGTTTTTAATATTTCCTTTTTAAGTTTAGTTCATTCACATCATGTTGCATATTCACATCAGTAAGAGAAGGACAGTCGTGACACACGGAGAGTCGATCATATATCCCGATGATCAGGGTGATACACCAACAAGTGTGATAATTCATCCATGCTAGTTTTGTAATACTGATCTCTCTGCTCTGTGTGACGCGTGAGCTACAACTCATAAAACGCAAAGCCCCGACAGCAGCAGGCTCCTGGTGTATACGTAATGTGTGCCGGTAAATCAATATTTGGCGTTATTTAATTTCCTCCCCGTATCTGATTATTGCACGCCGTTCGCAGGTTTTCGTTCGATATATTTTTAATTGAATTAACGCCAGAGGAAATTCCACCTTTTTATCTGATCGCATGTACCGACAGCTGTTTTATCCTGTGCCTGTGTGTGTGACTGTGTATTTGGCTCTGTGCACTGTGTGTGTATGTGTTTCATGTGTAAAATACCTATTTCACACACTAAGTACCTACATACGATCCCACTCTTACTACGCAGGATGATTTAATTGTTAAATGTTATGGCTACACTGCAGCCGATTTAGGCTCTAGAACTGGGAAAGAATTTTGGAAATTCGCTTTAAGTGCCGTGACTATAGATGATAATAATAATAATAATCCGTTTATTTCCGAAGTTACAATCGTTAACATTACATTTTTTAGTTTTGGTTATATTATGTCTCTCAGCTCGGTGTGCCTTGAGGCAAAGACCTCTTTTATTATCTTCCATTGCTCTCGATCTAACGCTACTCTAAACCATGGAGATCCCAAGGTCAGTTTCAGATCATCCTCCCATCGTCTCTCTTTGCGACCTCTACTCCTGAAGCCATCTCGATCGACTATTGATGATACCTGATCCTAAAAAATAAGTACTTATTCATAAGTTTGTAATGATGAAATTAATTTTTATACTTCTTTTTTACATGGACGTCGTTAGTCATCAAAATGCTTTGATGACCAACGACGCCCATAAACATCTGCACAGGGGTTATCCAGATGCGTTGCTTTCCTTCACCTCACACATCGCTCGAAACGGCAACATTGAGGCAACGTGTGAACGAGAGGTAGGTACGAGGTACCTCCCCAGTGATGCCGATCAGGTTCTCTTACTTCAGTCGACATTTGACGAAGGTCTCCAAGACCTACAATATAAAATCAGATCGACACACAATACACTATTGACTATATAATAGGCATTAACAATTATACAATGCAACACATTGCTAAATATTTTCCAAATTTCATTTACTTATTTATCTATTTTATTTAACAATATATGTACATGGAAACAAACTTATATACTAAACAGGGACATATTACAAGGCAAGTACAAAGGTACAGCTTATTCCATTCAGGAATCTCTTCCAGCAGACCTGATAAACCGACACGTTTATAAAGTTCAGGCCATATTTGGTTGTACATAAAAAGTGACTAATACTTATCTAAATAACATTATATAATATTATTAAGCTATAAACGAAACAAAGAATTTACATAAGATTTAAATAATGCTGTTTCACTCTTTTTTCACAAAGTCCAAGTTTGTTACAATCGCGAATCTCAGGCGGCAAGGAATTCCAAAGTTTGACGGAAAGAACTGAAGGAATAGGAGTAGAAGTCAGTTTTGTGGACTGGTATCTGTAGCAGAGTACGTCGATGTGACCTGCAGGAAGGATCATCTAAATGTGCAAATGAAAAGCGGGAACGTAAATAAGGGGGAGAATTAGAATTGAAAAGGACATTAAAGAGGAAACAAAGAATTCTATAATCTCTACGTAGACGTATAGGTAGCCACTGAAGTGTCCTGCGAGCCTGGGATACATGATCAAATTTCTTAAAACCAAAGATAAATCGAAGGCAGAGATTCTGCAAGCGTTCTAACTTATTTAGATTTTCCTCTTTAGAACTTTAGAGATGAATGGAAGGATAGACATGGGACGAAAGTTAGAGGGACAAGTGGGGTTCGAAATTTTAGGAAGAGGAATAATATTTGCCTTTTTCAGGCAACGGGGAAACAGCACGTAAATAAGGAATAGTTAAATATGTAAGTTAAAATAGGTAATAGAAAGAAAGAATTAATTTAATCATTTTAGAGCAGAGTTTATCACACCCCACAGCCAAAGAAGAAATCGAAAGTATTGCTACTTTTACGTCTGCCTCAGTAATAGTTTGAAAAGCAAATGTGGGATTACAAATAGGCAAGTTCGTTATTTAGCTTATTGTATTATATTTGACAGTGTTGCTCAATGTGATAGGAGGCAAAGAAAAATAATCATTTAAAGAACGCAAGTCCATGTCATTAGTTAAAGCAATTGGCACTTTACCAACACCAACTGATTTAAGGAATTTTCAAGAATCCGAAGTACTACGATAATAAACTTTAACCAGCCAAATTTTAAAATAAGGAAGTATGGATCATTCCAAGGGTGTGTTTTTAAATTGTATCGTCCATTTGTAATATTTTGTTAAATAAAAATCGATTTGGAATGGTCCTTAAACATACATCGATTATTGTTATTACACGAAATCTATCGACTTCAAGGACTGTGACGTCGGCCTACCGTGAGTCGCGAGTGTGATGCACGTAGTGACCAAGAAATATGTTTTACAACATGGGACAAAGTAATTGTATCTAATTATTTTCTATATTCTTTATTTCATAAATCGAATGTACTCGTATTATTAATTCTGAACCAAACCTGAATATTTGGCCGGTGACCAAAAAATAACCCTGTATAGAGATAGACGTGTTCACCAATATCAGCTTAGGGGCGTAATCGTATCATATTTACAAAGTGATTAAACAACTATACATAATTTAGTAATAAAACAGATATGTTATTAGTCACATGTGTGCTTTTGATTTTCATAAATCACGCGAGATTGGAAGATGGCAATGTAGATACCTCGAGCCATATTTCATGGGAGGAGAAGCTTCACAATCACCTAAAATGGAAATGGATCCACCCAGACGTAGAAGAAATTCCAGGATCAAAACCAAGAACCACAATTGTATCAGTACGTTTCTTGCTAAGAACATTTAAGTTCCATAATGACGATCAAGAGTTCGAGATCTATTTTTTGATGAATGTAACATGGTATAGTGCATTACTGAAATGGAATCCAGCAGACTTTGACGGTATTGACAGTACAGATTTGACCTTGAGTATTCCGTTTCCTGATATAAAAATGGATAACGACATATCGATGGATGAAGATGTTGATTGGAAATATTTTAAAAAGTGTTGTCGCGGCACCTCCTCTGGGTTGACGCATTGTATCGCTCACGCGAAGCATGCAGTATTGTGTCAAACAAAGCTTAGTAACTGGCCGCAGGATGTACAGACTTGTATTTTTAATTATACGTCGCAACAAAGTCTGGATGAAAAAATTCAAGGAATATCAACAGTCGGAGCAGAATATGGGACCGGATGGAGTATAATTGAGTCTAATTATACACTTGACGCATCAAAGAGAAAATTAACCGTAAAATTTGTGGTGGAAAGGTTAGCGCATAATTTAGCCACAATGTATGTGATTCCGCTTATTGTAATAGTGATATTGAATTTTACAGCCATGACTATAGACTTTGAGAGCAAGTATCGAATTTACATTTTATGTTTCTGTTTGCTCAGTCATTTTATGTTCATGCAAGAAATAAATTCAATTATTCCGATAAAGGGATACGAAACTCCCAAGATTTTAATTTTTTTACGCGCATCTGTAATTATCGCTGCATTTTCTATAGTAGTGACATTTGCTTTAAAGAATGTTAAAAGAAAATCCAATTCACCGCCTTTATTTGTATTTAAATTTAATAAATTATTTCTTGATGGTTCAAGGAAAGTTTTTATATTCTGGTCCAAGTGGATGGTTGATAGTGCAGAAATAAGTACCGAAAGTAGAACAGAAAATTGGACAGTATTTGCAAATATTTTGAACTATTTAAATATTAGTGTTTATTGTATAGTGTATCCCGTTTTGTTCTTAATTTATATTCCAAGAGCTTTGCCGAGTGTTGAGTGAAGTAATACAAGATCATTAAATTGTTATGAATATATACATAAATAATCTTACATATTTCTATTAGTTTTAGTTAAATTTCTCATGTATTAAATGTGTTTTCTGTGACTTCCTTACTTTCCTTGTTTTCTTTTTTCTTTTTTTCTATCTTTCTGTTCTCCCTGCCTAGAGCCCATTACGGAAACTGGTCTGAAGATGTGTTTTTATTGTCATTAATGGATTACGAATTAGTCTCATTCATTTATTTTGTCTAATTGATCATTGTTGGTCATAATTAGTTTATAAGTATGTTTCATTAATTGGTTAGTAAATATGATGACAATCAAATGCGCAATGTTTTGCTAGCGGGCCATCTAAGGTAAATTAATTTACCGTCAGTTTCTTCACTTTTTTTAATAAATAAATATTGTTATTTTTTTCTAAATTAAACTTACTCATTTATATGAAATACTAGCAGCGCCACGCGGTTTCACCCGCGTAAATTTCGATCTCGTGAAAAATAATCCTACGGCATCCTATAAAACATTTTTTCGTGATAAGAACCATCCTATGTGTTAATCCAAGTTACTCTCTATGTGTGTGCCAAATGTCATGAAAATCGGTTCAGCAGTTTTTGCGTGAAGGAGTAACAGTTTCACAACAAACAAACGTAAGAATTATCTTCATGCACCGCTGACTAAGTAATGGATACACTATAATTGACTGTTTTTTGTGCACCACACTTTTATTGCCTCTAAAATATTATACATGTGATAAGCCATTCTGGTACAAATAAATAAGTCGCCAGTTTTGCTAAAACAAACGACATTGATAGTACCTATTAATACTTTTACTGTTGTTTGTGGTCGTACCCTAGCACATATCTTATAAGCTTCAATTGAAAATGAGTATTTATTCATAATTTTGTAATGATAAAATAATTTTTATACTTCTATCAAATAAATAAAAATATCAAAATGCTTTGATGACCAACGACGCCCATAAACATCTGCACAGGGGTTATCCAGATGCGTTGCCTTCCTTCACCTCACACATTGCTCGAAACGGCAACATTGAGGCGGTATCGTGTGAACGAGAGGTAGGTACGAAGTACCTCCCCAGTGATGCCGATAAGGTTCTCTTACTTCAGTCGACATTCGACGAAGGTCTACAAGACCTACAATATAAAATCAGATCGACACACAATACACTATTGACTATATAATAAGCATTAACAATTATACAATGCAACACATTGCTAAATATTTTCCAAATTTCATTTGTACATAGACTTAATAAAAACTATAGATGGAGCGCTGTTAACAATGTAATGAAGCCAGCAAAACTACACCCATTCCTGTATATACACGGTCTCACATACACATTTGACAACCAAACTACACCCAGATCATTAGTTTGT
>LUGF01046825.1:238622-259226 GCA_001625245.1 Calycopis cecrops | reverse complement strand
CCGCCGTGGTGGTGGAAACCAAGTTCCTTGCTAGTTGTGTTCATATTGGATTGGCCCCGTTAGGGTTGGGGTCGGACCCGTAACAGCACGTCCTCTCGATAGCGGACGGATAAAGGCGCCCTCGAGACTGGATAGCCCACCATCCAGGGTGCGCCACGAGGAGATAATCCGACCAATAGCACCCATAATATCATGCATTTAACTTTTACCTCATCTTTATTCTGGCGCCTATTAAACTCGGGGTAATAGTTTGCATAACCCTTCATCTAGTCGTTATCTAGGCGTGATATTATCATAATTACACATAGTTGATACAATCGAGAGGCATTAAATGAAACCACATATTAAGTGTATTATTTCCAGGCTACACAACAAAAATCTGATCAATCGTAGCAATAGTTTAGCCATAGGAATTTTTTAAAGTTTTTTCTCACTTCGTACACGCTGTATCGCAGCTGATCGCCGACTATGACCGGCCGGGGTCATTCACCCCGTACGAGGTTGCCGTTCGCTGTACGAGACGGTACAAAGTATGTTTATGTTTTTTTGCTGTTTAACTTGTTCGAAAAAAGTATTTTCGTATACTTGTCTTAAACTTATTTTTAATAGTCTAGGTTTAACTGTAGACATTTATAGTATATGTGGTTTAATTTAATGCTTCTCGCTTGTATCAACTTTGTATAGAGAGATTAGGCCAGTGGCCAGTAGTGGAACAGTAATGGGCTGAATATAAAAATAGAATGTACATTTGTGCAAAGCCGATACAAGTCGCTAGTACTTACACGCGACGATATTTTCAGCGGTACTATGTGTAACATAATAATAAATTATAAAAATACTTATTTGTGGCACGGATTTCCATCTCGTAAGTATACCCAAGGAATCTTGATCCATAGATGAAACAAGATGCCTGCGTAAAAATGTAATGTTCAAACGGCTGTAGTGGTATATAATGCATGTTAATTAATAAATGAATAAGTCTTGATCGAGCAATCAGTGGTTTCATTTCTCCTCATCAACACCGAAGCCTCTATGGCGACCCTGCCCGTATAGTATATTCGGAATAGGTGAACAGCAGTCAAAAGAAGAAACTAATTGTGCAGAATGCAGCCGCTGGTAGCAACCACTCTACAGTCAACGAGATGAGATGGCATATTATGTCAACTATCTGGGGGCACGGCAGTGTCCCGTCAAGTCGAGCAAAAAAGTGGCACGACTAACCATCCTTTTCTCGAAGCAACTCAGGCCAATTTCAATCCCCTATAACTTCGTAGTGGATAAAACAGGAAGCCTAAAATTTCAGTATCTAAGCAGATGTTGTAAATACAGGTTATATTCCAAATCTCATTTCATTTCAACCAGTAGATTACGAATTGAAACTTGTTAATGTTTCTCGATTTTGTCACTCACTGACTAACCGATCATCATAAGTTTAAGGCACTTCTAGCAGACATAGAAGCTTCAAATTTAGAATACAATTAGCATTTAGTGTCTAAACTAAGAAACAATAAGACAATAGAAAATAAATTGTAAATTCGGTCCAGTTTTCTAGATACACCAACTGCATGAATATCTTTGTAACCCCATAAATATATAGAATTACAAAGTTATATTTACAGTCGGATTACAAAAGAATAACCGGTGTAAATAGAAATAGAAAAATCTTTATTTAGGTACAAATACATATTACACTGTTATACGTCAAGCAATTTAAAAAGAAAGACAAAAAAATAAAAATACAATTGTGATAACTTAGCCTACGACTTAATTCTAATGTAGGTACATACCACACTGAATAAGATTAATAAAATAAATAACATAAAGATTCTACATGAAGGGAAAATACATAACAGTGTAATACACGAAGTGTCCAAAAAGGACTCAGTTGGATGACTGTAGGTTGTACCACAGTCCTGGTATTACGTGGCCCCTGAATGGGGTGGGATGGGTGTGTTCAGCCCATGAAACTGAACAACATTTGCATAGGAAAATATGTCGAAATATAAAAAAAAACCGGCCAAGTGCGAGTCGGATTCGCACACCGAGGGTTCCGTAGGAACGGGAGGTATGAGCAAAAGTAATAAACGTTGAGAAAATTACACTTCCCTGCAACAAGTTGACAAAGATATATATGCGGGTGCTTGCATACATTTAGTATGAAACGAACTACATGCATAAGTTGGTAATGATTTTTCCAGTGATATATATTTTATTTACCAATATTTAGATTTATTCCTATATGTATACTGTAAGGTCTTACTTCTTGCCAAATTTTAGAATTCTAGCTCAACGGGAGTACCCTATAAATTTTCCAAAAAGTGCGTTTTCATACAAAATTTGTGCATAAATGGCTATAACTTTTTATTGCGTTAACTTAGAAGTGTGATTTTTCCAAGGCCTCAAGACGTAACTGACCTCCGTATTCGACAAAAATTTCAGCTTAATCCCTCCACGCGTTTTAAAGAAAAAGGTCTTGACAGACGTACAGACAGACGGACAACAAAGCGATCCTATAAGGGTTCCGTTTTTTCTCTTTGAGATACGGAACCCTAAAAAAACGATTTTCTATACAAATTTTTCTTATTGTCTGTAAGTACGTATTCTACACAAATTCTATTGTAATAGGTAGTGGCCACAATGCATCTTGCATGCAGCCGAATTCTGCCGGGGAGGTATATCTCGCTGACAAGAGACTAGCGTAAAGTGATAGCCGTGCTGTCGCGTTTCGTTCGGTGTGTAAGTAGCCGGTAGCTCATGGAGGTGGAAAGAGAATGGAAAGAGAAAGGAGAGCAGCGCATCCGTATAGCCTCTATGCGGATGTCTATGGGCGTCGGAAGTCATGAAAATGGCTCGACTGCTCGTTTGCCCTGCTTTACCATAAAAAAAAAACCTTAAGAGTTTGGGAGGCAAAGTCCAAGCAATTGCACACGTTTATTTACCAATGGTTCTAGATAACAAATATATTACTGATAACTTTTATGTTTTAAATAAATTACCAATCAAGGCGAATGGAATTATAGATCGTGATTTTTTGAATTACTACAAAGCTAAATTAGATTTTGATAAAAACAAACTAACTCCACACATTTCTAATAATTTGTTTAGTTTACCAATTGTAAAAGATTGTTCTACTGCTTTAAATATAACGGCTCGTAGTGAAACAATTCACTTTATAGAAACAGATCTTACGAAAGATAGCGTAATATTTCATCAAAGGAAATAAACCAGGTGTATTTTTAGCTAGCTCTATGGCTACTCTTAGAAACGAACTACCTATTCGGATTCTTAATTTCACCAATAGTGATTTATGGCTAAGCGAAATAACGCCATAGTTAAGTTCTTATAACATTTGTGCCATTGATAGTACAATTAAAAATGCAGAAAGAGTTAAAATTTCATTTTCTCTTTTAAACATTTCAATATTGAAGAGCAAATAAGTATTGAAATATATCTGATAAATTTGTCGATATTTTCTATTTACCTAGGGATACTTTAAATACTACAGATGCATATACTCATACAATTTCTTTAAAACCCAATGCCAGTGTTTACAAAAGAGTATATATATATATTGCACAGAAACATGAAGTTAAACGACAAATTGATAAGATGTTAGCTGAAGGTATAATTCAACCTAGCAAAAGTCGGCCGAGTCCAGTGTTATTAGTTCCCAAAACATTTAAAAATGATAAAAAATGGCGCCTTGTTATTGATTATAAAAAACTTAAGAATTGTATTTAAGATGATAAATTTCCATTACCAGATATAACTGAAATACTTGAATCATTAAGCATCAGCAATTTGTTTTACACATTTAGATTTACATTAGGGATACTATAACGTTAAATAAGATGAAACGCGTAGAAAATACGTCTTTTTTTGTCGGCTCTATACCAGATGACTCGCATGCCTATGGTTCCAAAAATAAGTCCTAGTTCTTTTCCCAAATGATATCTATAGCAATGGCAGGTCTAAATTATTAAAATGTTTAATGTATCATTATTATTTAATCATATTCGGTAAAAAGGTAGGTGCGCATAATCAAAATTTACGGGTGTTTTTGAAATGCTTTGTAAAGTAAATTTAAACTTAAACCCCTTTAAGTGTTATTCCCTAAAAAAAGAAGTACTTTCTCTGGGTCACATTATTTCGAGTAGTGAAATTTCACCAGATCCTAAAAAATAAGTGCTGTAATCCTGCAAAATATCCCAAATAACCCACAACCACAGATGAAGTAAAAAGATTCGTTGCATTTACTAATTACTATAGGAAATTTATACCCAATTTTGCCGAAATAGCTTAACCATTAAATAACTTAACAAGAAAAAATTTTACTTTCGAGTGAAATGCAGTATGCCAACAAGCTTTTGAAATTCTTAAGAAATGTTTAGTTCCCCTACCAATTTTACTACTTTTTATGTCCGACTGCCTTTGAACAGCTCCTACTACCAAAGTTGGAACCGAGCAATGTGGTCAGGATTCAGGTTCCCATCCTGACCCCTGTTCTCAATGCTCCAACAGAGCACGCCACTCAGGTGGTCCCAATCCACGCTGCTTATTTACATGAGTTTGGCACACGAATAAAGGAAAACCTGGACGAATGTATGATCCCAAGAAGTAGTACCGGTTGATGATTCCTATGTCATTATTTTATTGGGAAAATTTTAGTCAATAAAGACTGAACTTAGGAACACAATATACGCACGGCACAGAGTTAAAGGGAGTTTCTTTTCACAAAACTATTCAGTTCCTTTTCTCGTCATACTCCTAATCTTAGTGTGCGCTAGACCTTGTAACATAGCAACAAAAACAACTAACAACAACTTTTCCCTCAAAAAAAAGTATAAATTAACCTCATGGGACCATTATCGGGATCAGAAGAGATATAAATGTCATCCCCCAAGAACATTTTATCGGGTTAAAGGTATCCCAAGATACACTTTTTGTGCTCCAAATATCTAACTATTTATGCATTTATTTTTACATGTACCATATTAGGTCGCCGCCGAATGTGAAAGACACAAAATTATCCCTTAGCATCACACAGGTAAATTTTTTCGGGATAAAAACTATCCTATAGGTATGTTAATACAGGTTCCCTTCTAACCATAATATTATGTCAAATTTCATGAATATCTGACTAATAGTTTTAGCGTGAAGGAGTAACAAATACATTAAAGTCATCATCCCATAGCATCCTACGGGAACATTTTTTCGGGATGAAAATATTCCATATGTTAATAGAGGTTCCCTTTAACCATATGCCAAACTTCATGAAAATCTGTTAAGTAGTTGTAACGTGAAGGAGTAGTCAGTAATATACATCAAAGTCATCCTCCCATGGCCTCCCACAGGATCATTTTTTCGGGATTAAAACTATTCTATTTGTTGATACAGGTTCTCTTCTAAAAAAAAATTTAAAAAAATCTGATTAGTAGTTTTAACGTTAAGGAGTAACAAATACATTAAAGTCATCATCCCATAGCATCCCACACATCATCATCAGCCTAATGCCGTCCACTGTTGGGCATAAGCCTCTACCATAGCATATATAATACTAGCTGCGCCCCGCGGTTTCACCCGCGTAAATCCCACGGGAACATTTTTTGGGGATAAAAGCTATCCTATGTATTTATCCAAGTTACCCTATGTATGTGTGCCAAATTTCATGAAAATCTAATCAGTAGTTTTTGCGTGAAGGAGTAACAAACAAACAAACATACCTACAAACTTTCGCATTTATAATATTAAAATAAGATATTCATAGATACGTGTTCGCCTTTATTATCGTAGGGGCGTAAACGTATCAAATTTCCAGAATGATTAAATCACACACAATTGAGTTTGGCGACAGATATGTTATTGTGTACTTGTGTTCTTTTGAGTTTCATAAATCGCGCGAGATTGGAAGATGGCAATGTACATACCTCGAGCCATATTTCATGGGAGGAAAAACTTCACCTTCACCTAGTAGTGAACTACACACACATAGAAGATAACCCAGGGGCAAAACCAAGAAACATAACTGTGTCCGTTCGTTTTTTGTTAAAAACATTCAATTTCTTTAATGACGATAAAAACTTCGAGATCTACACCTGGATGTTCGCGTCGTGGAATGACACAATGCTAAAATGGAATCCAACAGACTTTGATGGTATTGATAGTACACATTTGAGTTTCTCTTTGATTTGGGCACCCGACATAACAATGGACAACGATGGATCGATGCAAGAAGATATTCAGTGGCAATATTTTGTTAATAAGTGTCAGGTCTACTCTCATGGGCAAGTCAATTGTGTCACTCCTACATCACATACTGTTTTATGCCAAGCAAAGCTAAGCAATTGGCCGTATGATGTACAAACCTGCCGTTTAAATTATACCTCGAAACAAACTTTACAAAAGGGGAGTAGACGGGGAATATCAATGCTCGGAGCAGAATATGGAACCAATTGGAACATCATTGCGTCTAATTATACACTTGATAGCACGAAGACTAAAATAACCTTAACATTTGTGGTGGAAAGGTTAGCACATAATTTAGCCACAATGTATGTAATTCCACTTTTTGTAATAGTCATATTGAATTTTACAGCCATGGTTATAGACTTTGAGAGCAAATATCGCATTTACATTTCATGTTTTTCTTTGCTTAGTCATTATATGTTCATACAAGAAATAAATTCAGTTATTCCCTTAAATGGATACGAAACTCCTAAGGTATTGATTTTTCTACGAGCCTCTCTACTAATATGTGTATTTTCTATAGCTATGACGTTCACTTTAAGGAATCTTAGAAGAAAATCAAGTTCACCTCCTGTATTTGTATTCAAATTTAATAATTTTTTTCTTGATAGCTCTAGAAAGATTCTTCTCTGGTCCAACTGGATGATTGATAGTGCAGAAATAGGTGTAGAAGATACAAAAGTTTGGAAAGTATTTAGCAATGTGCTGAACTGTATAAATATTAGTGTTTATTGTATAGTGTATCCCGTTTTGTTCTTAATTTATATTCCAAGAGCGTTGCCGAGTGTTGAGTGAAGTAATAAGTACGCTATAATAAAATGTTGTGTTACTTGATATATACTTTTCTCTTACGTGTACATATGGTTATATATTGTATACATAAAAAGATGGACATATTTGTGTGGCGTCATTATTTCAACCAAATCACTGAAATAATGATTACAAGAAAGTATATATTTTGTAGTTTGCAACAATACTCTGATCAAGTATCACGGACTAGAGGGTCACATTCAAAGAGGAATGTCTATGGTCAACAGTGTATGTGTAAATTCCTATGTAATATAAAATTGCGTTATTAAAGATGGAATCTATTCTGCTAACTATCCCTTTAAATAAATTTTGTACCCCGTTATAGTGCACCGGATTAGTCAAGAATTAGGTAAGGCAATTAATCTAGCACAATGACTACCTGAACCTGCAAACTAATTACTAGCTGTGAGCACTATTCAAAACGCTAGGAACGCGAGTACTATTTAAATTTATACACCAATTTTGACCAAATCGTGAACAATTATAATAAATATGCACCTAAAGATCTATCCTATTCTAATTATAATGGAATATTCCGGAACGGTTCGCCAAAACAGCAGCACTTTACATCAATGATATTTTACTTGCCATTCGTCATAGCAGAGTATCGTAGCCGATTTGAACTTATTCTGAAACGTCTCATCCCATGCTAATTCAGTTCTCTTGCAGGAGGATCTTAACAGACTAAACGAGCGGTGTAGCGCTAATTATATGATTTTAAAGACAAAAAAATGTGTGCATATTAAATTCATTAGAAAAAACTTCCATATTGCTCGTCATATACCATTGGAAATGAAAAATTGAAAGAGGTTAGCGAAGTAGGAAACCTAGAAATAATCTTAGATACTAAAGTTAAATATAATGCACATACTAATTCTATCATAAAAGAGGCTACTCCAATGACTGGGTCCATAAAATGAAATTCCAAGGACACCGACGTCAGCATCAAAATCATCTTATTCAACTCTCTCGGAGCCTCTTGGAGTACGCAAGCTGAGTGTGAAACCCGTCATGGAGTTCATTCGCAGAGCCTTGAAAGTTTCCAAATTATAATTATATAATGGAAAATTCTTGAACGGTTCCCCAAAACAGCAGCACTCGTTTTTTGGCATCGGCCCATCAAGCAAATTTGGCCTTTAGTGAAGTGATCGTAACTAGTCAAAACCAGTAGGTTTGAAAAATTGGTGAGCTTTACTGATTTATTTTTATATATTTACAATAAATATGACTATTATTTAAGTATATTCTAAGGGAGTCTATTGTATCTCGTAGTTAATTGTAATAAAACATAAAAGTACATTATTGTGTTTTAATTTTACAAGCGTCTTCGATAAAGCTACCTTCTTCTCGTGGAAAAGCCTGAAGAATGCGGTATTCATGGCTGGTTACTGGTATGGTTTTGCTCTTATCTTGAAAGAAGATCTCAACATGTGAACATTAGCGGCTACCATTTGTACAAGTAATGTTCAGAGTCTGGCGTCCTACAGGGTACTCACCTAGGTCCAATTCTTTTTACACTTTACATCAACGATGTTTAACTTGCCGTTTCTCATAGCAGAATATCACATTTTGCAGCCAACATAAATTTATTCTGAACCGTCTCATCCCACGCTGATTCAGTTCTCTTGCAGGAGGATCTTAACAGACTTAACGAATGGTGTACCGCTAATGATATGATTTTAAAGCAAAAAAATATGTATATATTAAGTTCACTAGAAAAAACTTCCATTTTGCTCGTCTTCTCAATGCGCAACTGAAAGAGGTCAGCGATGTACGAAACCTCGGAATAATCTTAGATACTAGCGTCAAGCGTCTTTGTTTTATATGTACTACGTATTAATGATTTACATATATTGTGTACTTCTGTTAATCGAAATATTGATAATAATGTTGTCACCTGTAAAAGTAGGCACACATGTCAGATATATAATATTAATCAATTTATTATATAAACTAGCTTCTGCCCGCAGCTTCGCCTGTGCGGATTTCGGACTTCAAAAATGGAGGTTATTAATTCTTCCGTATGAAAGATTCACAGCTCCTCCTCAGTAGGCGTAGCCTATATGTTGACCCGACCTGTTATATCAAATTTTGCATAAATATTAATTTATGCAAAATTTGAAGTAAATCCATGCAGTACTTTTTTAGTTCAGCCCGGACATACGAGTACATACAGACAAACAGATAAAAATTCTAAAAAATATATTTTTGGCTTCTATATCGATTGAATCACAATCAAGATCACGCCCCAAGTATTCATAAAAAAATATCAATGTACACTTTTGACTTTCCTCATGCACTGTGATGTGTTTATAAGTGCATCCCGTGCTAAAATTACCTCACGTGCATTTTTAAACACCTTTTATGTAAAAGAAAGTAAATATTCTAATATAAAAAATAGTACTCGATTTAGATAAATAACCGATAACTTCTTTATTTCGTATGTCAAATGTTAATTTTGAATAATTAACAAATCTCTTAGATCTTAAAATTCAAAGCCATTGTTGTCATCATATATATATATATATACCTATAGTCTTAATTTTTTTATTTGGCTGTTTATCCGTTTGTCTGTTTGTCCGGGATAATCTCCGTAACTACTGGATGTTGTAAAGGTACTAACAACAAAAACAAGCCTGGTCAACATCAAAAAACACTTTTTCGCTCGCTCATTCCTCCGTGAAATCGGAATTTCGGCACACTGCAAGGAAACAATGGCAAATTACTTTGATTATAATATTAAGAATAAGAATAAGAATTTCTTATATATTACTACGCTTCGACGACTTCTTACTACGAACGAAGTACCAGCTAGTAATATATCACAAACAGCTGTTTTGCAAAATTTGACCGGCATTGCCGGTGGACGGGAGTAGGTAGTAGATTTTATGAGCCTCTTCTATCCCTAGGTTAGGGATCTTATTATTTAGGCCTTATGCCTTTCGGATACGCACCAGGGACGGGTTGGGCGAATGATGAATAATGGAAGAAGATAATTAAAACGGCGGCTTCGTTAGGAAACATAACAAAACTAATACATCTTTATTTCCTCTCACTGCCATTGGTGGTTATGTCATTCTTGCAATGGCGAATCCAGACTACACAACCGAAAAAATAGCTGGAAGTGACACACACTCGTTTCATGCGGTTTGTATGAAATGTCTGTGCATGGGCGTCTACAGGTCAACAAAACATTAGAATTCCATGCCTTAAGAACTATGTTCTCTCACTTATTTATTGAAGTTAGCCGTATAATAGAATAACGTATGTCTGTGGGCGCGTCAAGTAGAGTGATGGTGGCCTGTGCCGACATAACTAATGTAATTTTTTCCGGCGAGTCATTTATCACCGGCTCCTCACAGGTGTCGCTTCAGGAGCACACAAAAACACGATATATCGTTACAGGCCACACACTGTATGGAATATATTAACTGTATTTTTGCTGAGAGTATATTATACGGAGTAGTATGTATAGGTAGGTATAGCACCTATATTAGTAAGAGGTAGTGTCCCCCTGCATGCATGGATGCAGTTGAATTTGGTTGACGCGAACGCAAGGTTGCTTACGCCTTACACGATACCGGTCGGTACAGTAGCCTGTGACCCATGGAGGAAGAGGAAGGAGAGCAACCCTCTGTTACCTCTACGTGATGGATGTCTATAGGCGTCGGTAGCCTTGTAAATGGCTCCGACTGCTCGTTTACTACTATAACGAACACCTGAACTTTTTTAATAGTATTGTAGTATAACGCAGAGCTTCTTGATGTTTTACCCGAACACCGCTACACCGCTAGTTACAGATTTACAAAAACCAACAAGGAAATCAGTTTAACACCTCTTGATAGAATATTGAAACGTGTGTTATCGAGTTGTTAAAGTTTAATATCTACGTAGCAGTTAAATTGGACTCGCCGGGCCGTTAAATATGAACTGTGCGGTCAGAGCCCCGACTAGCGTATTACTTTGAGATGCAAACTTCATTATTAGCAAAGTGCTGATTGAAAACATCCAATTGTATTTTGAACCGTATGTAAGTATTGATAGGTGCTATTAAATATTGTGCGACGAATTTTCGTAGGAGGTATGCTGCTGTGAGGCCGGGACGACTGAGGAGTACCTCCTCAGTCGTCTCCTCGCGTTTACACGACACCGCCGTTAAGTGACAGCTATGATATCGCGCTTCGAACATTATTGAGTTTCACTCATTGGAAGAGTAATTCTTGAGATATCGCTTGTTATTAAAAGGCTCAAATTGCTACTTTGTAAACTAATATATACTATTAAAATAAACCTTTTCGAGGGGATAATCATTAGTCATCATTTAGGGAACGTTCAAGTATTACATAACGCACTCCTGGAAGAACTTTGAACCTCCCTCCCCCCATGTAACGCGGGTCACGTTGTTGTGTAGCCCTCCTCTCCCCACCAAAACGTTTCGTAACACACAACTCAGTATATTTTTACTTAAATTGAGCAAAAATGGCCTCTTTTGTTCTAACTTTGCCAACTTGGGATATTTCTTTTAAAACAATGTTAAGTAACGCGTTGTTCAAAACCCCCCTCCCACCCCTGTAACGTTTCGTAACGTTTTACAAGAGCCCCCTCCCCTAAAATGCGTTTCGTAATACTTGAACGCCAGGTACCATAGTGACTATCGACTCTCCTAAATATTCACAAATCACACAACCAGACTCTCCTTGCTATATTTTTTTTTAATTTACACAATAGAATGTTCGATTCGACACCTATACAGGCATCTTACAAAAACCACATCATTGTACAATATGGCAAGCAAAAATTAAACAAAATTACAATAACTAAGTTAAAATTTTACTACAATCGTATTTTATTTTTATCGAATATTCTATCGAAACAAAAACAGAGGTTGATATTTGTAGCTTGGAACCAGATATACGTAAAACAGTATCTAAGTACATCAGAGGGGCGTACACGTATTGTGTTTCTACATCCAGAACATCAAAGAGTTACTCGTTTGACAGACATGATATTCATCACATATCTTTTGTTCGCTTTCATAAATCTCGCGAGCATGGAGGATAATTCCGAAGATCTGCATCATCAACATTTTGCACAGGAGCAGCGACTTTTAAGGAAATTAAGTTACAAATTAAAATTTAATCGAAAAGTCTACGAGAAAAGTAATACTACAGTTCGTATCGAGCTTATTCTGAAATCGTTTAACTTCTACAACTCCGATGAAGAATTCACAATGTTAAGTCTGATGTACGTATCGTGGAACGATTCTTCCTTGAAATGGTCGCCAGCAGATTACGATGGCATTGACAACGTTGTTCTAATTAAACCCCGAGGCCTGTGGACTCCAGAAATCAAAGCTGATAACGAATTAGACTTATTCCATTTCTACTCCTTCAAATGTCAGATCTACCAAACGGGAAAAATTTCCTGCATCTCGCCCGTCGATCATACGGTAATGTGCCAAACCAAATTACATAACTGGCCATACGATGTACAATCATGTCACCTGAATTACAGTGCCAAGGAAAATGTGCAGCTTACGAACAGTGAAACGAAAGTATTAACAAAAAAGGGATCCAAATATGGCACTGGGTGGAATATAGTTGATAATAGTTTTAAAGTTTCTGATGAATCGCGTAACAGAGCAACACTTACGTTGATTATCGAGAGAGAAGCAGTCGGTCTAGCTGCTTTTAATGTGATCCCTTTGATTGTGATAGTGATATTGAACATTGCATCTGTGATTATAGATGTAGAGAGTGACTTACGGAAGTATATCTCTATTTTTTGTTTGCTCAATCATTTTATCTTCATGCATAGCAATATTCCACTGAGGGCGTTTGATACTCCTGCAGTTTTAATATTCTTACGTACGTCTATAGTGCTTTCTACGCTTTCTATAGCTATGACATTCATATTGAAGAACCTAAGAAGAACCAAACGTGTGACTCCCGAATATATTCTTAAATTCAATGAGTTTTTTAGTTCAGACTCAATAAAAGTTTTTATATGGCCTAAATGGAAGGCAAAAGTTGTTGAACAAGAGGACACGCAGAAGATACTAAAAGAATGGACGATATTTGCAAATGTGTTGAATAGCTTAAATATTACTGTATACTCTGTTTTGTATTCACTTTTGTTCATAGTGTACATGCCAAGACCTATTCCGAGTACAAAAATATACCAAGAAAATTAGAAAAAGTTTTAATGAAGAAATAAAAAAATATTATCCACAAGAACACTAGATGATCATCCTCACAGGATGATATAATTTTGCAATAATAAACATGCGAGAATTATTTTCAAAAGAAAAAATAAAGCAGAATTCAAATCAAAATTCAAACATATCAATCATCTCAAGATGCTACTTATTGCATTAATCGGTACCTACTTAAATAACTTACGACATTAGGTCGTCGTCTCAGTCCTTCTCTAACCATACCCACAGACTACACAGATTAGACCATACGTTAATGTGATCTGGAACGCCGGGCTTGTGAAATCTATACATTTAATATAATCGTAAGAAAATTACAACTGTAACCCACGCCCACGCGCCACACGTCCCAAAGTATTTTTGAAAAAATATTCAATTTTTTCATATAATTCTTTGGGGCGTGATCTACAAACGATATCGAGGCTAAGAATATAGTTTTTAGAATTTTTGTCTGTTTGTCTGTAGGTATGTCCGGGCTAAAAATCATTGAATATTACCAACAGGTCGGGTCAACATATTATAGGCTACAAATTATCTTGATATTTCCACGGGATCGAAACTTATGCGGGTGCAACCGCGGGACGCAGCTAGTAACCAAATAAACTGCAATCGAATCAGTAGCAGTATTTTTATAGTAATGAAGGATATTCGCCTAAACTATGTGATCCATTTTTGTTAAGATTTGGTAACTACATTTTTGCAAATTATGTTTTAGAACTCTCAAATAATACTACTACTACAGCTGTATATAAATATACCTATAGAATTTCAAATTATTAATTAGGCTGAAAATGCTGAATTCTGTTGGCGAATAACCGATTATTAAATATTCTAGAATATACGCAGCTAAATCTGGGAATGCTCGCTGAAAACGACTTATTAATCGGAATCCTGTGACGGGCGCGGGAAGTTGAGCGGAAATAGACAGACTTCCGGTAGAATTTTAAACGAATTCTAACTGAGTTAACCAATACGGAATTGAATTTATATCATTTTTAATGAACATTGGTAATAAAAGTTGTATGATATTGAGAGGTGTTTAATTTTTTATTTCACTACTATTACTACACTTACTACACTATCTTTCTCTCTCTTTCTGTTTTTTGTTTTGCGGGTAAATGCATTTATCGGCCGCCATACCGAGGTGCCCTGAATCTGTCGGCAACAGGGCACCCCGGCGACTGATGAATCACGTAAGGTAAATTATTTATGAGTTATGCAATCCTTAGCCAAGCAGAACAATAACATTGTTTAAATATAAATAAATATATTTATCATCATAATTGTCCTCTTGTAGCGGTCAACAGCTACGAATGATTTCCTGCTACTCGTGCAACCGGACCGTTGAGTTTTGTTGGCAAGCTACAACTCTGGCATGGTCTAGTTTTAGTTGAATTAGTTTAATAGATATTGAAGTTATGGGGAAAGAACTCGTGCTATAGCCTATTTACCACAGCTATTATAATGCAGCCACATAAAATGATTATTCAATCAATAATGACAAATGATAATATTATGTGGTATATGTTATATATGTAACCATGTAGGTACCTAGTTTCTAAATGTGTTATCACAACCGAAAACATCATTTAAATTCCTACAGATTAACCATCTTACTAAATACCAGAGACACATTATAAAATTAGTTCCAAACTAAAACTAAAAACAGTCACAAGTTTGAGTGCATATCTGTGTATGTTTAATTGTGCATGTCACAACTTGTCCCAACAATAACTGGATTGTCTCTCCGCTAAACTGTCGACGCAGACTTCGCATAAAATTCGACGTATTTCGGGACTCCGCAACTCATTATATAAAAGTTAGTTGTGAATAAATTGGAGACGCCACAATAAATTTGTCTGTGACGGGGATATTTATGGATGAGTCCCCCGGGCTCGCGTTAGCCAGATTCGCCTGATACACAATGGAGTGCAGTGATAGAGTAATTCACAATAGTGAAAACGGATAAAACCGTAAGGCAAAACTAGTGGAATATAAGACGCCGAATATCCTGAAACGTTAATCCGGCTAAAGAGCGCACGACCTCTTGGCAGCGCCTGAGCTAATTTATTAGCAATTACTTTGTAAAATAATTTAATATTTACATAGTTCAGGCTGTCCATTGTATTATATTGCCGCTTGTTTTACAATTTTTGACAGTTTATTTGATATCTAGTTCCTGGGTTTTTTCTTGCCTTAGTTCTTAATTAACAAAACTCGACAACTTAACCACTCGCAATGCTTTAGAATAATGAATTCATAACCCATTTGGGCCTCACTCCATTTAAAATACAATACAACGTAAAATATAGTTACTTAGTACTTCCTTAATTTAAAATACTGCAATAAGTGTGCATAGAATTCTATTGCATTTAGCTATTTTGTTATCAGATAAGCTAAAACCAGTTTATAAGAGGATCTTGGTTGAAGTTGAAATCCGAACCAGATTAGACTTAGGTAGTAGGGATCGGTGTTTGGTGTTTATTAAATGATACTACAGCGTCACACTGAAATGGCCTGAATCATAAAAAAGTCGTTGACGGATTTGAAAGTAGTGGAAATAAAAATAATACAAATGTTTTATGCAATATGAAAAGAAACTTTAACGACTGCCTCCTATAAAATCAAAACTGTCCCAGCATTTCAAACGACATAATAACCCATTAAATAACTTGTCGGGGAAACTTTGTAATTAATAAAGTTTGCTACGTGCTGTTTTTGTTTAAATTGATATAAATTTGCATAATACTTTTTGTTTGTGATATCGTGAATGCCAATACTCCCAATGGGTGTGTGGGGCTCTCCGCTGAACCAAAAAGACTGACTGAAAAAAAAAACCTTAAAACGCAGGCACCATTCGCCGCTTATACTGTGCATGGAGACTAGAGAGCAGGAGCGCGTACTCCATATGTATAAAAGTGTGCGAAAACAGCTTTAACTGACGCTGCTTTTAAAAGAGTAAAATTTTGGTTATACAGAAAGGGCTAGTGACAAGCAGTGCCATTTCGTAAATGGGTAAATGTTGGTACCTTCTATTAATTTAGGGCCACTGTAGAGTCGGAACAGTAATTTACTACTTACATCAGTACAGTTTTGTAACTGTTCTCTCTTAGGAGATTTATCTCCTGGTCCCTATTATCCTTTTGTCAGTCAACCACGATGGGTCACCGTTATGATATAATAAAGCGTGTTATAAATTTTCATCGGTGAAAACTTGAAAAAAACAACCTAGCCTGAATGAAAGATATCGGGTTTTTCCGATATCGACAATATCCAATATTCATTAAGTGTACGTGAAAAGGGAGCAATGGCGGACAATTGTCAGTGGAGACCTCGCTTAACGCTTTAGAAGATATATTTTTTCCCGCGTTTTGTTCAACAATGGCGCGCCAGTTTTATTTCCGCTGCCCGGTTTGTTTTATTGAGCACGACATGAAAACTGACGTGGTTCGTTATATATTCATGTATCGGCCTTTTTTCTATTGCCAACTGTTTTGAAATTTCATTTAAAAGATTATAATAGAACAGTGTTCGTTGTAACTGGAGATATTCTTTTTGACCGGAATTTATGGTGTATAAAAGCACAGGCAAGCCTAATACAGCTTCCTTAGGTAAACTTTTCTACATTGGGAGAGGAACTGATGTATTGGCCATAAGTCCCGATATGGTTACGTAACTAGATAATAATATGGTCGCTCTATTTCCCTCTGACCCGTCTATTGTCTACCTACGATTCGTATCATGTATCCAAAGGAACAAGATCTCTTAATGCCCCTTTCCGATTCTCTTACGACCGTTCTGTACCTACAACTATATTAATAGATCAGTTTTGAATTTCTGTCTATCATTTTTTTTAATATTAAGAACTTCTTTTGGTTTAAAAATACCGAGAAGCAGCTTTTTTAGGATTCCGAATATCAGAGAAAAAAAACGGAACCATTATAGGATCCCTTGTTGTCCGTCGAAATGTAGTCTGTCAAGACCTTTTTCTTGGAAACGCGTGAAAGGATCAAGCTGAAATTCATGTCAAATATACCTTTTGATGCCTTGAAAATCATACTTTTAGGTTAACGCAATAAAGTAAAAGTTTACAGCCAATTATACACAAATTTCGTACTTATTCAAAAACCCATATGGTATTTCTCATTGACCTAGAATTTGGCAAGAAGGAAAAATCTATAGTACACATTCTATTAATATTATAAATGCGAAAGTGTGTATGTTTGTTTGTTACTCCTTCACGCAAAAACTGCTGAACCGATTTTCATGAAATTTGGCACACACAAAGAGAGTAACTTGGATTAACACATAGAATAGTCTTTATACTGAAAAAATGTTCCTATGGGATGCCATGGGATAATTTTCCTCGGGATCGAAAATTACGCGGATGAAACCGCGGGGCGCAGCTAGTTAGGAATAAATCTGAAAACTGCTAAATTAAAACTAGGTATATCACTGAAAAAATCATTCCCGATTTGTGTTGCTTCGTTCACATAAAACGTAGGCAGACCACGTAGCTTAGAAAAGACAATCACATCTAAAATGGGTAAATTAAACGTGAAATTAGAAAATAATAAAACTGCCAATTGCCATGATTAAAAAGAAATTGCAAATGGAGCCTTGCAAAAGTGTTTGTATATGATACAGTACAATACGTGTAATTCCAAATTCGCATGTGATTACCGAACAGTCTCTTTGGTGTGGACTGCAGAACTGAATACAGTAGTTTCGGAGTAAACAGAGCGCCCAGCCTGAGTGACTCAACAGATAAATCTCATTTGTGCCTCTGACCGCTTCCTCACTGTACACTCAATTAGATTAGGTGTTTGGTACAATGTCCTATTTTATATTCCACTACTGTCTTATTATTATTTCATGGAAGGGAAAATTAGAAGATGTGCTAAAGATGTTCGACATAGTAGGATTTATGTTTTCAAAACTCAACTGTCTATTTTTTTTTTCTCTTTCAATTAGGAACAATTAAATAGTTCCATACATATTGTGCCGTTTGCTCGTAGCTTAACGCCAATGTTAAGCAAGAGAGAAAAAGGTAGGTTCTCCTGTTTCGTTACCCCAAAACAGCTGCGATGTCACTGCCTCTTACAAATTAAATGTTATAAATTCTACACGCATGACGACTTTTTAAATTTAATTATGGAACGTGTTCCATTAGTCATGGTTGGCCAATTCCTTTTGAATACAGAAATAACATGTCTGTTTCATCTATATGTATAAAAAATGTTCTTTTGTCTAAAATAAATTCGTATTTGGAATATTATTTTGTCATTACAGATGTTAAATAATTTAATTATTAATTTACATTTATTTTTATTGGCGTGTGTGTGTATTAAAAACAAATTAATTTATAGAATGTATGTATGTAATAGATTTATTTCCACTAACAATAGGTATATTAGGGCATCCACAATTGTAGATAGGTATTTGATAAATTCTTAGTTTATCTTCAATAGAAGATATAAAAAAATATACTTAAACTAGTAATTTTTAATAAAAAAAATGTAGCTACACATGCTAGCTTGCACTCCATAGCAAAAAGTATACTATGGAGTGCAAGCTAGCATGCGGTACACCCATCGCCGGATTAAGCTCTAGCTGTCTTTGTTTCCTATTAATACTGAAATCAACACACGCAGTGCACATATCAAATATAAAATATTTGTTAATAAAATAAAATAAACGCTCACTAATTATTATAAATATTCCAATATTTTCGCGTATTCCTAAAGTTTAGACCAAATCAGAAACTCAAATGAACGGGAGAAAATAGTTTTCCATTCAGTGCGGACGAATGGAGAAAACTGGTACAAGCGAATTAAGATTTTAACCAGCTGCGGACGCGACAGTTTTACAAATTAGGCTAGTTTTACTATCCAAAACGAAATTATGATTAGGTCCAGACCGTATGGTAATTGTGCCCATTAAAGTCGTTTTCGAAATAAATGTAGCTTCGAGTTGGCACGTAAAGAGAATTTATATCCTTGAGGCTTATTGGTATTCATCATCATCAGCCGCAGGACGTTCACGGCTGCACATAGCTGCATAGGCACCATAGTGCGCCATAGGCAGCGCCGTAATAAGGTCTCGCGGGGCCCGGGAACAGGAGCCCTTGAAGTTGAAAAAGGGGGCTTTTATGGGTGCAAAAATGATCTTCAGGCCTCACAGGGCCTGGCGCTGTGGTCCCCTAAGTCCACAACTGGATCCGGCCATAGGTCACGAACTACTAGCATCGATATCACATTGCCACTTAGGTATTATACCTATAATCATCATATTTTCGAGAGCAGGACGAATCAGACGGAACAGTACAATACTATTAGTGGTAGAACGGCAAAACACCTCAGGACCCGGTAAATGAGGGTCGTAAAAAGACGCTAACAGTGGTTAGCTTCTTTCTTTATTCTTTCGTGAGAAAAGTGAGGGATATAATCTTACGAATTTTCCATGGGCGTCAAACGGTATATATTATACGTTTAGGAAGAAAACCACTCGAATTGTGAGCCGATTGGTCCGGGTTCATATCATCCTAACTGAAAAAATTTATTTATTAAATGAAATTCTAAGATACAATTTTTTTTCGGTATAAAAATAAATCTAAAATCTGAGCAAATTTTATCCAAAACTATCCTTGAAGTTTTTGCGTGAAACAGTATTCTTTTTAGGGTTCCGTATCTCAAAGAGACAAAACGGAACACTTATAGGACCGCTTTGTTGTCCGTCTGTCTGTACGTCTGTCAAGACCTTTTTCTCTAAAACGCGTAAAGGGATTAAGCTGAAATTTTTGTCAAATACGGAGGTCAGTTACGTCTTGAGGCCTTGAGAAAATCACACTTCTAAGATAACGCAATAAAAAGTTATAGACATTTATGCACAAATTTTGTATGACAGCGCACTTTTTCGAAAATTTATAGGGTACTTCCCGTTGAGCTAGAATTCTGAAATTTGGCAAGAAGTAAGACCTTACGGTATACATATAGGAATAAATCTAAAAATTGGTAAATAAAATTTATATCACTGGAAAAATCATTACCAACTTATGCATGTAGTTCGTTTCATACTAAATGTATGCAAGCACCCGCATATATAAGTTTGTCAACTTGTCGCAGGGAACTGTAATTTTCTCAACGTCTATTACTTTTGCTCATACCTCCCGTTCCTACGGAACCCTCGGTGTGCGAGTCCGACTCGCACTTGGCCTGTTTTTTTAATATAGGGGGCAAATAAACAATAGGAGTTTTAAGTTTATTACCACTACATCCGCACAATTTCTACGCAAATGCGTTATCCTTCTCTACTCCTTTTTTTTCTTTTTGTGG
>LUGF01046825.1:225529-238038 GCA_001625245.1 Calycopis cecrops | reverse complement strand
TTAGTGAAGATAAAGTAGTGTATGCAACTGCATATAACACGGGTATTAAAACACTCGTGAGGTACTATTTTGAAACTCGCGTTCGCTCCTTTCAAAAATTCACACTCGTGTTTTAATACCCTTCTTTATATGACAGTTGCATAAACTACTATTTCTTTAATATGTAAGACGTTTCAATTTCTAATAAAAAGAACTAGGGCCTAGGCGGCGTGGCACCCCTAGTCAAGAACACGTTTCACCATGGGTTCTACGGCAGATTTCTATTAATTCCTGTGTCTGACAGTGCCACCCCAGAGTGAGAAAAGGAAATGAGGATATAGAGAGTGCCGTCTGGTTATACACTAGTTTACTAATAGATATGTCTTGCCTAGTAATTAGTAAATATAATTATGTACATATAGAGATTGTCTTAGACAAAATAGAGAATTTACATAATAATTATCAAAAACTACCCAGTGACGAAAATACAAGAAAAATGGCAAGATTTCTTAAGAGATGTCCTGAAGAAGCTGTCTCTACTCTCTCTGTGGACCGATTAGGGCTACCAAATGATGATGGTGATGATAATTAATCATGGCTAAAGATTGTACACTATTGTAATATTAATAGTGTGTTTGTGTATGTTTGTGCACACAAATCTCAGACATTACTGTTGGTATTTGAATTAAACTTTGTCTACTTATATAATTAGCTGTGTCCCGCTATTTCATCCATTATTAATATGAATGAAATCACTCATATTCCATAAAAATTTGACCCCCCTAGAGGATGAATTTGAAAATTCGTTACTGCTTACTTACATCAGTGGTTGCCCCTGTACCAAATTTTAGGTTTCTAGGTATAGTAGTTTTAGCCATGCATTGATATAATATAATTCAATTGTATGTATAGTAGATGTATAATTCAATAATCTTTTATATATTTATTTATATAGATAGGACCATTCCTAATTGTATATAAAATTATAGAAGATAATATATCTCTTACAGAGTAAGCAGAGTAACGAGTTGCCATAACATGACTTATCTCTTAACTCTTTAGGTCTACCATACCATTTATCTCGTTAGGTCTAAGTACCATATGAAGTTAAAGTTACAACATATTCAGTTCCAGCATAAGATCTAGATTCTCAAGCAGCCTCTTCATCAAAATTAGCAATAACTAGATTTTTTTCTGCACAACATTATTTCAGACCTTTCACAAGCATTTACTATGGCAATCACTTCACATTCACATTCAAAGGTTGATTTTTGCTTTAATTCTGAAAATGACAGCCGATGTACTGTGTTTTATCTATAATAGTAAAAGTCAGAAAAGTAAACAACAATGTATCACAATTCCATAAAATAATCCAAGATATTGTCATTTTGCAAATGGCATCATGTGTTCCAAGATCAAGTTGAGCGCATTTTAATTGTTTGACAAGTCTGCTGTTGCTGTAGTTTGTAGATTTCTAGAGTCCCATGGGGGAATGGGGTAAGCCGGCAAGACAAGCTGTGTTGCTTTGACTTTTACCTAGTTATTGTCAAAATCACCATTACTAATATAAAAAAAAAACGCTATAATTTTATTTTTTGGCTTGGCCCACCACACTACCTACCTACCTACTACAGCTGCTATTCTTGCATCTACAGAATTGACAGCAGTCACCACATATTATATTATTACACGCATATTATGATAAATAATAATAAACATTATATATGATTTATGTTTATAAAAGTAGTAAAAATTTCTCATAACTTTCAGTATCAATTTCTTAATTGTGTACTGCTTATTTAAAAAAAATCATCCTAGAAGCTTAACATCATGATACAATGTTTTACCATGTTATTATCAGCTCTTAATTAAATGAAAGGAGTCTACAGCCATAAGAATGAATATGACGATAAGTCCTGAAACGTTAAAAAAATTTTAACTAGAATATTTCAATCATCTTTAGTTTACTAATTTACGATATCGTACAGCATAATTCCTGTACTAACTTATTTGTAATAAATAGCTACATTAATCTATATGTAATAAAATTTAATAATATTATTTGAGAAATCTGAAATGACAAATAATGACAATCTCCAGTTTTTACACTTTACTGTTTACATCTTCTCTATATAGTTTGTGGTTTACATCTTGCGCCGGAAAATTGAAACTGTCATTTTTGTACTAAATGGCAACATTTATGTAAAAAATAAAGAGTTAATAAATTATTTATTAATTAGCTTAAAATTCACTTCCTTCATTTAATGAGAGACACGGAAAAAATATAAATATGTTGCTTATTCTTGTAAATTAAGTCCTTTTAAAATACTCCACGTACAAGTACCTACTTAATATAATTACTGTAAAATTTATTCAAAATCGTACAATGTACAAAATTTTATGGTCACATATTTTAACACTGAATTAATTTGACTGTACTCTTATGTTCTAATTTTAATCATAAATTCCAAGCCTAGCAATATATTAATAGTAATATAATAATCTGCCTACCTGTATATAATAAAAAACAGTCATTTCGTTCTTTCGGTCAATTGGTATATAAAATATGTAACTTGATAGTATTATGTGACCTAAAGTATATTGAATCGAATATTTCAGTTATATTTAAAACATTTTTACACAGTACTATATTGTAATAAAAAATTCCTAATGTTATATTTGGACTTCGCAAGTAACTCTAGTAATTATTGTTTCTTTTTTACATATGGCATCCTCGATATTATGTTGTTAAAGTTCAGCTCCCTCTAGTTATCAGAATAGGAAACTACAGTTTGGCGGAAGATGGCCGTCGCGTGCCGATTGTCGCTCTGATTGTTTACAAGCATTTTATAAGTTTTTAAATAGTATATCGATATATGTACTATTAAAAAGTACTTTTAAAGTAACTATTAGATTATAATTGTGGAGTCAAGTGCTTAGTTAAAGTGGTTCATAAAGTTTTTCTTTTAAAAAGTGCCGCAACTTTAGTGTACCCGAAGCAACCAGTTTTCAAAGAGTGGTTTAATAAGGAATGTTGTGATAAAATCCTATTGGATAGTGTATCCCTGACAGAGTTTCAACTAAGGATACTTCAGTTTATTTGATAAGGTTTGTAACTTTTGTGAAAACAATATTCTTAGACAAACTTTGTAAGCTCATAAGTTTGTTTACTTCCTCAACTTGCTGCGCATGGTCAGTCGGACTAAAAGTTTTCTAGTCAGTTTTTTACTTTGTATATTATTTTAATAGAGGTTATATCTCTAATCAGTATGTATTCACTGAAATGGGTGTAATATTTATTTGTTGGCATGTTTACTTTAATTCTTTAAATTAACGTACGCATTTCATAATTCTTTTAAGCGCCTAAACCTAAAATTTTAATGTCTCAACCCAAAGTTTACCTAGGTTTATGGGAGATGAGATGAATAGTACCTTCATAATTTTTTACGGTCATTCAACCTGCAGTCGTGACCGCACCATATACAGCCTTCGCGGTCTTGACATTCTCATTCCAAATACAAAACTTAAAATAACCCAGTTATAAAGCATCAAAAGTTAACATCGAGCTACATGTTCAATTTTCACGATTAAATATTCCACAATGGATAAAAACCTCACGAAATGTATATTAAAAAGTTAATAGATTAAAAATTAAAATAATTACAACAGGTTTTTAATGTACGCCTTGTAACATCGTATTATAATTGACATTCATACCTAACTCGAATTTCGAATATGTAATTTATTATTGTGAGAAGAACTTCAAATGTGTGGTTGGATTAACATAATCCTAGGTTACAGATCTACTTAAGTGATTTATTTCCGTAATACAGTGGTAAAGAATAAATTATATTTATGTCATTGATTATAAATAATCATAGATTATTTTATTCAGAGACGGAAAAGATAAGAGAAATACATTTAGGGTCAGATGTTGTAGTCACCCTCCAATATTCCCTTCAATCATTATTGTCCCAACTTCCAAGTCCATAAGGGGTTGATTAATTTTAATGTGTATAATATGATATGATGAGTAATATCAATGCTTCTTGTATAATCCTAAATATTTTACATTTAATATTGTTTTAATTAAAAAATGTAGACGTAAACTTGCTTGTCGAATCGTTCGAGATCTATCAACTATGTTAAGCCACCTTTGGTGAAGACGACATAGTGAGGGGTATGCGACTTTTAACATAATAACTAATAACCATTCAACCAGTATGGTTACCGGCAGCCTGCCAAATGTCTTGTTAACTACTATCTGCTACTGCCGAGAACACATTCGACCGTAGTAGTTATTATTATTTAATCACTCACTTAAATCCTGGCTGGATCCTCCAAGGAGTCAAACGTTCACGTACAGGCCATTTTAGCTGCCGCGTCCAAACTGCCTCTGAGAACAGAGTAGTGGGAGGGGTCATTTAGGTCCTGTGGCCATGATAATAATAGTTAAATAGTTTATTGCAAACGCTCTCATATTGGGATGCGTAATAGTTAAATTAGCTATTATAATTACATCTACATCACACATCGGCATAGGTCTCTTCCATCACTGCGGGAGCATCGGGTTATGGTCCTCTTTTCGACTCATAATCTAGTCACGTGACCCGACAAGGCTTTTCTACGCGTGTACAGCATCAGTCCTGTAAGGTCCGAAAATACACAAAAACTTACTCATAAACATGTATAGTCAAATTAAGCCTTTGTCCAATTTCGCTACGTTACAAAGGTCGATGGTTATCTTTTATATGCGGATCATATGAACACTAGGACCTTTTGCAACTATTCTCCCTTATTAAATTGTCTATTTCCGTACCTTGGCGTTTAGATAATAATAAACGGAGCATTTCTAAAAAGCCCTTATATTATTTTCTGTACGCTTCGTTGGTATTAACTTAAATGAATACTGGCGGGTCGCTGGCGTAACTTTCACGTTAGTTCGGCTGATTATTTCATTATTTTGATACATATGACACCAGTTGAAATGATTTTTATGTCTCATAGTCATTTCACTATGTATATAATACAATTAGTTTAGGTTTAGCACAGTAGTTTGTTGATTTCAATTTACTTAATATTTTTCTCCTCGTTATTGAGACACGGGCCACGGCTTAGAGGTGCGCTAGGCTATTATGATCAGTTAAGTTTTTAATTATTAGATTAGGTCTGATGTCTTGACTGAGTGTGTCTGGTGTCTTGCCCCCTTATCCAACGGTTTGCTATCGGAATCTCTCGCGAACTATGGGAATCGAAAAAGTCTTAATTTACGAGTGTTGTGTGATGTGTCAGTGAGAGGCGAATTGTTGGGTTTGAATTTCGTGGTTCCGTATAGTTAAGATGCAGCTGATTAGGTCACCGAGTTTGTTAGCCAGTTCGGAGCGAAGTCTTTGAAGGCGTTTTGTAATTTCTCATGACAGAATGAAATTAAGTTCCGTCGGAGTACGAGAATAAGGGAATATAGAGAACTTATATCTGCTCATACTCTTGTACTGCGTATTATTCTATGTCGTGGGTCAGCTTATATCGATCTTATATTAGCCGTAATTTGGCCTACACTTATTATTATTAATATTATTTTAGGCTCTATACGACTAGGGAACTATATCAATTGTCCGTCCTCCTCAAAGAATTGTTTAGAAAGAGACCCGGCATACATATCTACTCATAAATAAGTAGGTTAAATTTAATTTTTACGATGTTCTTAAACCTCGATGACTAACAACTGTTACAATAGACGACAATCTCTCCACTATATCTGTGTAACAATAATTTAGTCCGCGCGACGTCAAATTGAAATATTTATCATTCCTAATTGAACCAATTGTTTTGTGATTGCTCTCTTACGAAACGGCGAAAACATGCTTTGGTTTAAGGCAGTGATTCTCAACCACTGTGCCGCGGCACTTTTGTGTGCCGCCAAATTTCAAAAGTGTGCCGCCAAATGTTGCAAATATATAATAATGTAGTTTTATTAAATAATATCAGTTAAAAAGAAAAAAAAATATATGAATATATATATATATTTAAATCCACAAGGAAAAAAATTATTTTATTATTTGCTTTGCAACGAGTTTTTTTTATATTTTATCTTATTCTTTGTGTGCCGCCAAATTTTGAAATCGTTAAATATGTGCCCTCACAAAAAAAAGGTTGAGAATCACTGGTTTAAGGGCTTATTCAATTTGCTTATTGCAGCTTATCTTTAGTAGGAGATTCACAAATAGCTGCATTGCAACCGACTTGGGCAGGGCACAGCCGGGTTTGTACTTCTCGCACACATGATACCTACTGTCATAAACTTCTTAAAAAAATATTTCTAAAAAAAACTTAAACAGGCTTATTCTATACTAGCTGTGCCCCGCGGTTTCCACCGCGAAATCCATATAAACTTCAACACCCTATTTGGCCCCCTTAGGGGTTGAATTTCTAAAAATCTTTTCTTAGCGGATGCCTACGTCGTAACATCTACCTGGATGCCAAATTTCAGCTTGATCCGTCCAGTGGTTTGGGCTGTGCGTTGATAGATGGCTATGTCACGTTTGAGTTTTATATATATAGATGGCTATTAATGGGCGTCTTTAGTTTGCTTCAAAAGTTCATTGTCGTATCGGTTAGTATCGGAATATGTTATTTTTATATCTAGCCGTGACTTAAGAGCTCAACGCCTTGACTTTCGAAGGCGAGTGAATGAGACGCGTAAGTCACTTAACGAAGTACTCTCAAGTGACCCTCGACGCTATTTGTTCACCGTTAGTATGCTTTCAGACGATCGCCGATAGTCTGAGAGCGGACAGCTGACGTCATTGACCAGTTGGAAATTAAAGAATTCTATCAAGTTAAAAGAAATAATTTACTTTATAAGAAATAATTCATGTCTGAAAAGTAAAATAGGTTTTAACTCGGTTTTTTCTTCTTTTTTTTATGGTATGTATAGGGGGGCAAACTACCGCCCCTAGACATACGCCCATAGTCATCTGCATAGAGACTATACAGATGCGCAGCCCCCCTTTCTCCTCCCACCTCCATGGGCCACCGGCTACTTACACACCGCACGAAACGCGACAGCACACTGTCGTGACTGTGTGGCTCGTGGAGAGAATCATGACAAGGCAGTAACATCTGTAGTGTGCCTTCTGTAGTAGACTTCTCCTCGATAGTATATATAGTAGATAAGTGGTCTTGATATTTGAATGCGCAGAAACAGTGAGATTAAGATAAAAAAAGTTCAAATGCTCTTGCATTTTCTACTAATGTAGACAAATGCTTCCTTTACATTCGTAGAGGAAGCATGACAAGGCAGCCGGACAGACCCTAAGGAGGAAGAGTCTGGCCTTTTCACCGAGGCCAGCATGTCGCTGGAGGCGCCCTGCTGCTTTCAGATCCGAGGCCCTCCAATCATAGCGGCTGAAGGCACCCGCAGGGGTTTAGTCGGTATGGGCAACCCAGTTGTCGAGCCCGACACTGCCCGGTTGAGCCACCCGGGCCTGGGTAGCGTACGTAAAGGCATTCCCCTGCGTTAACAAAAAAAAAAAGGGAAGCATGACAAACCTATAAGAATCAACACAAGTGGAACTAGTTTCCCCATGCGTGCCCCATTAGAGAAGAGTTGTTTTTCTGGCACCACTACTTTAACTGCGGCACAGGGCGCCTCTTGCATAATAACTAATTGGTATTTTGTAAAGGCTAGTTGGTATTCACATTGACTGTAATTTATACTGTACCTTATGTGACTTACAATGGTTAATTAAATCTCCCGGTACCGACCACGTGTTCGCTGCGTGTTTTTGAAGCGTCAATGAACGTCCGCGGTAACCGAAAGGTTCCCCGGTTTGCCTCGATTTGCTCTATTCTCTTCGATAAACAACGTAGCAAATCTACTCTTAGTTTGGAATTATAAAGTACACTAGCTGTGGCCCACAAGTTTACTCGTCTAAAGACTGTCACAAGAGAACTGTGCTATAATTTTTTTTTTAGATACAAATTAATTTTTATTGTATTCCAGATCGTAACTAATCTACATCATGCCAATTCTTTCTGTAATTTACATACAACATAGTTACTTATTTATTTATATATTATATGGGTAGGATTCATTAATAGTCGTGTAAATTGAAAACAAGTTTTTAAGAAAGTTTAAGAAAATTTATTGATGTGTGGTATGTTGTATTATTAATGTAAAATTTCAATATTACACACAGACACGCTATCATTCTATTAGTAGGCTTTAAATAATGTGTAATAGCCCATCTTCGTTTATTTTCTTAATGATCTACGTTTAATTGAAATGCTGCATCGATATAATGTAAGATAATTTCAAAACTTATATTATTTATTAAATTAACAAAAATGTGTTTGGTAACTCCTAGGTGATGATTTTTTTCACACTTAAAAAAAATTGAAAAGGTATAAATTGTTGTAGTAATGTCCAGTGACTGTGGTGACCGGTGACCTTTCAGCTGTAACTCTGGTAGCCGTAGCTTTGCGATGATGTTATGAAGTGCGTGTAGTCATGGGTAGGTTGACAAATCGATTTAGAATTCTCTTGTTTCAAAGTCGATTCAGTAGTATTCATGCTGGGACTGGTAAGTCTTACTGTTATTCGCTTAGTTCGTGTGTAACCAACACGTAGTTTTTGCAATTTGACGCAAGTGCTTCAATTCTTTTTTAATACTAATTCCTAAGCCCATTGAAAGCTCGGTCTAATCTCATACAAGCTTGAAATAAAAGACAATGTAAGCAAAGTTTTCGATCAATGTTGAAATTATTACCTACGTTACATATTTCTTTTTAAATCCATTATACACATACATTATTATTGCCGGCTCCATAATTACATTAAGTAGGTTACCGGAATTACCGAAATTAATGGATTCATTATTAAAAAATATATTATTATATATGTCACTTCATCGTGGTCAGCAGCAACCTTTACCTGTCCAACGCTGGACGTAATTTACTTTCCATGACCGCCCAGACGACCGATCTCCTACTCCCATCCATCACCATATCCGCACCATACATACTGTAGTTGACCATTACCCACTGAAGACGATCTCCGTGCATTTGGTACGGATTTTTTTTTATAGCATACGTAGGAGGCAAAAGAGCAGTTAGGTCACCATATGTAAAGTGAACACCAACGCCCACAGATTTTCCATCCATTATTATTTTTCTTTCACGTATTGGGTCCGATTGAATCCGAGTAGTGATCGTCTTGATCGAAAACCCCATAGTATAAATACTACTCTTGATACTCCATTAATCCCTAGTGTTATGTTGTTTATTTTACATCTATGGCCGCCGTGAGACTGCGCCCGCCCACACAGGTACTACGACCGCTAACTAATTGTATAATTGCTAGTTAATCTGTTAACGTGATGTAACTTACCATTTATGTATAATGTACACGGGCACGCCCTTACAGTTCAAACATCGTTCATGTTCATTACTATCGAGTCAACATGTTGTGGCCAGGGTTAGGCGATAGACATAGGTTCTCCTTTAATGCTTAAAGCACGTAAGGTTAAGATTTTGTTAGGGTTGCTTATTGACGTCATATACGTTAACGACATCCTAGACTTACGCTATCTCGTGACCAACATTTTTAACTGGTTATCAGCCTGTCTCTGTAATAGCCTGATTCTGATAGATCCTAGTATTACTTCTATTTTAGCAAGAGGTAGTGCCACACTGCATATTTGCACGCAGTCGAATTGGGCCGGCATGACCGGGGAGGTACCTTTCGCCTACGCGAGACCGATGTAAAAGGGACAGCTGTGCTGTCACGTTTCGTGCGGTGTGTAAGTTGCCGGTGGCCCATGAAGATGGGAAAAGAAAAATCGGCATTGTATAGCCTCTATGCGAATGTCTATGGGCGTACTCTACTTACTCTAAATCATCATCCGTTAATAACACGTAAAAAATATACAAAATTACAGTTGCCAATTGAATTTCGTACGGGTGTACTTTTATACAACTAATTTGTAGGTATGCACTCTTTAGTAAAGTTGTTCTGTAAGACGTCATTCGCCTGAGTTTCACGTGTCGACTCGTTCGTGATTTGTATTTAAACTAATTTTCCCACACATATCTATTACCGAAATTAAATGCCGTAGTGGTACATGGTTGTTAAATGGCACTCGGTACGTGATACGAATTGGTATCTATGAAGTAGACGGTATGTGTACCGAATATGCCTGTTATGATATTGCGCATGTACCTACTGCATGCATGCATGTATCCAAATTGGACAGGCACCGAATTGGAGAAGAAGGTGAATGATAGTGTGCATATTTATGTCATTAAAAGACATCGGCGGATTGTTTGACCCCCAAATCATAAAAAACACAGTCTACCATTTACCACAATAACTGAGAGGACCATTTCATAGGCGCATTTAGATAAATGTAAACGTCGACGACACACACACACACACACACATACACATACGCACAAATGACATGACAATCAAGACCATTCATTGGTTGCTGTAAACATTGACTCAGTCAACATTTGCAGAAACATTAACCCAAGTATTTATCAGTTTACTTTTAATGGCACGAGGGGAGAGCGAGGATTGGAAGGCTTGCGCTGATTAAAATGTTCATATCTGCATGAATGTTGTACAAATGCGATTCACCCCTCCAAGTCACACAAACCGAACAAAACGCGATAGCAAAGATGGCACCCTGGTCTTACCACACTATTTGGCTTAATAACACTTCTGATAATAAGTTGTTAATAATATCAATAAAAGATATAATATAAAAGATGAAACACTGCCGATACTCTGCTACTCGCATACAATGCTGTCTGGATTGTGGTGATAGTATTCCCACCTGTAGCCCAAATATTATATTGTACTAAATGCGGCAAAACTCACAAGTGCGAAAGGTTATTGACCCCTCGGTCATCTGATCGTACGTATTACCTGCACACCATCATCTTTCGCTCGATATCGCTTTCTTTACATCTTAAGGAATTAATTGGCTATGAATTGAGTCAGCCAAAGAAATACCCGTAAAATGTAGCACATAAAAAATAAAATCTAGTCCATATTATATTTTTGCATCGCAGTTCATCCACTAGAAGCAAATAATAACTGTGACTGTTGTTCTGATGGAATTGGGCCAGCCGGCTCCCATAATGCGGTCATTCATATTCTATTCACGTTATAAATTTAAAAATAAATCCTCCATCTGCATGAAAAGGTTTAATGACACGACTACTCGTGGAGTGCCGTCCACCGCAAATGTTGACAAAGCAGACTCGCGCAAATATGACGGGTGGTGTGCACGCCACTTTATGTTTAATGAACTCTCACTGTTTCAAATTCATTTTGATAATGTTTTTTATGTTAAATTTATTATTAGGTGTATGCTTCTGTTTAGTATTTCGGGGCCGAAAAGGGCTGAATATTATTATCTTAAATGATTATCTACTTCCGATTATTCTTTAGAATCAACATATTTTTTTGAAATTTTTTCAAATTGTCATAGTTTATGAGAGAGGAAAAACTTTTGTATTTTTGTTATCAAAAAACATTTTAAGTTAATCGCGGCTTATTTAATTATTTAACAACGTTTCAGACGTAATTTTATTTATAATGGAGCTCTCTAATAGTGAAAGAATTTTTGAAATCGGTCCTGTAGTTTTTGTGTGAAAACACGTGCTTCTCCTATTTTTTTTTTCGTATGGCTTTATATTTGTCCACTTCAAAGTTCGACAATCCCAAGATACGCAATGGCTTCCTTATTTAGGGTTATATAATCTTCAGTCCCTCCTTGATATTTGGTAAGCGGGCAATTACATGCCGTGTGCTGCACAGTTTGCTCGGGAGCTCCACACCTGCATTTTGGGAATCCGCACCAATTCCATTTGTGCCATAAGTATGCAGTTCCCAACTCCTGTTCTAACTCGATTGAGCACGGACCAGATACGACTCTATTACATTAGTACATATATGTACTATAATAGATATTAGTACATATCGCGGTGTAAGAGTCAGATGAACGTATATTACATTTTGTAAATTTTACAGGAGAGCAAAAATACAGTGAAATTTCGGCACTTCAGGCTTTATCAGCTCACTAATAGAGATAAATATACAGTTGATGAAATAAATATACTTATATGTAATGTATTGTACTACTATTTGTGCTTCGAAATATATATAAAAAAATAATTCATAAATGCTTACAAAGACACAATATTTATATATATATATATTTAATTCGGTTGACATACGTTAGTGTGACTCTTTATTTTTTAGGCTTTGCTGTTATCTTATTGAAATACGTCGTTTGTAAAGTTATTTTACGTTAAAATGGATCTTGTGATATTATGAAACAAATAATATTCTATGATTAAAAATATTGTTTTCGCAAATACGTTCTTATAGTCCTAACAAATACCATGATAATTAAAACTAATTTAACGTTACACAAAATACGTTTTTCTGGTTCAGTCAAAAGTGTTGCTTGTGTTATTTCATTTTTTTGGAATTAGTGATACGTTGAATAAAGAAA
>LUGF01046825.1:168232-183511 GCA_001625245.1 Calycopis cecrops | reverse complement strand
AGTATTTTTGATTGATAAACGTATTCACAAAATGATATTTTAAGATGTACGAAAATGTACAAATGAGAGGCGGAACGTGTCACGAATTTATGTATGTCGAAATTAATTCACATTGGCTGCGTATGGCGAAATTAGGAAATGATGACTCAGTAATCCCGCTAAAGTTGCTGAGATACGCTTCTAGGAGAAATTTGTTAAAACAATTGTATGAGAAACTCGCTCTTATAACCTGATTTATTATTCATAAGACATCAGAGTAATTTGGCAGCTTAGTTTCAGTAATTTCGTTAATGTATCTCTTAAATACATTACGTTAATTGCCCGAATCAAAATTGGGTCATCTGTTGCATAAGCTCTGGGTCAAGAGATGGACTTGTTCTGAATAAATGGAAATCTGTCATTAGCATGACCAGTGGCTAAACTTGTGTTGCGAAATATTGAACTGAAGAGGAACATTCTTTCGGCAAATAATTTCCTATTCAAATTGATCTTTATTAGAGTTTACCTCTTAGCAATTGTTTTAAAGCACGCTGTAGGATGATATGACGAGTAAATTCGTGCGAAACAGTAATCGAGCGTGACACCAGTTAAAGGGCAGATAGTCCTTACGTCGCTTACAAGAGTGCGTCTATCATTACAAAAGCATGTTGAATTTTCAGGAAAGAGTCCACTCCATTTTGACAGGATATCCATTGCTCTTTATTTCTAAAATAATTAACCTGCATTTGCTACAGTAGGTACGGTATATTTGATTGTAAATTGTCGGAATACGGCGAGCACCACCGGTCGACAGCGTGGGACTACCTTAATTTTGTTCTCTTCTTCGGCCAACTTGATTAAGTATATCAAGAACAGGTATCTTGTGATGCATGCATCTGCATGACTATTGTGATCTAGCTGTAGGCGTCGGTAGTACTAAAAAAGTTTCGACTTCTCGTTTGCTATCCTTAAACCTACTAGGTACAAATAATCTATTATATATATGTGACATAGCCATCTATCAACGCACAGCCCAAGCCACTGGACAGATCAAGCTGAAATTTGGCACCCAAGTAGATGTTACGACATAGGCATCCGCTAAGAAAGGATTTTTAGAAATTCAACCTCTAAGGGGGTGAAATAGGGTGTTGAAGTTTATATGGATTTCGCGGTTGAAACCCCCGCGGTTAGTACGGCACACAGCTAGTAAAAAATAATATTATCCAAAAATTTCAGCGCCTAAATATTGAAAATACTCTTTCTTTTGATGTCGAAAATAAAATGGCATTATAATTATTTTATAAAGGCGAAAAGGAGAATTCTAAAAACTTCAGAGCTTTATACTCAATGATGAAACTTTTTAAATTATCTTCTTGGTACCTATTTCGTTATTTCTAAGCGGGTACGGGATCATGAAAAGCGCATTATGTAATCAAATTTCATATATGTGGAGAATTTAAAATGTATTAAAAGCTTTTCAGCTTTATAATAGAGTTTCGCGGCTCAGGGTAGCGAACAAGACTTATGAAATCTTAAAAGAAATCTAGGATGTTGTTTTTTATCTTCACACTGATTAATCGCAGCGATGTAGTTAATAACTACTAACGCATAACATTTAAAAAAAATGTTAAATACCTACTTGAATAAATCTCACATACATACACCACTTTAAAAAATTTCCACAGCATACGCGACATTTTGATATTTTTTTACACTTTTAAGTAAATTTTACGATTTTGAAAAAATATTCGACTATGTTTGTCAGGGAAAACGTGGGACCCTTACGGTAAAATATTGTTTTAAATTGATCCATTCAGTAGTTTCGGAGCATATTGCATACAAAGAAACAAACAATCAAATCTTCATTTGTAATATTCATAATATAATAACAAAAATAAAAAACAATAAGCTAAAGTAATAATGCGTACCAAATTGTCTATTTCCTAGTTCCAGAGTGGTATCATGTTATATGTTGCAAAATTAACTCAGTATACGGAATACTGCATGAATTACTGATGGTGGATAGAATGTTATTTCCTTTTACCCTCTTAAGGGATACCATGGTTCACTAAACTATGGATAATCTGAACGCATTAGCTGCATGGCTTGTAGAGCGATCAAAAGCGATACAAGATGTGAAAGTGCTCTTATCCCGCTGTACATTTATGAATAAATAACGATGCGTACGTGAAAACCTGTTCTTGATATACTTAATTGAGTTGGTGAAGGAAAATATCAAAAATGGGCGCTTCACTATTTTAATTGTTTTTTTTTGGATTCCGTACCTCAAAGATATAAGATCACTTTGGTCTAAATGGGTTTGTCCTGGGGCTTGATGAAATTTAGCATGATACAAAAAGCAAAATCCGAAGAATAGTTATATAAGTAGTAAAAAATACAAACTTATATTTGTAGTTCGTTTCCTACAAAATGTACGTTTTTAACTTTCATAACTCCTTTTTTCCAGTTGGACCGGATTCGTCTATACGCAGCAGAATCGGACTAAACTCTACTTATTTTATTATATGTATGTGTATTTATATACAGCAAAGGAGTATAACTGAATATTATTGACGTCCATAAAAATCCATATCTCCAGAGGGTTATAGCCTTACATTGCAACCCCTGTGGGTTTAGCTTTAATAATAGCCAACCTAAGCCTTGCTCTCTAAGCAATATGTCTGATGTTCTTATTGCTTTTCTTTTTTTTAATAGTATAATATTTTTTTGTTGGCAAACGAGCCATTCTCTTGAATACAGGCGCCCATATACATCGGCACAGAAGAAGAAGGGCAACGCATCTGTATAACCTATACAGATGCGTTGCCCTTCTTCTTCGTCCCCCATCCAAGGGCCAAATGCATCTATATTTTAATAAAAGATCATAATAATAGCATGGCATTTATTTTAAAACGAAATTAATTGAACAACCTCAACTTGATATGGAAATATATCGATTCAGCGAAACGTAATTCGTATACCGTCAGACTAGCCATTAAGCATTCGTGGAAATGATTTCCTCCGACTAAATTAGTGGGTGCAATTGCGTCTCCAATTATACGGATTTTCGATAAGCGAAAATGTTCCTTGACGATTTGGGTTAAAGGTCAGAATGGCTTGGTGATATTTAATAGCTAGTTTCTTAAGAGGTAGGCAAATTCGCCGATTGTACCGTGCTGAAATAATGACAGGGTATTTCCCAAACGTGAGATTGATTTTGACGGTAATAAACTTTGCGTATAATTTCTGATTTTTGAGGGAAAGTTCAGTGACTCCTGTTGAGCAAGTAAGTCCGATAGTTTGTAAGAGAGCTTAATATCTTAATGATTTTGTCAATATAGAGTGAGCCTTCTGACAAAGTTACTTCAATATTAGGTCACAGACATTCGTATGGTATTGGATTTTACTACTTAGAAAACTATATTAAGGCTTGCGATATGAAAAAAACAGGCAATAAAATCATGTGAAATAGTTTCTTTATAGTATGGAGTAAATGAGCAGTCGGAGCCATTTTCATACAACGCCCGACGCCGGTAAACATCCGCACAACTATACACACGCGTTGCCCTCAATCCTCCTCTATCCTACTTATGCGTGAGCGTAATGTTTTACCGCGCTTAAATCTTACGTTTCATGTGTATAACTTCAGAATCATCTTTGTTCATGAGGCATAAAATCTAGTCGCGTATCAAATGTACACAGCTTTTTATAGGACGTTGGACATCTCAGGGTTCCAGTTCAGTAACAATGTCTATAAAATGGTCGTCCTGAACAGAATAAATATCAAAATATAGCGCACACGTAGTTACCTACATAAAAAAAAGACGGATGATATTATATTTTCATAAATACACATTCAATATTTATCATCATCACCAGCAGCAGGCAGAAGTCGTTCCTTGGCTGGACATAGCCACCTTCCCAGGAGGCCGCTCAAATTAGCGTCACAAGCTGCTTGAATCCAGCCGCCCCACGCTACTTACCAGGTCTTCAGGCCACCGGACCACAGGTCTTCAATACTGCGCTTGTCCGTGCCATCCGAGAACCTTTCTTCTTTTTTCTTAATTTTCCTACTCTTCTTTAGTAAAACTATTAGATATTCATACCTACTGACTCTTGCAAAAGGAATCACCAAACTATAGCGAACTTCTAATAAATTCGTTATAGTTTAAAACACGCCAACTCACTTTTATAATATTAGTAGAATTATAAGACAAAAAAATATAAAAATTATATAAACGGAAGACTATATATTAGAGGGTCTTATAAAAATAAATGAACAAGGGTTGGCACGTAAATTAAGTAGGGCAAAGGTTAGGAATCCATTAGGTTCAAGATTTAATCAAGCGTAATGAGAGCCCTCCCTACTACCTACGGGGAATTTGATTCTCGTGTATTAGACACGGGTGCCCTTATATTGTGAATACGTCCCTTGCGAATTATAGTTTAAGTTATTATTAAGGTATTAAAGTAATAAATTAAGGTATTAAAGTGTAAGATTAAATGAAAATTGTATCACCTCCGACAGGTAGGTAGTGAGTTTAAGACGTAAGCGCTTTAAGCGGTGTAAAGCGTTGCGCTCGGCCTAAGGCTGGTTTACTTCACACGAGTTTGCTCTTGATTTTTTAAATCGTTTTTAAGCAAATTCCAAAAATGTAAATTTTTTTTAGTGGGGCATAAAGTCGAAGCCAAATGGCTACCAACGCCCATAGACATCCGCATACAGGCTACACAGATGCCCTGCCCTCCTTTCTCCTTCTACCTCCATGGGCCACTTACACACCACGCGAAACGCGATAGCATCACTGTCACTTTACACCGGTCTCGTGTAAGCGAGAGCTACCTCACCGGACGTGCCGGACCAATTCGGCTGCAATGCAACTACTTCGTTTACTTACTATTTTGATGTTCGACACTTATTTGTGTATTTAGTATTAGATAATTTTTTGTGAAGCACGATGATAATGGAGGACGGGTGTTCTCTAAACCACATTATAAGAGCTGTAAGGATAATGTGGAAGGATCTCCAGACTCCAGATTCTCTCTCCAGAATGAAAAATGCAACGCATCTTAATCCTCCTGCGTCTGTATATTGGGCTCTGAAGCGAAATAAACTAGCTCGCTCTCCTCTCGATAGATAGTTCTTTCTTTCTCTAACAATAGCGTGTATGTTTTTCGAAATAGCATAGATATGTGAATTACATTTGAACAGCTAAATTACTATGTTTCTGTTCTAGTTCTAAGTTATATAGGAAGTCTCATTTTCAGCCTTATTAATAAACATAGATTAACTTTACTCCAAGTATTAATCTAGTATCTGTCAAATTCCATAATAATAAACAATAGGAAATTTTACAGATACTTGTTTAATACTTGGAGTGAAGTTAATCTATGTTTATTAATAAGGCTGAATTTGTTTTAGGTACAGGCATCGTACTATAAACATAACAGTGATTTCTTGCTAACAACACCATATTTAAAGAGTACAATAATGACTTGGAGATGTTGAACGATCTTACTTTGCGCTTATAATAAAATATCCGACAAAAGACCCATTCATATGCAGCTTTTTTTCATTAAACGCACATGATATATTATGGCGCGAAATGTTCTAAAACACATATAAACACGGCACATTTGGGAAATGTGCCGTTTGATATAATGGCGAGGAGGGTAATACGGTGCTGGTGATGTGTGGGCGACGCAAGAGCGATTATTGTCGCCGGCACTACGTCACTGGGCATGTTTACTGGCAACACTGTACCAGCACTGCTTTTTGTTGATATGTGTGTGCGAAGTCCTGAATATAATCTGTGATCGTAGATGTTCTTGATGATATAGATTAAAATGTTGAAAAGGCCTCTTTGTTGTCGATAAAACGAATGTAAATTTAGTCGAAAGTTTTAAATATCGTTTGTGATTGTAGATGTTCTTAACAATGTAGGATAAGATGTTGAATAGGCCTTTTTGCTGTCGACAAATCGAATAGAAATGTAGTTAAAGTTTATTTAAGATTGCATTAAAGATCTAAAATCCATATCCTTATAGAATAAATTTTCAACTTTTGTTTTGGCAAATCACTCCTTTAAGATACGAAAATTTAATCCAAACAAGAAATGAGATATCATCGTCAAAATCTGATTGACAAATAATTAATTAATCAAATGCCCCCATCACTTGTACCGATATTTGAAAGATATGTAAGTCGAAGGATTATCATCACTAGCAGAGATTGTGGGGTGCATTTTGCATTTCGGATAGTTTACAAGGTTTGTATTATGGCAGGCTACTTCTGGTTCAGTTATTTAAAAGCGATGGTAGAATACAACCTTCTAAACGCTTGCATTCCCTATAGCATGCTGTTTGCTTATCGTCCTACTTCTTAGACAACTTTATTTACAAGCCATATAACATTTATTGCAAAAGTTATCTGATTATTTAAAGGTGAAAGTGATTAGGCGGCGTAATTCCGTAAAGCCCCGGCAATAAAGCGTGTATTAGCGGAATAAACCTCGGGGAATCACTCTAAAGCGAATCGTAAATACGTAACCCCGGAACGATGTTAAACCGGCAAATTTACTTAACACTTCGCCCGACAGTAAAAGAAGCGAATGGCTTGTAAAAGTGTCATGGGTACTTTATGACCCAGGCCACGTACGAGAGGGTTAAGATGGCGGAAAATATGACTTACCTTCCAAATTAATTGTATTACGATACCTGTGCCTGCTTTGTTTATGTTTAGAAATGAAAATATCGGTCTGCTTTATCAATGGCTTCCCTTTTGCTTTGACTAGATTTGTCCTTTTTTTATTTATAGTAGGTATAATGGGGAACACTAACAGTGAGAGCCCCTTGCTGAATACCGAAGCCTGTAGGCATCTAGAAATCTGTTATTTTAACGAAGGAAAGAAAGAAAGATTCATTTATTTGTGATACACAAAAAATTGCCCACATTATAACTAACTTACAAGTAATATTTGTTTATTAAAGGTGTCATAAATTGGTCCCAACTCAGCGTTTGTGATATTAAATCAGCACTGATCTTCAATTGGAGCCATTTGGTGAGATCACGAAGCAGTGACACGTTAAAATAACAAAAACAAAATACAAAAGTGAGATACATAAACACATACGATACAAACGCGTTCACATCTTTCGTTTTCTCCTCCAATAGGCCAGTGAAAACTAAGTGCTGTTGCACAAAGTTCGACAGAGTTATTTTACGATTGTATCCTATAAGCGACAGGCACCTGTCCGGTCGTGCCGGTCCAATTCGGCCAACATAACCAGACGTATCATCACGGTACAGTAATCTTCTTGCTGGTACGATTGAGAGGACCTTCTCCTCCCCGTTATTTACTAGTCCGGCTATTATATTAGGCGTGACAGTACTTACCTGTAACAAAACGTTTTTAGTATCATTTTTTTTAGTGGGTAATCCTCATGGATGCCCAGCCGCCCGGGGTAGCAGCCGGGTTACCGGCTAAACCCCCACTGTGTTTTCTCCTTGCACCTCACGACGCGACGGGAGCACGGGCATGCTTTCGCACTTGTCCGCGATTTTTAGTATCATGCTTCCACGGATCAAATCTAAAGTTGATATCTCTACAGATAAGTACCAATCCACCGGGTCAGTGTGGCAATTATATGCAAATTTATCTAAAACAATATTTTAATTTAATGATCTAAGCGCTCAACGGTAGTCCCATTATTTACAATAGATAAACGGAATATAATGATAAATTAACGATGGCGTAAAAGTTTCTAAGTTTTATAATGCTTATCTGTTTCTTATCGGCTGCTTATTGTGTGGGCACGGTGATGAATGAGACGGACTGCCAAAATCATAAGCCTGGCGAAGTTAAACCACGCAGTAAAATTAATTGCCACTTCTGTGTGTTCTGATGTGAATGGACAATGACATTTTGATTTATCTTTATTATATTTGATTGCATCACGCAAATGATTTGCGTTAGATTATATAGATAGATTAAGATTAGTTTTAGTGCAGCTTATATTATATTAGCTTTGATATGTGACTTCGCTCGCTATTGTTGTTTTTTTTAATAATAAAAACTTTCTCTCATACAGATGAAGCTGCACTGGGTCTTCAGCCTTTTAGTGTAGTTCGATCTAAAAAAAAAAAAAACTTTGTCCTTTCTGATACCTCTATGTCTAGGTACTACATATCTATATGCGGTCCCTATATACCTATATACTGTTAACCGACACACAAAGACTACGCAGTCGCTATTTCTACTATTTGTACCAGCGTTGTGTGAGCGAGAAGTAGGTACGTCCCGAAGTTGCACCAAAGCCAATTCTGTTTTTAATCACCGTACCGCATTAAATCAGCAATTCCTCCACAAGAAAGTCATAAACTAAGTGTGTTAGCTACGATTACAGTACCGGACTTGATATAAAAAAAAACGACTTTAATATTAAAAATAATAAGGTCCGCTCTCTCACTGTTAGTGTTTCTCACAGTATCTGATTCATATCCTTTCATACTTACGAGCTTTATATCGTTTCTTAAGAAGTAAACTCCATTTATTTTTTTCTATTTATTTATTTTTCTATTCTAAAAAAATATTTCTATTCTATTCTATTTAATTAAAGAACTAAAACTACACGGACTATCAATACGGAATATTGATAATGGATCAGTTACTCCAGGGCTATCAAATCACTCGACACACCAGCCAGCTTGTGTATGCGTCAATAGAGATTCCTAAACGGAGGCTGACCCATGCTAACAGGTACGTCACGTAAATAGAGCAAGCCAGGCTTACGTTTGTTAGTAATTGTACTGCGCATTGGTAACATGTGGATTATGTATAAGGTACTGTCGGCCCGTTTGATAGGTCACCATGCCAATGTTGGATATCTAATTCTTGATCAACATTACAGAAGACGTTTACTGCTGACATAGACCTCCCCCAGAAGGCCGAGGTCGAGGTCACAAGTCGGAGGCCAGCCTGTCGCTGGGCGGATGCTGTTGCATGCAGATTCGCGACTCTCCAATTAAAGCCGCGGTGAGAAGCCGCAGGAGTTAAGTTGGTATTGCACCCCCAGGTGTCGAGTCCGTCATAGATCTAGGGGCCACCCGGGCTCCTATGTATCATACGTAGGTAAATGTATTTCCTTACGTGAACAAAAAGTTGGTCAAGTGCGAGACGGCCTTGTTTGAAAGATAGACGCTTCCAAAGTGTAAAAATGTGCGCCCCCACCTCAACTTTCAAATACACTGTTATTAAAATATGATAGCGTTCTGTACCTCTCTTACACGTAAACTATAAGTGCGCCAAATTTCATACTCCTTTTGCGGCAATTTTTGTAAAAATGTACCTAAAGTTTTTGCTTCACGTATTAATATATAGATTATATTAGTGACTACGTTTATACGACACAGCTACTAAAAATACGAAATGTCTCCATAACCTCTAAACGGGAAAAGGCTGGAATCTTTAAATTGCCATATCTGCGAAAGCATCTTCGCGACACGCAGTCAAACTTTTCTAACGACCCGATTATATGGATTCGGAGTTTTATATTCACATTGTGGATCATTTCTACCTTGGAAACTTGTAACTGTCGCATATGGTGAGTGTGTGCAGATATTTTTTATGATATAGGGGGGCAAACAAGCAGTGGGAGCTATTTTCATGGCTACCGACGCCCAAGACATCCGCATAGAGGCTATACAGATGTATTGTAACATGTTACGTCTGGAATTGAACACGGAGCAAGGATATTGCAAAAGAGAATGTATTATTTTAACACAACTGCTACAGAAAGACGACAATGGTTTTCGATAGTAGGAATGTGTCTTGATTTTATTGTTATATTGTAGGACAACAAGCATTTGGAACTATTTTCAAGAATACTGATGCCCATAGATATCCGCAAAGAGGTTAAACGTTGCCCTCCTTCCTGATTTGACCGAAGTCCTGTTAACGCAAGCCACTCTGGGCACATTTAATTATACTTTAATCTTATAGGTTTTGTTATTTTTCAATTTAATTTGCGTAACATTAATGTAACTCTTGTGTTTCCATTATTGTAATTTTGCTTATTTGAACTATTGCGACCGTGGTAGTAATTCTCACATAAACCAAACTGGTTTCGGGTTAAGGACGTAGGAGGTATTGTATGCGGAGAACGAAAACTAGAACTCGCGATATGATGAGGTCCAAGCAGGAAGAAAATCGTAGACGAGACGAGGAGCTTAAAGCAATCTTAAAAACAGTTGCAATAAGAAATTTAGTCCTGCAAATTGACTTTCATGTTTTAAACTTAAATCCTAATCCTAGAACTAAGTAAAAAAATGTCATCCTTGCCGAATTTCAGCTACGGCAGCAATCTCTATTAAGACTAGCAAATACAGGACTTATTGAGGTGTGCAAGTTCCTGTGCGAATACAAGTGTACTCTCTATTGCATCAATTCCATATTCCGATGGGACGGTAGACCGATATGATCGGAGAGAAATCAAGGACCGCCGTCTCCGGGCCACGGAGGTGTTACACAGCCAAATCCCCGATTTGGAACTATTATTACAAATTGAGAAATCTCAACAATATTTGTCCAATACGGCAGTCAAACCTCACGTATCGTTAAAGACTTACAAAGTCACGAGACAGAACTTAGCATATATCTACAACGACAATGTTGAAGTCCATAAAGTTCTAAAACACTTATCGCCTTACCTTGTACTTCAAGCCTCAAGTTATGTGCCATATAAATACGGCGCATCACGCGAGCGTCGATATAAAAGTAAGTTTGTGAGTGTAATGGTAATGCAGCTACTTTATAATACACCAATAAATCTTGTTAACACATTACGTTAATAGCACTAAAGCTATACAAATGGGAGTGCGGCAAGTTTTGAGAGTATCACTATTTGCGTCCCCCTAATCTGCTCACTAAAACATTTATAGTTCGTTATTATGAATGGCGTTTGATGATATAATTGTGTCGGGATAGTTTTGTTTGTGGAACCAGGTGATCTTTGAGCGCCATGACGCTGACAGATTCGGGGCACCCCTGTAAAGGTGGGCAACGGCACTTGCGGGGTTTTAGTTGATATCATCCACCAGTCTCATACACTCATAAAATTCCACCCCGGTCCGACGACAGTACGGCAATTTCCCTTCGGAATGAAATAGAATATATCACGCTGTAGTGCGAATGGATACGAGTAGCAGTTGGCTGTCGTGGCTTTATTGAAAGAGGCCCATGTACAGTGCTCGACTTATATACGCTGATGATTGTTATGATGATACTGATGAAGTATGAATGAAACGAATGTTTACAGAAACATATCTAGACACACAGCAACGTGTCAAGCCAAATTCACGAATTCAACAGAACTGGCGAGTAGCACCATGTATAATATTATAAGTATTATAGGTTTTGGAGCCACTTTTCAACCGCACATAATTCATAATCTACTTTACATAAACATGCCATTGCTCATATATTAAGACATGCGATATACATACTAGTTTTTATAGAAGATTACATATAATATTATGCTTTCGCAAGTTCTTAAGCTGTAAATTTTTATTTTATAGTTACAAAAATTTGGTTGGCTGGTAAAACTAGCTATAGAATGTAGCTAGCTTTTCCATTATAATTGGAACTTAACAAAGAAATTGTATTCTCATGTCTACACTAGCCAAATAAGACTTTAGGCTAAAATATATTATTCTAAGTTATGAGAAGAAATTATATTTTAAGTTATAAAATAATTGATATTGTTTTCAATTCATTTCAGGACTGATAATTGAAATTGGCATCCATTAGATATTATTGCTTTTGTCGGTGAAGTTAGATAATTGTCCTAATTTCGAACTTGGCTGTCATTTCACCTCTTTGAAGTGATATTAATAAAAACAGTCGGCGGTAGATTTTTGTGAGGCATCACAAAATACTGCGGATGCTGATGATAAAACATTAAAGATTCCTAACCACCGGAGCAATCAGACCCGGATCCCCGATAAAGCAAACAAACCTCCATTTATATTTGATATAAATTTAATTGCATAACAAAATGATTTGAACACCGAATGATAACATCACAGATCTGTCTTTGTCGCTGGCGGTCAGTGAGGCGCAATTATTCCACCGTACAGATAAATAACAACAGGACAAATACAACTCTCTTCCTGGTTAATAAGGTTGAAATTCGGTAAGCAAGGAATATTTTTTTTATTTCCCGCTAGCCACAAATGAAGGCAAATTGTGAGAAATAAAGGTGTTCGGATAATTACAGTTTGGTTTAACAAATAACTCATTTCGGCTACCGTGAAATGTATAAATATGGTACAATTGCTTTTTGTTTTATAAAAATGATTCACTCTTGGTAAATGCAAATACGGTTTCGGATAGTTGTATCGTGAGTTATAAATAAAAAAGAGAAATATATCAACTGTTAATCAGATTTTCATGATTTTTCGAGGTGAAACGGGTACAAAAAATAACCTATTAATATTTTTATTAATTAAAATTTTTTTTGTCACATAAAGCACTAACAAACCATCCACCAGGTTCCTAACGTGAATTTTTTTATAAAACACCGATTTAAAGATTTTTTCGTCATTTTGAAATTTTTTTGAATGTGAAAACGATTATTCGTATTAATTTTCTTTATATTTTAATGCTTTTCATTGCGCTTGGAAAATGGAAACCTCCTTGGGCCGACGGCTATTACAAGTTTTATCTTCATCATCAACAAGTTATCATGAAACTTTCTAAGAATAAAACCCCGTCCGTTCTTACCCCAACATACCTTAAAGTTTTTTGTGTATCCAGATATTTCGACGGGGTTGAAACTTAAGCGGGTGCAACCGCGAGCCGCTGCTTGTATTTTATGAAAATACACAATATCACTATTTCAAGACGTTGGTTTTATCACAAGGTGTTCCACAGGACTATTTTCAGATAGGTGTACAAATAGTAATGTACCACAGAGTGCAATTGTGTTATTAACCTTATTTAATAACCTTCACTTCTCACCAATACTAGATTATTATACCACAGTGATAAAAAATACCAGTTCGACAAAAAAAAATAGATTTATGACTTCCGACAGCTTATTATGATTACAGACGAGAAAAAATAATTATTACCCTGTGTAAAAAGATCTACACGTTTTTGTGCAGACTTTGAATTAAGGCTACCTTTTTTTCTTTTTATCTCTGGTGTGTATGGTCCACGTCAAGTCTTTCATAGTTTTTATTCAACACAGCTTCAGTTTCGAGCTTAGTTAGCTTAGCTAGCTTAATTATTAACACATATGCTCACAGTATTTGTATTCTGAATGCATATGCCTATGTTAGTCTATTTAATTATTTTAAATGTGTGAAGATTTCCATGCGACTGCCGGCAATTTTTTTTTTTATAAGTGGGTAATCCTCGTGGATACACCGCCGCCCGGGAAAGCTGCTGGGTTACGCCGGACTCTTACCGGCTAATCCCCCACTGTGTTTTCTCCTCGCATCGTACGACGAGAACACATTACAATTGACCTCTATCTTGATACAGATACGGATCAATTTTGTGGCTAGAAAAAGAAATAAAAGCTATAAAAAAAACATATTTTAATAAAAATATATTGTTTTTCGTTATACAAAATATGTAAGTATTTGTGTTATATGTATGCATTATACTTTTCGTACATACGTTTTCGTTTATCAGGTCCGCTGGAAGAGATTCCTGCATGGAATAAGCTGTACCTTTGTACTTGCCTTGTAATATATCTCTGTTTAGTATATGTTTGTTTCCATGTAGGTACATAAATTGTTAAATAAAATAGATAAATAAATAAAATAGTCTCTTTTGATACCGTTTGTACTATCTCTTTTACACCTAGCCCAACCAAGCTATTTATTTATTTGACACTGTCAATGTAGCCCTAAAATACTTATCAGTTTCTTGCTGGCAACTTTCAACGACTCTCCGATAGTCCGGACTTGTGTCCAAACCCTACCCAGAAAAATAGCTAAGGCTCCAAACATCCACCATTACAGTCTATATTATTTTGATAGTAGTTCGGCCCCTTAGAACCTGCCCCTCTCCTATAAAAATTGATCTCAATGGTACCTCTAATGTTTCTACTTTCATGTTATTCTATATCTACATCCGCTATTTATCCTCTTAGTAGTACTCTGTATGAAAGAATTACAAACATTTATAACCTATATACAACCTTTGGAATTTATAATATTAATATAATTATACTTATTAAATGATATACATGATACAAAGCAAAAATATAATATCGCTATAACATACGTTGTAGTTTTTTTCCGCTGCGAATGGCCATTGTAATATCCGCTCACATACTATTGTAGTAGAACTGGTTAAATAATTACAAAGGTGTTGTCAGCCAGGAATAACTTCGATTGTGGTGGAACCGCAATATAATTTTGTATATGAAAATTGCGGTGTTGGTGGAACTCCTCGGAACCGCGAGCTCTTTGTACGAAATTTACTTGTTTTTATAGTGTCCAATATGCAAATGAGCAGTTGGAGAATTTTTGTGACTACGTATGCCTATGGATAATCGTAACTAGGTCGGGGTAATCGAAACTTATGCGACGAAACCGTGGGACGCGGGCTAGTTTTTAATTTTTTTTTTTATGGTATAGGGGGGCAAACGAGCAGTTGTAGCCATTTTCATGACTACCGACGCCCGTAGACATCGGCATATAGACTATACAGATGCGCTGCCCCCCTTTCTCCTCCCACCTCCATGGGCCACCGGCTACTTACACACCGCACGAAACGCGACAGCACAGCTGTCACTTCACGCCGGTCTCGTGTAAACGAGAGGTACCTCCCCGGTCGTGCCGGCCCAATTCGGCTGCATGCAAGCATGCAGTGTGGCACTACCTCTTACTAAAATGAAGACTTAGGATCATTTAGCGTTCTTAATTTAAGAAATGTTTGTAGAAAATGGTCTGTGTGAAGTCTGACATGCGACATGAGTTTACTCCTAAAGAGCGAAGTGAAAGACAAAAGAAACAAGTGACGTAATCAACTTCCTCATATTTCCACTGCGGTCAATTCCTTTCTTAAGGAACACTCTAGTTACTAGTATATTCTCAATCTATATCTTATTAATATTATAAATGTGAAAGTATGTCTGTTTGTTTGTTTGTTTGTTTGTTCTTGTTTGTTCTTCATGTAAAAACTGCTGAACCGATTTTCATGAAATTTTGCACACACATAGAGGGTAACTTGGATTAACACATAGGATAGTTTTCATCCCGATAAAATGTTCCTGTGGGATGCT
>LUGF01046825.1:152273-168156 GCA_001625245.1 Calycopis cecrops | reverse complement strand
TATAGAGGCTATACAGATGCGCTGCCCTCCTTTCTACTCCCACCTCCATGGGCCACCGGCTACTTACACACCGCACGAAACGCGACAGCACAGCTGTCACTTCACGCCGGTCTCGTATTTACGCGGGTGAAACCGCGAGGCGCAGCTAGTACATATATAAAACTCAAACGTGACATAGCCATCTATCAACGCACAGCCCAAACCACTGGACGGATCAAGCTGAAATTTGGCGTGCAGGTAGATGTTACGACGTAGGCATCCGCTAAGAAAGGATTTTTAGAAATTCAACCCCTGAGAGGGTGAAATAGGGTGTTGAACTTTATATGGATTTCTTAGAAATTAAACGCGGGTGAAACCGCGGGGCGCAGCTAGTAAGTTTTATAAAGTTGGTTGTAATTACTAATATTTTTCCACTATTGGGAGGCCATTGTACTACAATATCATAGCAACAAAAACTACAATTCGACATGTCACTGTCGAGACAATGGCAGGCCAGGGCGACAGACATGCAACGGTTTTTCGTTACGCTGCGATTTTGACCAGTCACTTAGACATGAAATAATAAAAGTAGTGGTTGGTCTTAGTACTGTACTGAATACACCCGCGACAATAGTTTACTCGTTTTTTGTATTGTATGGACCTAGTACGAACATTAATGAATGAATGAATGAAATGAATGAAAGAAAAAATAATCTAATCTAATTATCTATTTACAATTTTTTTTCGGACCCGAATTTATGTTGTGGAAGCGAAGAAAAGTACAATAACAGCTTCTTCATCGGATTGCCATGAGTGCCCGTCGGAGACAAGGTTTGGAGTCGAAAGGGAGACCTACGCCCCACTCTCCCGCAAATGGAAGATATGCATCCCGATTTGATAACGTTAATAATAGCTAATTTAAGTATTATTATCACGCTCAGGGAGATTGTGGGGATTTCTTAACTAGTATTAAAATGTGTGTGATATTTTTATTGGATTAGAAAGTACACCATTAAACGATGTAGCGAATCTATAAACTTTAATATTCTATTTAACGCTTGTAAAATTTTAGTATTAATAAATTTTCAATACCAGCAACTTATACGAAAGTAAATCTTTCTTTCATATAAGCTTATAAGGGGTTAATTTAAAGTAGTAGTAGTCTTCCTGTAAATGTAAAGTTTTAAACAACGAATTTTACCCAAAAAGAAACCCTTGTAGGATCAATCATCAATATCTAATAATACTAGGACCTAAAAAGATGAAATTTGGCAGGAGCTATGATAAAATAATACAGAAAAAAATACGAAAATTGGTTGTTAATATAGTTGTAATTTTTCTGTGATATATGAAAGAAAAATTTCAACTACCTACTTGTAGTGCATTTCATATAAAAGTTTGTCAACTTATGTACCTACCTAAGTTGTGATCGTGCTTCAGTGTGCGAGTCCGACTCGATATGATACGATATGTAACTTAACATTTTGCAGTTACTTTACGGGTTTTAACACAACAAAATATTTATTATTTGCTCCACGTTTCGGCCGGGTTACATCGTGACCACGGCTGGTGTAACCCGGTCGAAACGTCAAAGGTGCAAAAAATGTTTTTGCTACCTAGTACCTTTTAGTAAAGTCACTATATATGTATATATAAGTATTTAACTTGGCAGTTTTAGTATTGAATAAACATTATCCATCTACGATTTGACGATGCTAACGAAGAATAAATAATATTAAGTATGCTAGATAGGTACCTACGTGATGATGTCCAAGTTTATCACGATGTATGTAATTTTTATTAAAATAATCAAAACATAATGCCGTAAGCAGCTAGGCTTTATAGCCAGTGCACACGGATGTTTATCACTGATATGATCTCCCAGTTAATAAGCTTACTCTTGCTTAATCTATATATAATGGGTTCACATGTCTTGTCGGTAATTATCGTCGCTTACAGTTTTCGACCATATTTTATGGTACACTGCTCTACGTGTGGTCCAAGTGGAGCAACTAAAATGTGAGCGTTTCGATATTAGTTTATATTTTTATAAGGAGTGCCGGCATTACAGCGGAGTTGGGACGGCACTCTCGTTCACAGGATATCGCCAAGTGACAGCTATGCTTTCGCGTTTCAATAGCTGTGCCCAGCAGTTTAGTCTGTAGAAGTTTTGAATATAAAAAAACTTGACACGAGACAAAAATCTCTTGTTTTATTATAGATAAAAAATGCCATTAAATATCGAGTCTGTTATTCGTCTAGCCCGTTCGCCTATTTGTTAGATATAGAAAAGAATACCCACCTAAGGAAAATTTACTTTATTTATATTAATTGTTGTATTTCTTACAAAGTCTCGAAGGTTGTTGTGAATTTGTTGTGAAATTGTGAATTTACAGTGAAAGCTAATTAGTTGTTTTTGTTACAGGTAAACGCTAGCTCCAGTGCCTTGGGATACGCCGCGTCGTGTAGGCGGGGCTTAATGTGTTCTAGACATTAAGGGGCGTGGAAGTAATGCCGGTTTGATTAGATTTCTACAACATTTTTTTTAATCTCCATTGTTACCAGCGGATCTTGGGTTTTTATGGTAGCGATGGAATTCGTTATACGATAGCCGTATTAATATCGGCTTGATTGAAATCGAATTTATTATTTTATAACCTTTGATGTGTGTTAAAAGCTAGACGTGTCACGAAGTGTGGATTGCGATTAGCTGTCTGGTTGATAAGTAAAATAGATTCATGTTCGTTTATTCACAACAGAAAAAAATATGAATAATGAAAGTAGATAAGATGTCTTTCCAACTGGCGAGTCTGTTCGAAGGGAATAATTAATGTGGAGGAAGCTACACAAATTAGTAAGGTCCGTGAGATGTAGCAGTCGAAGTCTCTGCCATTAGGAAACTTGCAAGTGAAGATGAGTTACTGTTGTTACCAATATATATTGACTGATTTTGTAGATAAAATAGATATTAATAGTCAGTAAATACGTGTAATGTAACAAAGCTACAATGCTTCTATTTGATTAGACTGGTATCAAAATCTTGATATACCTTCCCAACTGTCGTAAATCTTCCATAAAGCAACGTATCTAATGTTACTTTTAATACGTGCGTTATTTTTATACCACTTCTTCGTCGTGTATCAAAAACTAACATTACTACGCTATTAGATATATCATATGTCATGTGTCAGATGAATGTTACTAGAAATACGTCCACACTAATAGCCGACACATTCCATTTTGATAAAATCCAGAAATAGCTGCGGCGATGCAGTGTCATGGCAGTGTATGCGTTCTTTAACGACGTATCTATAATTGTACATCGTTGCCAACGTACACATTATATTATAAAGGTGGTATATAATTCGTATACCAATCGCTAGTCACATCTAATCTGATTAAAGCTGCTCCCGTATTGTCATTTAAATTTTTATGTTGGCGGAATTGGATAAGTTCTATAAATCTTTACGGCTGGTCCTATCTATTAGTGCTTCTAGTATTTCTTGTCTGCAGTACAGTAAACCAAACAAGTTTCAAACAGAGATTTTATGTTTGTGATACACCTATAATTCGCTCGGTGTTGCAATCTGTTTTGATTAGTGTATAAATGCTTTAGCCTTTTAATGACAATCTACTTTTGAAAATGTATCGTCGGTCAGTATGGCCGATCTCTTGTTAGTCGCGCCAACGCGAATTTTGACTTACGACGACGACTACTCGAACGAAAACGACCGACTTTTAAAATTGTCTATCTATATCAACCACTTACGATGCTTATGATCATTATTTCTACCGATACTTACTAATTTATTATTCAGAAATCATCGTTATAATTTACTACTAAAGAAATACAATTCGGCTGTATTAGGTAACCACAAAGCTGGCTTAACAATCCTGCTTTCTTGTTTTAAAATATGTGTATCATAAATTACTTACTAGATGATCCCGGTATCAGTTTACCTTTTCTGCTTTATTCTATTTCAAGTTTAAGACAAACCCAAGACCCCTGATTAATTGCATCGCCACGCCAAGAGATATGGCGTCAAGGCAAAAATGTACTAAGCCTCAGTGGGTGGATAATTTATTATTAGATTCGGCCCGCTCATCTGTACGTATGCATAAATAAACGATAATTTTGTGTGTTGCGATTAGATCGAATATTCGATGCCGCCCACGCAGTCCGTGATGTCCTTGCTGGTTTGCCCACGCGATTTTCGGTTCGCATTTTTCTACCCAAATTTTGTTCAAACGAGTTATTCGGACTAAAAGTTCGTTTTAGGAATTCGAATCGATTCATATCATTCGTTATGCATGTTGAATGATTGCTTGGTTAAATGGCTTTGAATATATAATTAGTTAGGATTAAAAAGAAATTTCATTTTGAACATTTACAAATTTCAATCACTATGATGTGGAAAGGCCACGACAAATATTATTTTCAGTATGTTATTTTTAGTTATTTAGTTAGAAGTAGTACCATGCTGTATGCAGGTTGGGGCTCCTGTCTAGTCTATAGACCACAGGCTACAAATACACTGCACGAAACGCAACAGCATAGCTGTCACTTTACGCCGATAACGTCTAAACGTCAATATGCGTATTATCTATGGCAATACATGTCATTTCCTTCACTGCGTGTATTTCTAATAAAAAAGGTTTTTAGGTCTAAATAGAATCCTTATCTTAAAGTTTTATTTATCTGGTACTTAACTGTCCTAGGGGAGGGTGTAACAGATTCCGATACTTAGGTTTGTATTCTACTTACCGTCGGAGCTTCCGCTGTTTTTCTACATTGCGCCTTGCTTTCCTTTCTTATACGTGGTCGGCGGCGGCGCAAGTTATAAGCGCCAGGCGATTTTGTTTAATTAAAAAAAACTAAGATTGCAAAAATAAAGCTTACTTTTATTAATTACTATACATATACCATAACATTTACCTATGTCATGAACTCTGATTGAATGTTAAATGTACTACCATGTCTTTGTTGGATGTTATACCATATTAATTGTAAATTTTTGGATTAATAAGAAATCCCAGTGTCATCCCATATCACTTTATGCTATCAAGCGTTCTCCATATTGCCACTCATTAGGAAACGTACTCATTTATCTACTAATCTATTTATTCCTCTTTCTTAAAACTGAAAAAATAAACTAGTTAGCAAATAATAATTATAGAAGCCACGAATTAGAATAGAATAGAATAGAATAAGTATTTATTCAGGAAATTTGTACACTGTTATACATTTTATTATTTTATCATTTTATTATTTTATAATTAGTTAGTAGGTATGTGCGAATTTTATTGTGCATCGTCAAAACATCTTAACGCCAGTTCCGTATTGGAGTGGGCAGTATGAACCAAGCGCCACGAATCTTACAAATTTGTCTTGCTATTTTTTATCTGTCTGTCTTGTCCAATGTTATTCAGGTTGATGTTTACAAATAGTAGCCCACTATGGCTTTCGTCCTCAACATGTCCTCTATCGACATATATACACGACAACAAAAATACATCTAAATATATAATAAAACTGTAGAAGACGTAATTCTGTCTGTTTCTTGTGCGGCTTTCACGCAAAAACTATTGGACGGATTTTGATGAAAATTTTTGTTATATAGGTATTAGTGATTGATAAATTATAGGCTAAGTGTTACCGACACTTAGGCTATATCTTATCAATATAAATAATGAAAAATAAAAGAAACACACTATTGTAGGGCAAAATAACGGATTGAAAATTTGGCCACATTACCATTACAACATATTTCCATGACATGACAATAATGACAAGACAGCTGACAAGTTTTAATCTCTTTGACAGTACTCGAAATCAGGATTAGAAGCCGAAATTCCCGTTTCCACGTCCGCCCGCTCATCAAAAATGTTCCGCTTGGACCACCGCAAAAATCCTCCTCGGTCAATGTTTATGGAGGAAAAACGTGGTTTCGCTGTATTCAGTGGCTATCCCAACGGTAAATAATGGGGCGGATACAACGGGTCGTGGATTGCATATCCCGGTATAATATCCTAGTATAGACATTCTTATGGGGCACTTGCGGGGGATTACCAAACATAATCTATTCAATATGGTCTCCCAGTGATCGGGATCAGTAATCTCCGGACCCAATTTATTCCAAGTTTCATAGATATGTTGATAAAGATTGGCTATTTTCGTATTCAAGTAAGATTGAGGTTTTATAGATTTTTCCTCAGTGTGACTGAAGTGTGTTGTATACGGTAGTTTATAGGTTAACCATAGACTTTTTTAACGGGCTTTGGCCCACCACTGGTTCCCACCGCTGCTGCTCCTGTGTCACCAGGATCGACAGCGACAGCCACACTTGACCCTTTGATATGATCGCAGGGAGCCCGAGGGAAAAGCTAAATCTGTCTTGGGGCCCGCAACGAATTTAATCAGAAGAAAGTAAGAGGAGTAGGAAGTAATTCCAATTTCCCTCCCTAATCAAAGCGGGCGACAGTGCAAGTTGCAGTGACTTAAATAAGCCAAGAAGGAGAGAGAGCAGCTCGGTGAAGCCCGGCTACTATGCACCACGGAAATATAAATAAATCTAAAAAGTTTACCATAGACTGGAGAGAGGGATCAATGACAGGACGACCGTGGGCGGCTTGACAACTCCTAGCATATCACTGTGAAAGGGCTGCAGGTATCCTATATATCTTAGGCATCGTCTGTCAACTCCAGAGTTTTACCAGCGTTCCTCCTTCTAATGTAGTATATGCATATACAACAGTGAGTTCAACAAAAATATACCTATTACCTCGTAGTAGGTACAAACTAATATAATATACCTACTTGTCTTCATTTGGTTATGGCTACCGACGCTCATAGACATGCACTTGATTGTTATGCAGATGTGTATCCTCTATTACAGTCTCACAGGCCGCTCAAAACGCTGCAACATAGCTGTTACTTTACGCTGGTATCATGTGAGCGAGAGTTACCTTCCCGGTCGTGTGTGTCCCATTTCTCTGCACTACATGATAGGGAGACGTCTTGATAAATGTTCATGTTTGGTGTTACTATATTGTGATGTATATAAAAAGATGCTCACCGATTATGACGTCTTCACCGAGCGTTGCTTATCTTATTCTTCTTCTATCATGGCACCATTTTATCTTATCCTACTTTATCAATTAAACCTAACAATGTAACTAGCTAACTAGCTGAGACGGCATCATTTAGCTAAACTCCATAAAATAGGGTTATAGGTTCACGTTATTTTATGTGTAATGTACAAAAGAAGCACACCCATCATGACAACGTCATCACCTAGCGTTGCCTAACTTAATTAAACTATTACGTCTAATATCGAGACTTATTTAACCATCGGCTTCGCCGCGAGCGCTTCATTTGCTACGTAATCTATAAATTAAACACGTTCGATTATTATCTCTAATGTGTTTGTAATTAATCAATGCGTTAATACGGTGCGGTTAGCTTCAATATATATGCGGACTCGATTATTTTATGCTATAGTGTAGAGCATAATTATAAATACAGATTAGGTTAGGTATTTTATACAATAGTATAAGGGAGTTAAAGAGTAGACTCAACTTTTATGTCTTTTTACGCCGCGGCTCGTAGACGTTCCCTCTTTTTTTTCTGCAATGGGCGACTGGATATTCAGAAACCGGCAGAAAAGCTACAGCATAACTTTCCGACAGTTATTCAAAAAGTTAAAAGGTTTTTTATAGTATAAGGTAAGAAATGAGCAGCCTTTTTGATGATTTGATGACTCACAAACCGTGACATAGCTGTCGCTTGTCATTTTGCGCAGTGTCATGTGAGCGGGTTCCCCACTCCCCTCCTGCACAGCACATCTCGATCTTTTACTGGGTTACTGAGATTACTTCTTACTTTGTACCTCATAAAGCTCATAGCTAGACAGAAAATCTAATAAAAATTGGTGAATTTTCATTACATCACTTGCTTAGTTAAACAGCACTACTACAAACTTATGTGTCGTTAGTTTCATACAAAATGTGTGGAGGCGTGAATACAAAAAGTTTGTCAACTTGCAGACACGTGAGTTGTAACGCTCGCGGCTCCCGTTAGTACGGGACCCTTCGAGTGGTAGTCCGATTCGCACATTAACTTTTTTGCTATAAGTATAATGGTTTTTGGGGCACGCGTCCTAAGGCTTGATTAAGGCCCCAAAACATGTTGGGGCCGTGCATTTTACGTTGCTTCCAACTACGGGAAAATAGCTTTAAGTTACACAGTCGGTCTCTAGTCTTACTTATATTATAGATGCGAAAGTTAGTATGACTCTTTGTTTTTGTTTTACGCAAAAACTACTAAACCGATTTGGTTGAAATATAGCACAGATATAGATCTGTGTCTGGGAAAATAAAAGTTTAAAATTTGGTATGACGTAACTAACATTTTTATACTGTTGCCACGAAAGCGTTTAAACCAAAATCGAAGTCTGAACTTAATAAAAAAGCAGCTGAAAGCTTATAATCGAATGTTGCACATTTTTTAAAGGAAAATCTACCATAGGTACCCTGTAAAAAAAGTTTCACTCGAAAATATCAAACCATGAAGGTTATACATACGTCAATTCGAAGTACCCATTATAATAAAACGGCAATTTCTGTAATCCCTATTATTTTCATGTATGACGTAAGGCGCCTCTAATACAATTGAAGGATCGTCGAGTTCAATAGCACATCGTCGTAACGGGCGTGTTTTCGACTGTCAAAACAGCTAATTCTGATGCGCGTCGCATTACGCGATCGAGTGATACGACGAACACGTCGCGCACTTAACGTGTGTCGAGATGGAACCGATACGGGCTGTGTGAGGGTACTCTCACATACCACCGACGTGTCCCACCCGATCAATTGTATTAAAAATGTGCTTTAGACTAGAAGAAACAACTGGCGAAACACGAAACAATTAGAAAGAAAATGTGCGCGCGCACGGCTCTTTCGTGTTCCCACAGTAATGTAAGATATATAGCTCTCTCTCTTTCTGTCTTCACTTACTTGTATCTCCCTCTTAAATTCCGTTTACCGCCCGATCTCACTTTTCGTAACGCACTAGTCACTCATTTATCTGCTTACTCCCCAAGACAAGCGTAAAGAAGTTTTACTTCAAAAGGATATGAGCATGAACAAAGTGACGACTGAGATGACGAACTTAAGTAAGAAGTAGAAGAAGTAAACATGTTGTGCCGACGTAAAAGTAAGACCAGAGTGGGAGAATGAAGATATCTGTGTCTCTCGCTTCTACTAGATGACTCTGATCTCTAATATGGCCCGACGAGCACTCATAGCAATCTGATATTGTATGGAGCTTTTCTTCGATTCTACAGCAATAGTTCAAGTCAGATAAAAAACTGTGTGCTTTATACCACAAAACTGAAGTGAATCTTACTTAATTATTGATTTTCATTACCGTAGTTACAATGACATAACATGTCGTATGATATAAATTATTTTTTAAATATAAAATAGTAAAAAAGTTTCACCAAGATCGAGTTTGAATTTTGAGTTTCAATGACAATTTCTATTGTGTGCTTTTGTAACGCTCTCGCTAGCTTACTGCCCAAATCAATGTGTCACATTTTGGATCTAAAAATAAGGCATATTTCTTCTTTCCTTACCACAGTATTCTTTATGACATTATCTCGCCGTGTTTTACCACTAAGTAATTGCTATATATTTTTTGAAAATCCCTCTGATGAGAATGTAGCACACATTATAAAAGAGATACCTTAGCGCGCGGTGATCCGTACACTTTTCGTCGTTGTCTTGTGATCACAGAAGATAATACACCGAGCCGAACTTAAGAAAACGTGACACAAAGTATTGCTAGAAAATACTGCCTCGGGGCAAAGTGTAGGTGTTTTGCGACGCTGTAGATCCATCGGCTTTCGTCGGCTTTCGTCGTCGAGATTTTTCTGACTTGACCTTTGTAGTGTCGCCTTAAAACCTTTGCAAATGAAATTTAAAATGTGAAATAGTTCAGTAAATCGATATATGAAGTCGATGACATTCTACTATCTTCTTTTTTTTTTCTTTTTATAGATAAGGGAGTAAACGAGCAGTTGGAGCCAGTCACATGACTACCGATGCCCATATACATCCGCATAATAATATATAATATAGGTATGCGCTGCCCTCCCTCCTCCTCCCTCCATAGACTACCGGCTACTTACACACCGCACGAAACGCGACAGAATTGCTGTCGCTATACGCCGGTCTCGTGTAAGTAGTCGTTATGGTATCGCCTTTTGAGCGGTTCATCAGTTGTCGCTGGCCTGGAGGGGAGAAGGGCAGAGGCCGTACTTCAGCATAACAATGCTGTTGTCTATTTGGCGATGGTTCATCATTCATTGACTACTCGTTTGCTCGCTTACTTTATAAATTCTAGCTGCGCCCCGCGGTTTCACCCGCGTAAATTTCTATATTGTGGAAAGTCATCCCATGGCATCCCATGGGAACATTTTTTCGGGATAAAAACTATCCTATGTGCTAATCTAAGTTCCATGTGTGTGCCAAATTTCATGAAAATCGGTTCAGCAGTTTTTGCGTGAAGAAGTAACAAACAAACAAACATACAACCTTTCGCATTTATAATATTAATAAGAAATTAATAAGATAGTTGATAAGTTTACGAACAAAAAGATTCTTAAATTATCAAGTTATGAAAACAGTGTTACAAGTGCAGCAACGGATAATTTACGTGTGCGATATGTCACAGGAGTCAGCGATTTACATATACTATCTACAACAACAGCACAACAACGCAACTTAACATCAATTCCCTAACGCGGTAGGCAGACGGTGCAGAGTACACTCATACAAACGTGCCGGTATTGAAGACACTTCAAGACACAAGGAAACCGCCTTCGGACAGTGCGAGATCAACCAATAATTAAGATTGCTTATTGTCGTTCATGAGTTCAGTGTTTCATTTTTAAAGCTAGTGCAATTCGCTGTTGAAGTTAACATCCCAAAGAACTTACCCACCAACCACCCACGCCTACCTACCCACCTCTCGGTATACGGAGCGAATCGCGGCAGGTGCAAGGGAGTCTGCTCAACCGCTCTGTTCCCCAACGTATTGCACGTTGCACGGAACTATTTAAAGCTCCCGTGTATTAAGAAATATGGAGGGATAAAAAAGGTAAAAATGGCCCCACATCATATCTACAAGGTGTCCAAGTCTCGGGCCCCGCTAGAGCTTTATCCAGCACTGGTCGCAGCAAGCCAATCCTTGTTGGATATTTTATTGATCCAAGTAGCCTAAATCTTTCTTTTGATGGGGCTTCAAAAATGAGCGCCAAGTCGGTCTCAATAGTGACAATTATTCGGGTCGGCTGCTGCATGAATATCTTATGATGACCGGCTACCGCTGTCTTTCCAAAAGCGTCATCATTCTAAGGGTGCTTACACAGAGAAACAGATTATCGGTACCAAAAAAATCTGTACTGTCGGTACCGGTAATATTACAATGTTATTGTACCGGTAATATTGCAATGTTATCGATATCAATATTACCGGTGGCCAACCCGTACAGGTTTTGTCGGTGCCGGTTACCTGTATCTCTATGTATGCACCCTTGACACTCGTAGCAATCCGATGAAGCTGTATTCGGCTTCTTTTGGCACAGGATAAGTCCAGAGTCCGAAAAACAACGCAACCTTTAATGACTGAAATTTTTATAGCGAAGGTTTCACGTGTGCTCATTTATTTATTAACCGATTTTGTCAGAAGAAAGTAATGTTTTTCGAACGTGTGTATGTAGATTTCTATGTTGCTTACTGTTGAAAGGTTTTACGGACATATGACGGTCGTCTTGACATCTATATACATATAATAAAACTGTAGAAGACGTCATTCTGTCCGTGTCTTTGCGACTTTCACTCGAAAACTACTGGACGTATTTTGATGAAAGTTTTTTGTTATATACCTAGATATTAGTGCTCGGTAACATTTAGGCTAAAAAATATACTATTTTACGGAAAATAATAGATTGACAATTCGGCCACATAACATTACACGTTACCATGACAACATACTTTGACAAAACAACGGCTGTCGGGTCGACTAGTTGTAGGTAAATATATCTCAATTACATTGAAGCAGTCGGATTATTTGTATTTTTTTTTAATAAGCATTTATAATTTATATTAGGTCACATACTACGCTACATCTTATGCAATGTACCGCTGTGTAGGGCCGCCAACATCGCTGACCCGCCGTGTAATTCGATTTGTATAGATATTACAAAGAGCCAGCTATAACCTAACTCGGGTCGCAAAGGCCGATAAACTAGTTTCATCCAGTTTACTATTAACTCTGGAGTGAAAAATAAACGAGCGCAGCGGTTATTACGGAAGTTGGTAAGTTTGAGGGTGTTAGTGATTGTTTATGATCCGTAATTTTAGATAGATGTTGTTCATTGAAACTAATAATAATATAATAATAATAATATTTGTGGACATTACACACCACGTTAGTCTAGCCCCGTGCTAAGTACCGTAAGGACTTGTGTTACGGGTACTAGACACGGAAATGACCATGACCAGGCGGGATTCGAACCCGCGACCCCTGGCGCTACATGCTCAGCTTATCTGAGCCCTGTACCACTGTGCCAGCCTGGTCGTCACTTGTACTAATGAACTTTTTATTATAATTAAACAAGCTTACTACAGCGGCCATGGTCACGGATGGAGTGTGGACTGGGACCATGGCTGCTGTATAGCTTCTGAAACGTTGGGCTTGTATAAAATCTATATATGTATATAAAACTCAAACGTGACATAGCCATATATCAACGCACAGCCCAAACCACTGGACGAATCAAGCTGAAATTTGCCATCCAGGTAGATGTTACGACGTAGGCATCCGCTAAGAAAGGATTTTTAGAAATTCAACCCCTAAGGGTCACCCCCTTAGGGGTAGGGGTAATAGGGTTTTGAAGATTATAAGGTTTTCTTAAAAAGTTAAGGATTTCTTAGAAATTAAACGCGGGTGAAACCGCGGGGCACTGCTAGTAATTAAATAAACCGCGATAAAATCAGTTAACGTTGTTTTATTGTAATGAGTATTATTCACGTACCTACACTTAAGCAATCATTAATAAAGTTTTTTTTTAATATATTATGTGCAAAAGAATAGTCATAGCTAATTGACATCTATATAATTGTTATGTAGACGTGTTGTCTTTAATCCTACAGCCACTATAAACTAAGAGACGCGGTACCACGACCATCACTTTTATCCCGGTAACGTGATCGGAGATCCATCCACGGACGTAATGGCTCAATTCGGCTGCAAGTTAGCATGGCATTAGCCGTTACAATATATATATGTATGTTATATATAGGTACAATTCCGAGACGGGCGACAGCGAGAGGCGACAGCTGCACATCGCCGGCGAGACCTCTGGTTTCATAGAGATTCATAGAAACCAGTGGTGTCGCTAGAGTTGTCACCCGTACTAAAATATATAACTAGTATTGTACTATATTTCAGGTCTGTTGGTACTGTTAAAGAAAATATACAGTTGGTATGCAAAATACTATATTTTTAAGACTATTATTTATATTGCAAAGAGCGAAAAATAGTGTTGATTGATGCTCATGCCTCAATGACTTTTTTTTAGTTGAACCTGGCCCGCCTGCGCATTCTAAACCGAGAATATGGCCCTCTGAGTACCTACTATATTTGATTACAGTATACTATATTTCTAATGCATACTTTGAAAAGTAATATATTTCGCCTAAGAAATGTTGGCTACCCTAGGTGTCAACGATGAAGTGCCGCTCTCACCCGTGTCCAATTATTGTACCTTAAATCTAAGACTCTAATTACCATGTAGGCTTCTAATTGCTAAAGAATGTCTACAAAACGCAAACATAGGTGAAACGATCATACATGTATTGTAAGACGAACCCTTTACTGTATTGCTGAGCTGAATAGGCCTGGTATGGAATTCTTTCCCACATGCCACTCGTGAAGTGACGGCGGTGTCACGTTCGTAGTTTGTTAGTCAGCATGACACTTGAATATAGTTTGGAACAAGGAATGTATACGTATATAAGTCTTCTTCCCTTTGCATTATCACTGCCTTGTGCGGATATTAGTGGGCTACGGTTGTTAGTACCCACCTATTGAGTATTTGACACTTTATTTACATACGTATAATAATATTTCGGTACCGATACGACCTAGGGATCTTCAAGAAAAGAGCTTATTGTTTTCTCAAAGGTCGGCAACGCATGTGGTAGACCTCTGGTGATACGGGTGTCTGTGGGCGTTGGTGGTCAATTTACAACAGTTGAGCCAACTGCTCGTTTGCCGCCTATGCTATAAATACATGGTCGTATGTTTTATGCGTGTTTATTAAGTGAGGCAAACATCTAGCTGCAGACAGAGACAGGTTGATAAAGAATAACAAAACAAGTAATTGAAAAAAAAAAACTACTATTAAAAATGCACCGATGGATATTTACAATGTGATTGTAAAAAAATTCATGAATTCATCGAATGTTTGCTTATATCTTAAGATCGTTATTGTACAATTGTGGATCTCAATCAAACGCACTGCCTCCTCGCTATTTGCCAGGGCTCGTGGAATGGACTTTGTCGGCAGCACCATGGAATCCGCACGTTATTGCCATGCTGAGTTACCCATTGTTGCACGCGGGGAATGCACGAAAACTTTGTGTTGCCAATTACTGTAGTTTTAACGGTTTCACAAAGAGTGTCCATTCGATTGGGCTGATTTTATTTAAATAATTGGCAGCGAGGGAAACAGGTTAAAAATGCTCGCCTTTGTTAGTAAAGGAATTGTACGAATTTACTTTGATATGTGTTTGAATTAGCTTTGTTTCAAATCACATGAAGTACCTACCTAAAATATATTCGTACGATACTAGCTGCGCCCCGCGGTTTCACCCGCGTAACTTTCGATCCCGTAGGAATATCGGGATCAAAAATAGATGTTGGCCGATTCTCAGACCTACTCAATATGCTCACAAAGTTTCATGAGAATCGGTCAAGCCGTTTCGGAGGAGTATGGCAACGAAAACTATGACACGAGAATTTTATATATTAGATTAGTATAATGCCATGCTACTTCGCGGTCAAATTGATCCGGCACGGCCGGGGTGGAGCCTCTCGCTTACTCGATACCGGCGTAATGTGACTGCTGTCGCGTTTCGTTCGGTGTGAGTTCCGGTGGCCCTTGAAGAAGGAGGTGAAGGAGGACAACGTATCTGCATGGCCTTAGCTGTGTAGATGTTTACGGTGGTTTGCCCCCCTAGGGGATACAAAAAAAAGATGTATCATATAGTAAATAGGTATATAGTGTTAAATAAAGGACTCGGTTACCGGTCGGAGCATTTTAATAACAATCCACTGACAGCAATATGCATCATTTCAAAACATTCCAAAAGGACAAACAAGAAGTTGGAGCCATTTAATGACTACCAGCGCCCACAGACAGTCGCAGACAGACATAGGTGGACAGGCAACACGCCGGTAACAAGTGAGCTGGAGGTACCTCCTCGGTCATGCCGGCTCGTGTCGGGTCGGACGTGCTGTGCACTACCTCTTACTAAAACGAGACCGAATAACCTAGCATATAAACTTTGACATTTATAATATAATAGGTATTAGTAGAATCAAGACATTTTCGGTCCACCCGAGCAATTTCCTCGGTGACATAAGTGCTTAAATCCTATGAAAATCAAAGTGAAATTTGGGGATTCTCAAGTTATCATTACGTCGTTTGAGTTGGCTAAGAGTGGAAAGTTCCGTGTAAGGCGTAAAGTTGTGGCCGTTAGTACTAATGGTTAAGCGATTGAGGGGTTTTTTGTGTGGAGACATTTCTTTTTGTGAAAGGGGACCACGATATAGC